>OY747716.1:23579817-23987317 GCA_963556495.2 Valencia hispanica
ATCCTCTGCTCACCATCAGCCTTCAGACCAGTCACCCACCACGCTCATCATTGGAGACTCAATAATCCGGCACATTAGGATGAGAGGAGCCATTACTCTTTGTTTTCCGGGGGCTACGGTAAATGACATTTCTGAACAGATCCTGGACTCTATCCGAAGCCACCCAATCATGAGTAAAGTTATAATTCATGCTGGCACCAACGACATCCGTAAGCATTGAATTAAACAAATGAATCCGTTTATTCCTTTGTTTAATCTTTTAAAAGACAAACACCTATCTGTTTTTAGCTCTGGCCCCACTCCCACCATCAGCAGAGGAATAGACCGTTTCAGCAGGCTGCTTTCTCTGAACACCTCGCTTTCCACTGCCAAAGAGATGCATAACATTGGTTTAATAGACAATTTTAACATATTCTGGGGCAGGAGTCAACTGTTTGGGGCGGACGGACTACATCTGAACAGACAAGGCACACGTATGCTGGCATTAAGCCTGGCATACCCTCGTCCACCCCTGTCCACCACACTGTCTCCAGCTGCTCCTGCCCTCTCTGCCCCCTCAACCACATCCTGATGTCCAGCTTGTCCCTGCTCCTATAAACTCAGTCCTGATTTTAACAGTAACTCACATATCGGACTTGGACCTTTCCCCACTTCTTTCATTCCTGTAATTATCAGCAGAGAGCAAACAAATAATCATAAAGTGAACAAATGCAACCCAAATAATCTTAAACAGTTGCTAAAAATCCCACCTCCAGTAAATCATACAGTCACCCCATCTCCAACCACTATTAATATGGCACTTTTAAATGTTAGCTCTCTGCTGAATAAAACTTTTATAATAAATGATTTGATTTTAGACCATAAACTTCAAGGTTTATTTTTAACGGAAACATGGCTGAGTGCAGATGCTCCTGCTGTTCTTACAGAGGCCTGCCGACCTAATTTTAACTTTTCTTATTCAACCAGGAGTAACCAGAGGGGAGGTGGAACTGCTTTTATAAGTTCATTAACCCTTTCCGCCAAACCTGTTTTACTTGATAATTTTACCACTTTTGAATATACTGCCTCTGTTTTTAGCACTCCTCAGATTTTATGTGTGACAGTTTATAGGCCTCCTAAAAAGAGCGCACTTTTTATTCAAGAATTTTTATCAATTTTGCACAACTCTAATGAACTAATAATTTTAGCTGGTGATTTTAAATCTACACGTGGATAACCTTTTAGATCCTTTATCAACAGAATTTTTTAATATTTTGAATTATATGGATTTTAGTCAGCATGTCATGCAGCCAACTCACAACAGAGGACACACCCTGGACTTAGTCATCACGTATGGCCTGTCCACTAGTGTGTCCTCTGTTGTTGACTTGGCTGTCTCTGACCACAACTGTGTGTTTTTTTAAATCACCTGTTTTATCCAAATAGAAACCTCTGTGAGAACTGTCAGGAAACGTCATCTAACCCCTGAAGTGGCTGCAGGTTTTCTTTAAGTTTCTAATAAGTTTCCTCCTGTACCTTTATCTGCCCCCTGTGATTTTATCGTGAATGATTTTAACAGTAGGCTTCAATCCGCTCTCGACCTGCTGGCTCCACTAAAAGTAGTAAAAACTTATTCAAAACATACTATATCATGGAGAAATTAAAACCTTAAGAAATTAAAGAGGAGCTGCAGGGTGGCAGAAAGGAAATGGAGGAAAAACAAAATCACAATAAATCATCAGATATACATAGAACATCTCAAATCATACAATAACGCTGTAAGAAATTCCAGAAATGCATACTTCTCCAGAATCATCTCAGAACATAAAAAGAATCCCAAAATTCTGTTTTCCACCATTGACAACATTCTCAATCATACCTCTACTGCACTTCAGAAAATCCCCTCAAACACTCTGTGTGAGGAGTTTGCAAACCACTTCAGAGGAAAGGTAGACACCAACAGATGTAATATTTTATCTTCTCAGAGTAACATGGTTTTAGACAAATCTGAGTGTGTGTCTCTACCAGAGAAAACGCTGGACAGTTTTGTCGTGGTGGAAGCTGGGACCATTGATAAAGTTTTCTCCTCAGTGAGGCCCACAACAAGTGCCCTGGACCCGATTCCCACGCGTTTTTTAAAGGAATTTTATGAATCTTTTAAAGACGAGATTTTAACCATGATGAATTGTTCCCTTCAGACGGGGGTCTTTCCTGCCGCCTTTAAAGGGGCGGTAGTGAGGCCCTTGCAGAAGAAGAGCAATTTAGATTTTAATGATTTAAACAACTTCCAACCGGTATCTAACTTACCATTTTTAAGCAAAGTTTTAGAAAAACTTGTTTTAAATCAACTTAATGATTTTATTAATGCTCATAATGTCCTAGAGAAATTTCAGTCTGGTTTTAGGATGAACCACAGCACAGAGACAGCTCTTTTAAAATTTTTAAATGATTTTAGATTAAATTATGATGCTCAGAAGGTGACAGTGTTGGTTCTACTGGATCTATGCGCTGCCTTTGATACAGTAGACCACACTATTCATTTAACTCGTTTAAAACAGATTGGCCTCTCTGGTGCTGTTCATAAATGGTTCACATCCTATCTCACAGACATGACTTTTATGGTAAGTTTAGATACCTGCTCCTCTAAGGTCCACAATATCACATGTGGTGTGCCCCAGGGTTCGATTTTAGGCCCAGTGCTTTTTAACCTTTATATGCTCCCTCTTGGCAGCGTCATCAGAAGACATGGAGTCAACTTTCACAGTTATGCTGATGATACACAGTTATACATCTCCATGTCTCCTGATGACACACGGCCAATGGACACACTTTTTAACTGCATTTTAGACATTAAATTCTGGATGGCAGAAAACTTTCTCCAACTCAACCAGGACAAAACTGAAGTTTTAGTCATCGGTTCTGAGGCTCAGAGAGAGAAGCTTTTACCAAAACTACAATCACTGTCTTTTAATCCTTCTCTACAAGTGAAGAACTTGGGCGTGATTTTTGACTCTGAACTGACTTTTATTCCTCACATAAAAAAAATATTACTAAAATAGCTGTTTATCACTTAAAGAACATCGCCAGAGTCCGGCCCATTCTCTCTCTGGCCAATACGGAGACGCTGATGCATGCTTTTATCACCAGTAGGATTGATTACTGTAATGCCCTGCTTTCTGGTCTTCCCAAAAAGTATATCTCAGGTTTACAGCTTTTACAAAATTCAGCAGCACGTGTCCTGACTAAGACCAGGAGGCGGGAACACATTACACCTGACTTAGAATCACTGCATTGGCTCCCCGTATGTTTTAGTATCGATTTTAAGATTCTATTAATCATTTTTAAGTGTCTTAATGGTCTTGGGCCGTCTTATCTTTCGGAATTGCTTTTACCATATGAACCTTCGCGGTCTCTGCGCTCCTCTGGCAGCTGTCTCCTTGTCACCCCCAAAGTCAGGACACACATTCATGGTGAGGCGTCTTTCTGTTATTATGGCCCTCACCTCTGGAACAGGCTGCCAGAGGACCTCAGGGCCGCAGAGAACGTTAATGCTTTTAAGAGCAGGCTCAAAACAAACCTTTTTAATATAGCTTTTACCTGATTATTAGTGTGAATGCTGTGGGCATTCACACTCTTGAGATCCTCTTACCTTCTTCTGGTTGCTTCCGTACGTTTTTTGAACTTCATCTACTTCTGTACACTTTGTGCTATTTTAACCATTCAACTTTTCAATTATTCTGCTTATTCTGCTCTTTCCGGCTAGATCTTTTGGTATTCATAACCTTTATACTTTTTATAATATTCAACTTTTTATGCTTTATTTGCTCCCATTGAAATGAATGGAAAACCTCAAAAATTCCGCTAAACGTCGCCTGTTTTGCAAAACGAACTACTTCCACATACTTCCACTTAGAAACACCATTCAAATCTTAAAAAAGAGTCATACTCTTCAGCTATTATTGTCTGTCTCGGCTTCTTCCTAACTTGTACCATTTTTATACAATCCTTCCTCAAGTTTTTGGTCGCAAAATGATCAGATTTCTGAAAATACATGCATTTCTATGGGCGCATGGCAGTTAAGCTAGAGTGGCCCACTCTAGCAGAATTACACTTTTCCACTTTCCTTATATTCCACGAACAACTTCTGCTCACTCGCTCATATTTCACTCTTTCTGCACATATTACATATCAAAACGTAGGTTTCCAATTTTTGCTTCAGGAAATGTTACCAAAATGTATGTGACAGTTACAATTTTTCGGCAAATCGACCCGAAGCAAAGTGGCCGCACCCAGGAGGACGATTGGAATGCATTGGGACTGAGCAAAAATTCAGAGGAGGACGGCTGGATTCTGACCTATATTCGTAAAGTCACATCTCATAAACGATGCGACGTAGAAACATGAGCCTTGTGCCAATATAACTAACTTTTTTTGATACCTGTTACTGTTTTTCCATGAGTTTTGTTTGTTTGAGTGTAGTAAATCTGCTCTTCGCTAAAATGGCTTAGATTCAAAAATGCCAAAATCATGCTCATTTTTACAAAATCACTGCTCCTAGACAGATTGAGGTACACACACGAAACGCACCGTGATTCTTCATCAAAGCCTGCTGATACTTACAGTGAAAGAATAATTTGGATAGCCCTTATATTTTCCGAGTAATAGGATGTAGTTCGGGACCAAGGAAATTCATGTTTAATGTTAAACAGATTAATGTTTTCATCCAGTTTTTCAACATATCTGAGGTCATTTTATGGCTGTAATATAATATTTTCAACAAATTGAGTGGTTTGAGAGCGTTCACCTATCCGTTCCGATAAAAACGGTATATTGGTGACATCGATAGGCCTTACGGTTCTTAAGTTATTAAGAGTAGTTCGGAAGCTGCGTTGCCTGTTAAAACGGCTGAGAAATTAGGAGACATTAGTGAGGTGCTGCACTCTGGCTGTCTGCCCCAGTGAAAGCTGGCGTGTGATTGGTCTATAAATGGCAGGCCTTTTTATATGGCTTTAGCTGGATCTCCGTCTTGTGGTAAAAAAGAAAATTACTATACAAAATGCCCTCCACTGTAAAACTGACGTTTCAGGGTTATTCTAAGACATCTCAAACAACTTGTAGATTTAATACAAATCAGTTCACCAGGACTTTTGATTACTCTGTAAAATATGATGATCAATACAGTCTCATAGGTACTAGGCAGGCAACAGCGGCCATTTTACTGTTCCAACACCTGGAAAGCAGTGATTACTGTTAAATGGCAGTTTTTGGGTTGATTTTAACATACTGAATGGGTTGAGTTATTGTTAACCAATATGTTTATGTTTGCCAACATGCTAACAATAGCTTTTTTTTTTACTAACCATAGCAATTTGGCTAATTCAAGCTAACAATGGGATTTTAGATCATTTTGACTTAACAGCTAAAATTTGTATAATTAATGGATTGAGTTATTGTTAACCAACATGATGTTTGCCAACATGCTTTCTGTGGTAGATTTGTTAACATTAGCATTTAATCTAACATTAGCATTTTAGCTATCATTAGGTTTTTGGGTTGATTTTAACATACTGAATGGGTTGAGTTAATGTTAACCTATATGTTCATGTTTGCTAACATGCTGCCAATAGTCTTTTTATTAACCATAGCCATTAATCTCATTCAAGCTAACAATGGAATTTTAGCTAATTTTGACCTAACAGCAAGAATTGACTTAATGAATGGATTGAGTTACTGTTAACCAACATGTTAGTGTTTACCAACATGCTATCTGTGGTATTTTTGCTAACATTAGCATTTCAGCTAACATTAGCATTTTAACTTTTTTTTTTTTAGCTATCATTAGGCTTTTGGGTTGATTTTAATATACTGAATGGGTTGAGTTATTGTTAACCTATATGTTCATATTTGCTACCATGCTGTGAATCGTTTTTTTTTACTAACCATAGCAATTAAGCTCATTCAAGCTAACAACGGAATTTTAGCTCATTTTGACTTAACAGCTAGAAGTAACATAATGAATGGGTTGAGTTACTGTTACACTAACATGTTGGTGTTTACCAACAAGCTATCTCTAGCATTTAAGCTAAAAATCAACATTTAAGCTAACATTAGTATTTTAGCTAATGTTTGCCAATATTTGCATTTTGGGAAGATGTTAAAATACTGAAAGGATTAAGTTAGGTAACGAACATGATACTGTTTGCCAACATACAACCACTAGTATTTAAGCTAACACTAGTATTACAGTTAGTATCAAAATTTAAGCTAAGTTTGACTTAACAGCTAAAGTTACCTTGCTAAATAGATTTTGTTAATGTTAAGCGCCATGTTAGTGTTTGCCAACTTACTACCACTAGCATTTTAGCTAACATTTGCATTTCAGCTAATTTTAGCTAACACTTCCCTTTAAAGGGACTCTAAGGAAGTTTAACAGCAAAAAAATTTATAAAAATCCAACAATTTCTTCCTCAAACATGATCCAGCAATGTCTTGGTCAGTAAAAAGAGCCCTGGCCTTTTCACCGTGGTTGACTCTAAATGCCTGTAAAATCACTTTATTAGTTATTAATAATTACTGTTCGGGTCGAGCTAGCAGCGATCCCGCAGCGCCTCCGAGAGGCAGCCTAGCGTGTGAATACGTCATGCGCGTTCACGCTGGGGCGTAGCATTTACTGTTAGCTAGAGTCGGAGACCAGAGCTAGCGTTGCAAGCATGGATTCTGTAGAGGGTAAGAAGAGAGCTGCTTCAAGCACCGGTAACACTCCAGCACAGACCCCAACCAAGATAACCAAGAAAGCCAGAGTGTATTCCAGTGCGGCAAAGAGGGTGAAACTGGAATCGGATCGACGTAGGCAAAAAACAAGAGTAAATATCGGCGCCGCGTTTGAGAAGTGGAAAATACTGAAAGAATCACTCGGCATGACAAGAGACCCGCAGCTGGCGTTATTTTTACTTGAAAGGTAAGAATTCTTTACTAAATACGTGTGGGGAAAAGCGTAGTAAATTGATTTCAAAGCGAGGGTTTCGGTACATTGCCATTAATATGAACACTTTTTTTATTCGGCTTGTCTGGCGTGCTCACAGCTGATTACATTGATTAGCTAAGTTGTTGGGAATTTTGAGAAAGAACTAAATTGTCTATCTAAACTTAGTAAAACTGTGTTGCTAATCAAATAAAGTGTGTATATTATTGATTGTCATTTGTAAACATGTGTATATTATGATTGGAGCAGTAAAAGTGGCTGTGTTGTTTTCGTTTTGAGAAGCACACAGCATCGGAAGCACCAGTCACATCAACACCCCATCGGCCATCTCAAGCAGTTTTTGGAGGGACCCATCCCCCCAGTTCAGTCACTGCAGGGGAGTCCGATAGGTAATTTTACTTGTAAACAACATGAAACTCCTGTTCCAGGTTATTGTCTCCACATAACATAAAATAAATCCTCTTTCTTATCTACAGGGATGACTTCCAGGTTGCAGGAGTTCAACCTCTAAAAGAAGACAAAAAAATAGAATTATTGGAAGCAAGGTAAACTGCATGGCTTTTATATTATGATGAAAGTTACCCTATGTTTTGTTACTGATGTAGGCTCTAATTTTTTTTTATTTTTTTAGCATCAAATCATTTGAGCTAGAGGATGATGCTTTTGATGAGAAACAAGCCAATAGTTTTGAAAACAGTGTGTAAGTAACCAATTACTCTTTTTGAAATTCTCTATGCATATTTATGTGTACATATTGTCATATTTTGGTGTTATTTTGTTTTTCCAGAATTGAGCTTGATTTGGAAGGAGCTTTAGACCCATACGATTCAGATTATGTACCTCCAATCTCATTACGGTACGTTTTGTATTTGGCAGTTTTTTATTATTGTAAAATCTCCTCTCTCACTGTGCACTCTCTGATTGTATAAAATGCATTTTTCTTTTACAATAGTGGTGCATCACAGGATGTGGTTGATCAACTTCCTTGTATTGGCCTGGATGAAGCTGTATTTGACATCGCTGAATGTGTTGAGGAAGAATTCGAAAATGATCCTGAAGAACTGTCTGACTCATCCATTCCCATTTTCCCAAAACATGACAGCGTGCTTGTGGAAAGTGATCTTATAAACCAGCAAGCGTGCATTGCGTACTGCAAAAGTTTGCTCCAGATGGCCAATTTCCTCCAACTGCCTCTCAGTAAATGCCACTACAGTGACCGCAACACAGGCACTGATTGTGATGCCCGTCCACCTTTTCATGTAAAGTCACGTCCACGAGGTACAGCTCTGATTTTGGAATGGGTGAGTTAACAATGTAATTCTTGCCACACGTTACCACAGGAAGAGCTAAAATTTTATGAATGTAAAATCTGTGTAAAGCACCCTTTTAATATTTTTTTTCGTTATTTTTTTTTTATATATAGTTTTGCCAACGTGGACATAAACTGTGGAGTTGGAACAGCCAGCCAATTCTGAAACATGGGATGCAAGGAGGAGATTTCATGCTGTCAACCAACATTCTGCTGTCAGGGAATAACTTCTCCAAGATTGCTCTGCTGTTCAGATTCATGAACATGGGCCTGGTGGCATCTCCAACCTTCTTTTCAATCCAGGGTACCTACTGTATAAAATCAATACGGGAGTATTGGGAGGAGAAGAGGAATGCCATAATCCAAAAATTACAGTCAAAATACCATGTGGTTGCTCTTGGTAAGTAAGGATAGATAATATGTAAGTATAGCTAGAAAGTATCTAAGCCTCATATTCGTTGTATGCCTAAATGTCTCTATTTCTTTTATAGCTGACGGAAGGATGGACTCGCCTGGTAATGAAAAAGCTGTTCAAAAGCTAATGGAAATAATTTAGCTCTTTTGAGATATGTCGTTTTAATAATTTTTCTATTTTCTGTATGTTCTTCCAAAAGGTCACTCTGCAATGTGCTGTACGTACACAACAATGGACCTAGACACCATGGACATCATCAGTGTTGTCAATGTGGACAAAAGATGTGTTGGCCGTAAAAGTAGTGCCATGGAGAAGGCTGCCTTTATAGAGACCTTTGACAATCTCACAAAAGGAGTTAAACATCAAAGAGATTGTTACTGATGCTCATGTGCAAATTGCTGCCCTCATGCGTAAGAATTTTACAATACTTGCGAGTTTTGAACTGTTATATAGAATTATAGATTGTTAAAATACCACTTTGCTTTTCTTTTTCTGAACAGATCCAGAAAGGGGTCGGTATAGAGATCATAGTATTACCCATTCGCTTGACGTCTGGCACGCTTCAAAAAATCTAACAAAGAAACTTCATGCTGTATGTCAAATTGTATTACAATTGAACTAACCCAGGCTTGTTCAGACTTTATTTTAATTACTTATTTTTGTCCTCCAAAAGGCTGGAATGGTTTCTGGACTAAAGCCTATACTTGGATGGATCAAGGACATAATTAACCATTTTTGGTATGCTTGTCAGCACACAAGCACCAGAGATGAGTTTATGGTTTGTATGTTCATGTATACACTTCTCTGCTAATCTGTTTTTTTATATTTGCTGACATGGTTTTTTTATGTTGTGTATCTTTAGAATGTGTGGAGTGGTGTACTTCACCACGTGAGTGGAGAGCATGAATGGGCCTTTGGCAGGTGCTTTCATGGTCCTTTGGGGGAGAGACCAGGCAAAGAGCTGATTCTTTCTGGGTCTGCTGCACATGTAGCGTTGTCACAGATTGTCCTGAACGAGCGGTGGCTGAAGAATATTGAGAAGTTACTCACCTTTCGGTAATATGTTAGTGACATGATGTAATGTAATCTAACTGTCTTAATAATTCCACAGATAAACGGAGAACCCAGTGACACTTTTTTTCTGAACAATAAAGATTACAATACGTAGATCTGAATTATTGTAGACACAGAGTACCAATACAGATACATCTAACACATACACGAGGGAACTAACTTCAACATATTTGGTAGTTTCTGCTCTGTTTGACGATGTAATTGTCACCTCAATAACAGCATCTGTATCGTTGCATCCCTTCCACAAACTGTGTATGTGTGTATGTATGTATGTGTGTATGTATGTATGTATGTATGTATGTGTGTATATGTATGTATGTTTATATGTATATATTTGCAGTTTATTGCAGAAAGGTAGAATGTATTTGTTCTACAGACATTGACTTTTGTTTTTTGTTTTTTATTTGCAGAACCACTTCTACGCTGGAGTCTTTCCAAAACCACATACTGATGTACGCAGGGAAACGATTTGCATTTTCGTTTGGCGTCTATGAAGCAAGAACATTACTCGCTGCATTGGACTACAACCACCACAACCATCGCCCAGTGCAAGTGAACAGCAAAGGCAAAGTAAAGTAAGTCATACTTTGTTGCTTTGACATGATTTTCAAACTGTGGTACAAGTACCGCCAGTGGTACTTGGAGGAATATTCTAAATATTATTGGAATATAAAATTTATTTAAAAATGTATAATTCACACACAGTGTAGCTGTGGCAGGCAACAATCATCAATAAATACTCATAATTAGGAGTAAATAAGCTTCCTTTGTTAACTGTCTATAGTAAAAAGGGTAAGCCTTCTCTACTGTATGTTAGGTTGGTCCTGATGGTTGGTACTTGGATAAATCAACATGTTCTCTGGTGGTACCCACTGTACAAAGTTTGAGAGATACTGCTAATGTTTAGCTTCAATAAATATTTTATTTCCCCTTATTGGATTAGATGACTTGTAGTGCCAGGGTAAAACATAAAAATACTATACATCATACAGAACGGTTTGTGTACAATGTGACAAGGACAGGAAAAATTATAGTTGCTTATGGCACTTATGTGTTATTTTCCTTTGCTGTGGACAAAGCATGATTTATCATTACTTGTTGTGACCTATTGGTGAAAAAAGAATTCAACTACTTTACCAGGAATTTGCTAACTTTATCATCTGTCTACTTTTTGTTTTCTTAGACACAAACGAGTGTACAGCAAAAACTCGCAGCGTTACACTGTTCACACTGTGAAGGAGAACAAGGACTACGGCTACATCCCAGAGCTGCAGACAAGAATACTGCAGAAGCGCCTCAGATCAGCAGGGGGACTACCAAAAAGGAGAAGAATTCAGGCAGACGACCCCAGGGCCCTGGGTCCTCTCTCCGGGATCATCCCTCCTCCTACAGCTGAGTTGGTGCAAACACAGCAACGCAGAGGACAGGTAATGATAACCATATGCCCTCTCCATTTTGGTTGAATAAAATTAAATAATTCTAATTTTCCTGTGTTTTTTTTCGCCACCAGGACTGGATATGTGATCCATAAACAGAGGCTGACGAGATTCAAAGCTGAACACAGCAAATTTAATTTTTCTAAATCTAATAACTTGTATGAAAAAAGTTTGACTAAAATAACAATAAAAGTAAAAAGTATATCTGAGGTGGTCATGATTTTTAGTTTGTGCGGAATGGGGCTTCTTTGAAACCCACGTAAACCCCAAAAGGGTCGGGATATTTGTCTCTGATCCTCCAAACACAACATGACGGAATCACATGCCGGTTGCCTACGCCAAGACGTCCGTGTTGCCAAATGGTGTACTGTCTGTAGGCAGAGTTACGATACTCCCTGTGATCGGTTCCAGGGTCTTGGCTGTCACGCAGAGCCAACATGTCATTCCACGTCTGCCGAGCCAAACGCAAGATTCCATCATCCAAGCAGAACAAGTTAAAATGCGCACGTCTGCTCAGACACCCTTTGGGATCCTGTCCACAGCACTTATTTTCAAGGTCTGTTGGCATCAGTCGGCAGTTGGAGCAAGTGCACCAAGCTGGCTGACCCTGGTGTGATGGAGGATGTCCTGGTGCGGCCTGTCTATACTCCATAATGTCCAGTAAAACTCCTGGCTGACGTGTTACTACCATCTGAAGGACTTCATCTTTCTCCTCAGGATTTAGTTGTTGCAGCTGTGCCTGAAAATTGAATCCAAAACTTATTTTTATAATACTTATGATTATGACACATTGTAGTTTTCTTCGCAAGGACATACCTGTAACTCTGCTGTTCTGTCAGCAGACAGCTGAGCAACCCGTTCCCTGTCCTCCTCACTGATAGGTCCTGCTCTTCTTCCTCTAGCCTGGCTTCTCCTCCGGCCCGTGGCTGAACCTTCATTTCTGCTTCTCTCTCTTGCTGCTCCTCTCCTTGCTCCTCTCCCTGTTCCTCTCCTTGTTCCTCTCCCTGTTCCTCTCCCTGTTCCTCTAGCTGCTCTCCCTCTACCCCATTCAGAGTTACTGATCTCCTCAGAGACTTCAGAATAAACATTTGGACTGGATTCCTCAAAGGAGAAGTATCAAGGTTTACATGTAAATGTAATGGAATGCATGTTTTATAAAAACGTCACTGAAAAGAAGCCATCAAATCTTTTGGTGATGGTGCTGTATTTACAATGACATAAACAATGTTGCTAATACTTATTTTACCTAGATGAAAAATATGAACCGATTTGGGTAAAGTACACAAAGTTGTACTCAAGTAATAGTGGCAGGAGCTCAAAATATTTTTACTTGAGTAAAGGTATCCATCCAACATGCTATTCAAATAAGGCTGAAAAACGTTTTGGTAAACAGGCTGCTTGAGTACTGAGTAACATCTGATTTTAAAATTGTCATAAGACAGACCTAAACATGGATTTTTTGGCAAATTCAGTTATTTCATAGAGTGAAAAACAAATTACATCAATAACATCAAAAAATAATAAGGAGTAGAGGAAATCCATTTCTAAGTCATTAATTTGAATATAAAACATACTGTATTTATAAGTAGTGGGGGAAAAAAAAAAAATGAACAGGACTTGTCGTTTAAAACCATTTTATAACTTTTCCAATAAGCTACTACAATAATTGCATCGGTCCGAGGAAATGTAAGGGTAGATATTTTTATCCTACTAACTGGCTTATTCTTGTAAAGTACCAACTAGTAAAATGATTATTGCCTACCAGTGGGATTAAGTAGTTTATGCATTCAAAATGTACGAGTGTTTTTATTTATTTTAATTATCCGTCTAATGTGAGTCATTCATTTAGCCTTATTTGGCTTCTTCACTCGATTCACTTTGCTGTAACTTTGCCCACGTATCACATCCTACAAATACACTAAAACTGATTTGGTCTAAATATCTTACATCACATTCATGATTTACCTCAGTCGAAGTCATCCCTGCAAAGCTATATACTGTTGAGTACCGTATTGACTCACCAGTTGTGAGGTATCGCTTGCGAGTGCACGTACAACATGCGCGCCTCATGCACGAGCTTAAAAAAATGGCTGCAGTAACACGTTTGGCCTGATGGGGCAATCGCGAGCAAAAATATTCCAACTTCCTTAGAGTCCCTTTAAGCCTATTTTTATTATACTGAATGGATTTAATTATTGTTAACCAACATGTTTGTGTTTTGCAACAAACCACCATACGCTTCCGTATATTTTTTGAACTTCAACTACTTCTGCATACTTTGTGCTATTTTAACCATTCAACTTTTCAACTATTCTGCTTATTCTGCTTTTTCCGGGTATATCGTTTGGTATTCATAACCTTTATACTTTTCATAATATTCAACTTTTTATTTGAGCTAATTGTGACAGTTTTTTTGTGTTAGGGTTGGCACACCCCTTTTTGCAAGTAAATTCAGCTTACAGCATTCACACTGCATTTTCGCAGGAAATGCAACTTTTTCTAGTTATTTATTAAATCTGTTTAATGACTGCATGTTTTGACTGAATTTCTTTTTAGCTTTTAGCTGGCTATTTATCAAATATTGTTTATCTGCTTTGTATTTTTATTTGATCATATCTTATAATTGTTTTAATTTTAATATTTTAACTTATTTTAGTCTTCCTTCCAGTGTTTCCTCCGTGGGAGCCCTCTGCCTCGGGGACGGTGGTCGGCTGTGGCTGCCTTGGTGCAGTGTTGCCAACTGTCTCCGACAGAAAATAGCTGAAGTTGCCCCAGAAAGTCGCTAGATGTCGCCAGATGACGTCATACGCTAATTTGCATAATGATAATGTCATCACGTGATGACGATTGAAACAAAGGAGGAAAAAAATATATTTAAATTAGGATTTGATCATACAGGCTAAATAATACATTATTTAAACATTATTTAAATAATACATTATTTAAACAGGGGAAACATGCTACAGGGAAATGTGACTTCTGTCTTCAAGAAGAGACTGGAACATGTTCTATTATTTTGCCTGAAGTAAACTGTTGAGAAACCTGGTAGCCTACAAAATTGACAAGATATCAAATTGCAACTGGACATCTAAGACCTTTAAAAAAAATTAAAGTTCTGAAACATACATCTGCTGAGATATCTCAAGAAGATGAAATTAATAGAGAGAATATAGATGTTTGTTTGTTTTTTAGTACTTTGTAAAAATAAGTAGGGCATATTTGGCATGCATCAAATGTTTCTTGCCAACCGCCATTAAACAGAAGTTTATTGCCTATGATATTTTCAGTGGGTTTTTTTTGGTCATGAGTTTTAAATGTCCTACGTTTTTGAACTCGCCATACATTTAGAACATTCCTTAAATGCACCACAGGTGTGAGATGCAGCGTAATACCATGCATAATACAGACAAGCTTCTGCCTTAATTCCAGTTGAAAGATCGGTTTTATATACATGCAGATTTATTTTTTACTTTTGAATTAACATTAACTATCAAACAACTTTGTTTGTGAGTGGGTGAAATGAACCGAAAAAGGTTTATGATTTTGTCAGTGGACATAGTCTGATCATGCTGCGTACACATGGGCAGATCATTCCCTTTCTGAGCGTCGGGAAGGAGCAAGCTGGGTCTCTAAACTGTAGGAAATATCAGGGACAAAGTTTCACAGAAAGTAGCTAAGGGTGGTCAGAAACGTCGCTAGATTTGTCGCTAGGCGCTTTTTGGAAAAAAAGTCGTTAAGGGGGTCTGAAAAGTCGTTAGGAATAGCGACAAAGTCGCTAAGTTGGCAACACTGCCTTAGTGCTCTCCAGTTGGTGCTTGGGTGGAGATGGGGGTACCAGCCCTCTCTCCTCTGGGCTCCCTGGGTCAGTGCCTTGGCTGCTGCTGCCGCCGATGTAGATGGCTCCCATGATGACGTTTCCTGGCTCATCTGTACTCAGCCCGTTTTGGTTTTGTCTATTGTTGCTTTTATGTGTGTGTGTGCATGGGAGATGGGGGGTTATAGTTGTGGTGATGTCTTTTACTTTTGGGTTTTGGGAAAATGGGGGGTTGTGGGTCATTTGAATCTGTAAAGCACTTTGAGAAACTTTGTTGTGGTTTGAAAAGAGCTTTATAAATAAAGTTTGATTTGATTTGATACAGATTAAACACACATGCCCCCTTTTTCACAGTTGCAAGCTGCGAGAGTCCGAAGCAAGACACGAAGCACCACCGTTTTTAGCGTATTTTACGTTCTAAAATGGCTCTGCAAAACTGCACATTTGGCTGCGAGGCCGAGGCTCAAGGCTACGTCATGAAATGGGTGGAACTCACAGGGGGAGGGGGGATTTTAATGAAACCGAATGTCTTACTTCCAGGTCCTAAAAAGCTCCAGCATATAAGTTATATTTCAGGAAAAATTAATACTATATAATGCCAACAGTAAAATGTTATCATATATATATATGACTATCCCAGACATGGAAAGCTGTAAAATAGCATGATATAGGACCTTAAAGCAGAAATATAGAATAAACACTAGCTAAATTTAGCAGTAGTTTTCCAGTGCTTTCAGTGTAGGTGCTTTTGCTGTTCTGTTCCTTATAGTGTAACACCAGGACTTTAACGAGTTGATATTAATTGATTAATTAGCTTTAATTAGCTGTTCATGAAGCCAGCCTGTTGCTTAACAGACATGCACTTTCTCTGACATCTTGATAATAAGAAATTTAATTTATAGGAATGATAGGAATATTTTTTTTAGCTGTTTTGAAACTGTACTTACTGACTTACTTACTTAGTGACCCTGGTAAACAACAATGTTTTATTAGTAGTTTAGTATTGAGATTACAGTAGATAATTCAAAGTCAAAAATATGATTCACTCACGGGTCTCAGTAAGTAGGCCAAGCTTGTTTCCTGTATAATCAAAACAGGCAGCTTTGTCATGGACAGAGCATGGAAGAGGGTCTCAACCGATGCCATGGTCTGGTCAAATCTCCCTGCTAGACCACCCAATGTCACTATGGAGTCTACCTGTGAAGAGATGAGAATAGAACAAAAGTGAGTGTTTTTGAACTTTCAGCAGGATGTACCTGTTTGTTAGAAAGTAGAAGAGCTGGCTACAAAAGGCTATAGGTGTATTCACTCCTTCGCTAAATTGTACCCCCTTTTTATATATAACACGTTTTGTACCTCCTACTTCCATTTCAAATTTAAGAACAAACTATTTGGTTCCCATTAACATAAACTTTGGAACTGTGTGTATGCTCTTTTTCTTTATATTTTTATGAACTGAGTAGATATGACTAAAAATGCTTTAATATCACATGCCATTAAATTTAAAGGTATATATATATATAAAACTTTTATTTCCATTTGTATTTTCCCATTTCACCTTGTTAATTCTATGACAGATGACCCCTGACAAATCAATATAACTTTAAGCAACTTTCTAGCCATGAAATCACATTTCCTTACAGCAGAATATGTACAAATGATTTAAAATTACTTTGAAAAACCAATTGTGTAAATAGGTACAAACAGTTCCCCTGGCTGGTACAATGTAATGCATGGTACTGTAGATCCAAACATCCTATGGCAAAAGGCTCCATTTTGTTATTTAGCTTTTACTTGTACCATGTGACTACAAACCGCCTTAAGCATCAGATTGATTTCCAGCTACAGCAACTAGATGTATGTGGAGTACACTTCCCTCAAACTCAGAAAGACAGCGGAAGTGCTACTGTAAAGCTGTTAAAAGAAAATCAATGGAACAAAACTACATAATTTTTTTTTTAGCAAAAGCCCTCTATTATGGAGCATAAGTGCAGAGTACAGTGAGTTAAAAGCATGTTCATGGTAAGAGAGGGTGTATATGATTTAAGGAGCTAAAACTTTCTATTTGTAAATACCGGGGACAACTTTAAAGAGATTCAAACACAAGCACACAAAACTATGGAATTCATTTAAAGTAAAAGTCCATGTAAAGTATGCACAGTAATTGCTTGGGTTTAAAAAACAAACAAATAGGTTATTTACAACAGCATCCAACTGAAGCTACTTCAAATAGTGTATAGTGAAATTTCCAACATCCTTAAATAAGTACGGAAATTATGGTTCCATCCATCCATCCATCCATCCATCCATCCATCCATCCATCCATCCATCCACCCACCCGCTTACTAAACATGATTTGTTTTCCAAACCAAGTTACTATAGTGTGAACTGGTTGTCATAGTAGTGCTACACACAGTATGAATGTTCTCTGTAACTTTGAGCACCGCTTGAGTTTAGGCAGTCTCAGTGCTACCAAAGAGGCAGCCTTTACACAGAGAAAGATGTCAGCAGGTATGCTAAATTAAACAACAGCATTGATGTTGATAGATTGCTCTGTGATACAATGTAGTCTGCATTATACGAAGAGGTATTTTTTTAGCCTGTGGGGATGCCAACAGAATCACATAGCAGCAGCTGCCTGTACTAGGTCAGGTTAGTGTTAGGAAAAAAATTATCATCAAAAATTCCAGAAATACCTGTTTAACATTTATGAAGTTTTGTTTTTTTGAGTGATGAGGATTATCAAGATGATGATATATTAATTTACTGAGATGCATATATTAACATCATAATGGTTACTGATGAAAATTTAAAAAAAAAAACAACAAAAAACTAAAGACTTTTTATGACCCTGCACCAACATTTTATACAAAGGTATGAAATGGCAAAGCGGCAAAATGATGAGGCCCAACTATTGAAAAAGGTCAAAAGTAAAAAAATAAAATAAATCAAAATAAAAGCACAATACAAGATAAGCCCTTTAAAAGCAAAGTCAGATTTTGTTGAATCCATCTGGAAAATGTATACAAATAGACAACCTTTTATTGTTCTGTTTGATTCAGCAATGTATAAAACAAAATAAGACACGTAGGTCATTTCATTATATCGGTACTATCAATACAAGGAAGGAATACAATCTTTTTATATTAGATTTATTCTCTTTAAAGTCGCACAAATAATCAAGTACTGTTCTAAGGAGAGGTCAGAACGAAAATATAAAAAATACATTGTTCTCTGTTTTTTATATGATTTATAGCTAAACCTAAAAAAAAGCCATTTAAGTTTTTAAAGACTTAAAAAAAATCACAGCCAGGATAACAGGCTTAGAAAATTAAATGTTGAGAGATGAGTGGTCTACCTGTGAAAACTGAAACAATTAATGTAAACAAAATTGAGTCTCTAAACTTCGGAGATTAGTATATTAGGTGCAAATCAATGGACCTAAATTACAATAGATCTAAACTTTGAAGCATCCTGGGCCTCCATAACACCTCAGCAGTGCCACAGGCTGATTGCCTCCATGCCACGCCGCATTGAAGCAGTCATTTCTGCAAAAGGATTCCCGACCAAGTATTGAGTGCATAACTGAACATAATTACTATATATAAGATTGACTTTTTTTGTATTAAAAACACTTTTCTTTTATTAGTCGGATGAAATATGCTAATTTTTTGAGATAGGAATTTTGGGTTTTCATTAGCTGTATGCCAAAATCATCAGTTTTAAAACAATAAAAGACCTGAAATATTTCAGTTGGTGTGCAATGAATCTAAAATATATGAAAGTTTAATTTTTATCATTACATTATGGAAAAGAATGAACTTTATCACAATATGCTAATTTTTTGAGAAGGACCTGTATTTACTGTTCTCAGCGGTTATATCGTTATACTCCCCAAGCAGTCAGCACGAGTGCTGACAGCCCTAAAACCCAACAGAGTATATAGAGCAAAAGAGCTTTCACAGGCAGATGACTGCCAGTCACGCCAGCAAAGAAAACAAACCAAGTTCTGTCAATCACACACACATCAATATTTTTCTTTTACTTTTCCTTTTTCCCAACCCTGTTAAAAGTTCAGCAGCTTTCGTCAGCCTGCAGCAAAACCAAGATTGTTAAGAAATTTATAGGGAGAAAGACTAAATACATCCCACTTTTTCAAAATGCAATGGCATGAAAGCATTTGGTACGTTTTGTAAAAGTACTACCAAATGAAAATAGTCTACTTAAACAACAGCACAAAAATAATTACCTTTTTTTTTAGGAAATACTAGCAAAAAGCATTTCTATCAAAATGTTAATTTATCAGCTAAATTAAATGGATATGTACTCTTTGCTTTTACTTTTATGTTCAAGTAAAGTTCTATTTTGTCTTGCTTGTTTGTTTTAGATGTTAAAGCTGAATCATTTTCCAGTCTAGTCCTGTTCAACTTTAACTTTAAAACAAATGACCAGACAATGTCTTAAACAGACATCGTGGTTTAATGAATATTCCTAACTCACTCCTATTTTCCACCATAATAACACACACTTGATATACACTTCCTCATAAAAGTTGTCTTTATACACACCTTTCTATTTCTATTGCCAAACATTTCCCTCTTTGATTGGTCATACCGGTGCTAATGTTTCCAAATGGTGACATGTCAGCCTGTTTATAAGCTGTTGTTTTGCTCCATTTTAAAAAAAAGCAAATGCTTTTCACTAGTACATCTCTTTTTCAGAACACATTTGGGCTTTCTACTCTTAGATACATGCACTTTGACACGGAAACCTGCAAGTGATACCTGCACACTGTGTGATGAAAGTTAAAGGCTCTCCGAGACTTCTTTTTCCAGCAGACTTTCTGTGCTTGATCTTTTTTTATCCTTTACCAAACTCCTAGACATCTGCAACCCTTTTTCTCTAGGGCTTGGAAAGCATGTTAGATCTTGGCATGATGACCTCATCCATTTCAATGGTAAAGGGAATTTGGTATTGAAGAAGTCATGCTAAATAACACAATAAATATTATAATCACTGGCAACCAACTTTAATACCGTAGTTGCTATAAACGTATGGAGACAAAGAGGTAAAGATTGATTTGGCTCAATTTGTTTGATATATCATCTGTGGGAAAAAATGTTTTCTTGTTCGGTTGTTGAAAAAGTCATTAGTTTACCTTGAAATATACTGACATATGTTCTGTTTCTTTTTCTTTCAGCGTGCATGCATTAACCTATTTCAAAATACCGCATATTGACCTCCATAATCTGTTTGTCATTTCAATTACTTAACCTTATTCAGTTTCATCAGTAAAAAAAAAAAAAAAAAAGATTAGATCGAACTGAAGGGAAATATATTATGGGACTAAATGTGTCACAAGTTACTTCCTCCCACAGGAGATGGAGTTAAAACAAAACAGAGTGCTGAGATTGAGGTTATTTCAACATCTGGTTGACACCCCCACATGATGAAACATCACCTAAACTGTAAACAACAAGGCCTGATAAACAAACTCCCCTCTGTGTGGGATATGCACTGACAGATAGAAGGGTTCAAAAAATGCTAATCTTGCTGTCAAATCCAACACTGGGATTTGGTGAAGGTTATAAAGTAACATAAGGATAACTGTATTAATCTACAGATAGAACATCACCTGAATACATCAGACAGCATGTCCAAATATTCCCCTTCTGAACCATAAGATTCTAAACATTTTGTTTTGCTTAATGCAATCAAAATTCATGAGCCGATTAAAATAGACCCATTCAGATCATACTTTCAGTGCTTGATCAACATGCTTTGTACTCTTTGCGATCCTCCGCTGTCCACTTAATGTTAGCAATAAACTAACTAGCAGAATCTGGTGAATATATAACATGTTGAGGATGGGAGATAACAATTATGCTTAAAGTAGCTCTGCCTGATATAATGGAGTGTAGGGAAATACCCAACACTTGTTTTATGCATGTTCTCAGGTCAAAACTGCAGAATTATACAGCATTTCCCTTAGAGTTTGCAATTGCAGTTGCACGTTTCTATGCATTTATGGACAAATAATCTTGTCGTACAGACTTGTGTGATGTAAATAACAAAAGGGTTTCTAAAGCAAAGTTGGTAGTTGTGCGATTACCTCAGAATTAAGATCTGAAAAGGAATACTGTTTGCTGTTGCTTTCTAAGGTTAATGCAATGTGATTTCTCTACACCTGAACCCTTAAATCGTACGTATAGTAAAGATTAAGATTAGGCTGCGAGTGATCAGCACTTCTCGCTGCTGCGCTCCATTCTGCTGTAAACTATTCTGATATTGTTTACTAGCTGCTACCAGACATCAGTTGCTCTCTTCAACTTTGAAAGGAAGGCCGCCTAACCTCACAGTGCTATATATATATATATATATATATATATATATATATATATATATATATATATATATATATATATATATATATATATATATATATATATATATATTAGGGCTGTCAAACGATTAAAGAATGTAATCTAATTAACCACAAGGTAGCTGTAAATTAATCACGATTAATTAACATTCCTAAATATGACCGAAAAAGTGAAATTTTTAGAGTAAATAAAGGATGAAACCGGAAGCTGTTGCTCATTTTTTAAGGAAATACAGAAGAGATGCATGGAACTTTTGTTTTGAATTCCACAATCACATTTACACATGGAACTTTTTACCTATTACTCTTTTAGCCAGTTGCTAAGGCAAACTAACTGGTTAACATTTTCTGAATGTAAAGCTGACAGTTGCTCATTCAATTTTGGACAACCCTGAGCATCCTCTTGATGGGACTATCCTACAACAATGGTGTCTTCGGTCAAAGGCTTCTTCAGTTTTGCTGCGACACAGACTGCTACAGGAGATCATTCCTGCCTACAGCCATCAGGATCTACAATAGCTCCTTTAAAAATAAATAATGTGAACTACAACAACACTTAATTTCTCTCTGGGAGGAATTACGTGTTTTTGAATTGAAAATTTCTGACTAATAGAGGGATTATTTGTTATTAACACCAAACTTTTACCTTTCTCGCTGGTTCCCACTGTTATTTGCAGTTATCAAACAGTTGTCTTGCTGTTTACGTGACAAGCGAACACTGAAAGCAGCGTGGGTTTAATTGTGGGGTAAACAGGGGCAGGTCATTCTGTGCATGAGTTAATTGCGTAAAAAAAAATTAATGGCAGTAATTACACAAATTAATTGACCCGGATTAATGCATCAATTTTGACAGCCCTAATATATATATATATATATATATATATATATATATATATATATATATATATATATATATATATATATATATATATATATTAGGGCTGTCAAAATTGATGCATTAATCCGGGTCAATTAATTTGTGTAATTTGTGTAATTACTGCCATTAATTTTTTCTTTTTTTTTTTCTTTTTTCTTTAAAATCTCAAATTGATAACCTGTCAGAAGGTTCAGCTGCCCATCATCACAATACTTAAGTTAGCTTTATTAAACATTAGATCTCTATCCGGGAAGTCTTTTCTTATCAATGACTTCATCACTGAGCATAATTTACATGCCCTTTTCTTATCAGAAACTTGGCTAGATGAAAATAACGAAACAACTTCATTAACCTCTTAAGCCCCATTGCCCCGCCGCCGGTTCACTGTGGGGGAAGGGCGGAGAAATGTCCGAATTTAGCTGACCTATGGTCACTGATTGCTAAACATGTCCTATCATTATAAACCTCAGAATCTCAGCTAAAGACTCATATAAATATTTTCTGTGACCTCCAAACCCAGAAAAAATAATAAGTAATTAAAGGAACAGTTGTGATATTTTGCGATTTTTACATGAACACATTCAACCGAACCTGTCGGTCACCCTGCCGAACAGAACCGAGCAAACTTTGCCTTCCCTGAAAGCCAGCATCTCACAGATTCTAAAGCTGCACGTTTCATCACGCTACGTGCAAATTTCAGCAAATGAGCAGCAAAATAAGCCCAAAAATACTTACAGCATTTGAAAAAACAGAGCATAAATTTTTTCTTACCTTTGTTTTTTCCGTGCTGAAAAGAATAATCCACCGTGATATGACTGTATTTCCAGAATAACTAAAATATCCAGTGTGTATTTAGAAAAGAAAAAGTGAAAAAAACGTAATCCTTTGCCATTATTTTTTACATTTGATTCGCGGAAGCTCAACCTTGTCTGACATGCGCACTGTGAACTTTCCCCACGTAAACATTTGCTTTGTCCAATCTGCTTCAAAGTTCTGATGTCAGTGTGATTCTATAGGATCTTACGATTCTATCCATATGTCAATCATCCAAATCGGCCAATAGAAACTGGAGTTACAGGTCTGCGTAATTCTAAAAACAGATATTTTGTTTACCTCGGGGGCGAGCGCTGTGACGCAGTTACGCGCAGGTGGTCACATGAGCAGGTGACGATTCAGCTTCGATTGTTTTGTTTGCGTTCGGAAAATGCCGCTTCAAGAGAAGAGAATCATCACTGACGAAGCCCTGGCGATTATTTGGAATGATAGTTCATCGGAGGTTTGTGTTGAGGACTCGTCATCAGAAGAGGAAAACCTGATTTTACCGGAGGAAGAAAGGTAGGCTATGTCCCAACTAGCTAATGCTAATAGCTCTGGCAGCCATTTTATATAATGTTTTTTTTTGTGTGTGTTCTTAGATGTTTATATAGACAGTTTTTGTGACTATTTTGTTCACATCTCCTAGTGCCTGTGTGTCTATGGTGTATATATATATATATATATATATATGTCTGTATGTGTGTGCGTGTATTTATGTGTGTATGTATATGTGTGTGTGTATATATGTGTATATATGTGTGTATATGTGTGTGTGTATATAAATGTGTATATATATGTATGTGTATATATGCGAGAGAAAGAGATTTGTGAATTTATGTGTGGATATTTGTGTAGATATGTGTACAGAGATGTGTGTAATAATATTTTATTTTTGTCTAACTCTTTTTCTGTCATAATATTCTTTTAGTCACCTCGGCATTCATCCTTAGCTTACTCATCAACGCTTCACCATGCTCAAGCAGACTATTGGAAGGTCATACAGAGAGACACAGCTGCCTGAAAGGTATTTATTTATTTATATATGTGTAGACATTTTGTATGTAGATGTGTATGCATATATTTATAATTTCTCTATTTTTCTGTTATCTTGTTTTAGTGAGGATGAAGACTAAATACCTCCAAGGCCTTCAACTAAGCTAAGGCAACAGCTGTCCAAAGAGGTCTGCTGACATTCCAAGTGGGTGAAGATGCCACAGACATGAGGAGGACAGCACTCCTGAGTCTTTTAGGTTCATGCTAACGAGGCCACCGGGCCTACATACATCTGACCAAGCAGCAGCATGGTCTCCCCTCTCTCTCTCTTTCAGCTCTTCTTCGGTTCAGTTCAGTTCAGTGATTTGGACAATTATCGACAATATCAATGCTATAAAAAGGAAAGAGGCTGGCAGAAAGTTCCTTTGGACTCCACTCACTGTAACGGACATATGTTTTCCTATCCATCATTATTTACACAGAAGTTGTGGCTGACTGCTGGGTGAGTGGCCAAATAATTTTAAATTATCACGTAACACTATGCAGAGAAACCAGTTTGAGGCAATCTTGTGGTCATTGCATCTCAGCTTTGTGAATGAGGTCAATGAAAAGAAACACAAACCACCCCTGATTACAGTCGCCTGATTGGCGTGACTAAAGAATCTTGTAATTTGTCTATGTTCAAGCTACAATTACTTTGGCACAGTAACATATCCTGTAATTATTATACCTCTGATTAAATCTCACAAGCATTGGCTTCATTTTGATACCAAGATTGTTTATACAGAGTTTGTTTTTGCAGAGAAAAACTAAATTAATGTTGGGCATGTCCTATTCGAGCTAGGAGCTTGGAGAGACCCTGGAGAGACCCTGGGGCTTAAGAGGTTAATATAATCTAGTCCTCTAAATTACAATTTCTTAAGCGAGAACAGAAAACACAAACGAGGCGGAGGTGTAGCCACCATCTTTCACAACTCAATGAACTTTAAAAAGGTAACTCTGGGCGCTTATGAATCTTTTGAATACCTTGCCACACAGATAAATGAGCCTAACAAAGCGTTATTTCTAAGTTTATATAAACCACCGAAACTTAACTCTAACTTCTTTAATGACTTCAATGACCTTCTTTCTGTAATATGTATCGACTATGACCAACTAATCATCGTGGGGGACTTTAACATCCATACCGACAACCCCCAAGATAGACAAGCAAAAACATTAAGATGATACTCTCCACAACTTCGGACTGATCCAGCATGTCAAACAACCAACACACAATAAAGGACACGCTCTGGACTTAATTATCAGCAAAGGTTTAAATATTTCTGACATCTCTGTAATTAATATTGCATTATCTGACCATTTCTGTATTTTCTTTCAAAGTACCATCTCTGCTAAATTATCCAGCCACAGTAAGACCACTATAAAAAAGCGTTTTCTAGGGGACAGTTCAGTAGAAACCTTTAAACGTATTTATCCTTCCACCACATCCCCCTCATCTCCCAACTCAAACTCAGTAAATAAGTTGGTAGATAATTTCCTTGCGAAAATCTCAGACATCATGGATTCCATTGCTCCAACTAAAGTGAAAGTAGTCTCAGGTAGAAAGAAGTCTCCGTGGACAAGTAATCCACTGGTACGTAGTGAAAAAAGAGAGTGTCGACGAGCCGAGAGAAAATGGCGGAAAACTCGACTCCAGGTTCACTATGAGATCTACAAAGAGAGACTGAATAGATATCAGCTAACTATAAAAGATGCTAGGGAATCGTTCTTTTCTGAAATCATCAACAGAAACATTAATAACGCACGGACTCTATTTGCAACAGTGGAAAGACTAACTAATCCTTTAGTGACAGTAGCCCCTGAACTAAACTCTACCAGGGCCTGCAATGAATTTGCGAGCTTTTTCACTGAAAAGATTTTAACAATTAGACGGTCAATCTGTACCTCAATATCGAACCCACAACCAGTGCCATCCCCAATCAACAACAATGTAGAGAAAATGTCTGAATTCCACGAATTAAACCAGAACAGCCTTGAAAAAATCATTATCCAATTAAGCTCCTCCTCCTGCTGTCTTGATATCCTACCCACAGCTTTTCTAAAGAAAGTTCTTCCTGTTATTGGTTCTGATCTTGTTCAAATAGTGAACTCATCACTGCTATCAGGTGTCTTCCCTCAGGCTTTAAAAACAGCAGTTATTAAACCACTGCTAAAATAAGAGTAACCTGGACAACACGTTAATGCAGAACTACAGGCCAATCTCTAATCTTCCATTCATCAGAAAGATTATTGAAAAAGCCGTGTTTCAGCAGTTAAATGGCTTTTATAACAATGAGAAACCGTTTTGATGTTTTTCAGTCTGGTTTGTCTGGACTGTCCTCGTCAAAGTATTCATTGACATCCGCATAAATACAGACTGTGGAAGAACCACAGTGCTGGTTCTGTTGGACCTCAGTGCAGCATTTGACACTGTTGATCATGATATTTTATTGGAACGACTGGAGAGCTGGGTCGGACTCTCAGGTACAGTACTTGGCTGGTTCGAGTCTTACCTAAAGAACAGGGACTTCTATGTTTCAATAGGAAACTTTTCATCAGAACGAACAGAAATCACATGTGGGGTGCCCCAGGGCTCCATCCTGGGGCCCCTCTTATTTAATATGTACATGCTCCCACTAGGCAAGATTATAGCAACCAATAACATAAGCTACCATAACTACGCGGATGACACTCAGCTCTGCATTACAATGTCACCAGGTGACTCTGAACCCATTCAAACCCTAAATCAATGCATTGACCAAAGAAATGGATGGATGTGCCATAACTTTCTCCAGCTGAATAGAAACAAAACTGAAGTGATTATTTTTGGACCCAAGGAGGAACGATCAAGAGTCAGCACACAGCTTCAATTAATACAGCTAGAAACTACTGATCAGGCTCGAAACCTAGGTGTAGTAATGGACTCAGACCTGAACCTCCGGGGTCACATAAAGGCAATAACAAGGTTAGCCTTCTATAACCTGAAGAACATCTCTAGGATTAAAGGACTGATTTTGCAACACGACCTAGAAAAACTCATCCATGCGTTTATCTTTAGTCGGATTGATTACTGCAACAGCATCTTCACATGTCTGCCTAAAAAGTCAATCAGACAGCTGCAGCTGTTTTTTGGCGGCACGTTTTTTGAACTTTAACTACTTCTGCATATTTTGTGCTATTTTAACCATTCAACTTTTTAACTATTCTGCTTATTCTGCTCTTTCTGGCTATATCTTTTGGTATTCATAACCTTTATACTTTTTATAATATTCAACTTTTTATGCTTTTTTTGCTCCCATTGAAATGAATGGAAAACTTCAAAAATTCCGCTAAATTTCGCCTGTTTTGCAAAACTTAACTACTTCCACATACTTCCACTTAGAAACACCATTCAAATCTTAAAATGTAGTCATACTCTTCAGCTATTACTGTATGTCTCGGCTTCTTCCTACCTTGTACCGTTTTCATACAATCCTTCCTCAAGTTTTTGGTCGCAAAATTATCAGATTTCTGAAAATACATGGATGTCTATGTGAGCGAAGCAATTAAGCTAGAGTGGCCCACTCTAGCAGAATTACACTTTTCCACTTTTCTAATTTTCCACGAACAACTTCAGCTCACTCGCTCACATTTCACTCTATCTGCACATATTATATATCAAAACATAGGTTATAGATTTTTGCTTCAGGAAATGTTACCAAAATTTATGTGACAGTCACAGTTTTTTGGCAAATCGACCCGAAGCAAAGTGCCCGCACCCAGGAGGGACCATTGGAATGCATTGGGACTGAGCAAAAATTCAGAGGAGGACACCTGGATTCTGACTCATATTCGTAAAGTCATATCTTATAAACGATGCGCCGTAGAAACATGAGCCTTGTGCCAATTTAACTTCAGACCTTCCTGACGCTCATAATTCAACAATTTTTTTGATACCTGTTACCGTTTCTCCATAAGTTTTGTTTGTTCGAGTGTAACAAATCTGCTCTTCGCTAAAACAGCTCAGATTCAAAAATGCCAAAATCAGGCGCATTTTTACAAAATCACTGCTCCCAGACAGATTGAGGTACACACATGAAACGAACCAAGATTCTTCATCAAAGCCTGCTGATACTCACAGTGAAAGAATAATTTCGATAGGCCTTATATGTTCCGAGTAAGAGGATGCAGTTCGGGACCAAGGAAGGTAAGATTTATGTTTCCATCAAATTTATCAACATATTTGAAGCCATTTTACGGCTGTAATATTATGTTTTTAACAAATTGAGTGGTATGAGAGCGTTCCCCTATCCGTTCCGATAAAAACGGTACATTGGTGACGTCGATATGCCTTGCGGTTCTTAAGTTTTTAAGAGTAGTTCGGAAGCTGCGTTACCTGTTAAAACGGCTGAGAAATTAGGAGACATAAGTGAGATGCTGCACTTTGGCTGTCTCCCCCAGTGAGAGCCGGCATGTGATTGGTCGAAAACTGGCAGGCCTTTTCATGGCTTTAGTTGGATCTCCCTCTTGTGGTAGAAAATTGAATTACTATACATTATGGCCTCCACTGTAAAACTGACGTTTCAGGGTTATTGTAAGACATCTCAAACAACTTTTAGATTTAATACAAATCAGTTCACCAGTACTTTTGATTACTCTGTAAAATATAATGAATAATACAGTCTCATAGGTACTAGGCAGGCAACAGCGGCCATTTTACTGTTCCAACACCTGGAAAACAGTGATTACTTCTTAAGGGCAATTACACAGACTTGTATGTTTAGGGGATTGTAGGCATTATAAATGGAGTAAGATATTGTTAGCTAACTTGTTATTGTTATCCATTATACTAACACTAGCATTTAAGCTAACATCAGCATTTTAGCTAATTTTGACTTAATAGCTAAAGTTAACATACAGAATGGATTGAGATACAGTTAACCAACATGTTAGTGTTTGACAACATGCTATCTGTGGCATTTTAGCTAACATTAGCGTTTTAGGTAATTTTGACTTAATAGCTAAAGTTAACAAACTGAATGGATTAAGATAAAGTTAACCAACAAGTTAGTGTTTGCCAACAAGATATATGTGGCATTTAAGCTAACATTATCATTTTAGCTAACATCGGCATTTTAGCTAATTTTAGCTATCATTTGGTTTTTGGGTTGATTTTAACAAACTGAATGTGTTGTTATTGTTAACCAATATGTTCAGGTATGCCAACATGTTAGCAATAGCTTTTTTACTAACCATAGCAATTTAAGTCTTTCAAGCTAACAATGGAATTTTAGCTAATTTTGACTTAACAACCAAAATTAACATAATGAATGGATTGAGTTAATGTTAACCAACATGTTGGTACTTACCAACATGCTATCTCTAGCATTTAAGCTAAAAATAACATTTAAGCTAACATTAGAATTTCAGCTAATGTTAGCTAATATTTTTATTTAAGGAAGATTTTATCATACTGAAAGGATTAAGTTCATGGTAACGATTATGTTAGTGTTTGCCAACATACTTTCTGTGGCATTTAAGCTAACATTAGCATTTTAGCTAAGATTAGAAATTTAGCTAATATTATTATTAGCTAGCATTTGGTTTTTGGGTTGATTTTAACATACTGAATGGGTTGAGTTATTGTTGATTTTAACAAACTGAATGTGTTGTTATTGTGAACCAATATGTTCATGTATGCCAACATGCTACCAATAGCTTTTTTACTAACCATAGCAATTTAAGTCTTTCAAGCTAACAACAGAATTTTAGCTCATTTTGACTTAACAGCTAGAAGTAACATAATGAATGGATTGAGTTACTGTTAACCAACATGTTGGTGTTTACCAACAAGCTATCTCTAGCATTTAAGCTAAAATCAACATTTAAGCTAACATTAGTATTTTAGCTAATGTTCGCTAATATTTGCATTTTGGGAAGATGTTAACATACTGAAAGGATTAAGTTAGGTAACGAACATGATACTGTTTGCCAACATACAACCACTAGTATTTAAGCTTACACTAGTATTACAGTTAGTATCAAAATTGAAGCTAATTTTTACTTAACAGCTAAGGTTACCTTGCTAAATAGATTTTGTTAATGTTTAGCGCCATGTTAGTGTTTGCCAACTTACTACCACTAGCATTTCAATTCAGCTAATTTTAGCTAACACTTCCCTTTAAGCTTATTTTTATTATACTTAATGGATTTAATTATTGTTAACCAACATGTTTGTGTTTGGCAACATGCTACCATACGCTTCCGTACTTTTTTGAACTTCAACTACATCTACATACTTTCTGCTATTTTAACCATTCAACTTTTCAACTATTCTGCTCATTCTGCTTTTTCCAGGTATATCTTTTGGTATTCATTACCTTTATACTTTTCGTAATATTCAACTTTTTATTTTAGCTAATTGTGACAGTTTTTCTTTGTGTTAGGGTTGGCACACCCTTTTTCTTTCTTTTTTTTTGCTGTTCCTGTTTATTACACTTAAGCAAGTCTTTTACAGTTGACTTCAAATACTTCAGCCATTTTCTGGAAGTAAATTCAGCTTACAGCATTCACACTGCATTTTTGCAGGAAATGCAATTTTTTCTAGTTTAGATTGTGCCCCTGTGAAAGCCACTTAACCATAAGTTGCCAACCCATCTGCGTATTGGTGAATGAATAGGTGCACGCTAGTAAGTGCAACTAGGTGAATGTGGCCCTTGCGTAAAGTGCTTTAAGGAGTCAGTATGACTAGAGAAGAACTAGATAAGCTCAGTTCATTTACTTTCGACACTATCAACCAGAATTAGGTTTATTTGTTTCTTCTTTCGTATTTGTTCACTGAAAAAAACCACAAACCAGGGCAAGTAAGGTTTCATAACAGAATGAAAAATATTTCAACAAGCCAGCTGTAGAGAATCGGCTTTTCTATATTTTGGTAGATGGAGCCGGAGCAAGAAGAGAGGCCTAAGAGATCAACACAGAAGATTATTGGAAAATGATGAACAGATCATAGCAGAGCAGAAATTTTAAATACGAGGTGATGTCTAACTGTAAGCACAGACACAAAAACAGCTATTTCCCAAACACATGCACGGTATTAAGGAGATAAGTACCTGCAGCCAAGGTACACACATTCCCAAGGAAAAGGACCTAAATCCACTATAATCCTCTGACACGATTCCTGGGGATTTTACAATCCTATTATTTCACTAAAATATTTCATTCTCTTAAAAAGGCTAAGTGGATTGAAATTTGCAAAGGTGAACAGAAAGAGAATATGACAATGCATTCTATTACATTCTTATAAAAGTCTAGCTTTTCTAGTCCTATTTTGGGTACTAAAGAGAGCCAGAGTTCAAGTATGAATAATAGTGGGTAAGAAGAAAAAATCTTTGTAACAATAAAAGAGCCCTCAGCAGCAAATAATAAAAAAGAAACATCTTGTCAGGCTCCTATCTTTTGCGAACAGTCAGACTTAAAAAAACAAAAACAAAAAAAACATCCAGCAACAGCACAAAAGCTGATTAAATATTAGTCAAGCTAAGAAAAAACCCCTAAAAAGATCCAGAGGGGAAGGACAAACCCACACAGAAACTATGTAAAAGCATACAACATGGTTACATGTGTGTACATGAGAGGCAGTGCATGTTTGTGTGCCTTAAAGTGTCTGTTCCTTGGTCTTTCATTAGCTTAGAAATGTGAAGTGATTGGGACACTCTGCAGTGATTGGGGCAACACTCCACATGCTGCTCACTCTGATACAAGAGAAAATAAAAAAAAGATAAATAATAAACCAAAACGAGAGGAGAAAAGAAGAGATAAGAAGAAACACAAAGCACAGCACATAAAAATGAGATCGTTATAAGGAGCCTGATCACTGCGTGTGTTTGAGGGTGCAACATCTGACTGGACACGAGCCTCTGTTCTGTTCTCCAGTATTGGCTTTTAAGAAAGAAAAAAAGAAAAAAACTACAGAATTTGTGGACTATTGCATTCTAAAACAGTCAAATGTCCCTTTGGATTTTATATGTAGGTGTAAGTGTTCCTAATGTTGTTTTAATGATATTTCTCAAACCTTATTTCTCCAGGAAATGTTAAGTGAGCTTTGGTGTTTTTGCTTCCAGAAGAGAAGAGACCAGGTCTTTTTTACCCATACACCCACATATTCCAGCAGGGATTTGCCATTGGTAAAACACAGTTCGACACTACTGAAAGCATCACTTCAGGGCAGTAAACATTCACAGCGAGAGAGAACAGCATAACTTGAGTGTTTTAATCAAAGATCCATGTATAGATATTTTAAAAATAACTACATTAAGGTAACAAATAAACATTTTCGATTGCATTAAGCCCTGATCGTGTACACAAAATAACTACCGTTAAATATTCTCAGAAGAAGGTAGATTACAGGCATGTCTGGAAGACATAAAAACATGGATGAATCTAAACTTTTTGCTTTTAAATTCTGACAAGACAGAAGTTGCTGTCTTTGGACCAGAAGTTCTAAAAAATAAACTGATTAGTCAATCCCTTCATCTGGATGGTATTAAATTGGCCCCCAGTAATAATGTAAAGAACCTCAGCATTATTTTTGACCAAGACTTGACATTTAAATCCCATATTAAACAGGTTTCTAGGATTTCCTTCTTTCACCTCCGGAATATTGCTAAAATTAGAAACATCCTGTCCAGAAGTGATGCTGAGAAACTAGTCCATGCATTTGTTATCTCTAGGCTGGACTACTGTAATTCTTTACTATCAGGTAGTCCACAAAATGCCATTAAAAGCCTTCAGTTGATCCAAAATGTGGCAGAGTTCTGATGAATGTTAAAAAGAGAATCTCCTGTTTTAGCTTCCCTTCATTGGCTCCCTGTTAAATCCAGAATAGAATTTAAGATCCTTCTTCTTACATACAAAGCCTTGTAATAATAAGCTTGCATTTCTATAGCATCTGTATAGCGCTTTTTGAGACCCTCAAAGCGCATTACAACAACAAATCCATTATTCATTCACTCTCAATCTCACATTCATACACTGGTGGAAGCAAGCTATGATTATAGCCACAGCTGCCCTGACTGACAGAAGCGAGGCTGCCATATTGCGACATCGGGCCCTCTGACCAACACCAGTAGGCAGGTAGGTGAAGTGTCTTGCCCAAGGACACAACGACATGTAGCAGGTGGAAGCTGGAATCGAACCCACGATTCCTGGGTCGCAGGCCGACAACTCTACCACTGAACTACAGCCGCCCTTGTAGTTGCTAGGATTTCTAAAAGTAGAATGGGAGGCAGATCTTTTAGTTATCCTCTCCTGTGGAACCAGCTCCCAGCTTTAGTCCGTGAGGCAGACACTCTGTTTACTTTTAAGGCCAGGCTTAAAACTTTCCTTTTTGATAAAGCTTATAGTTAGAGTGGCTAAGGTCATCCTGAGTAATCTCTGTAGTTATGCTGCAATAGGCTTAGACTGCTGGAGGACAGATTTACCAATTTTATTCACTCTGCTACTTCCTTTTCTACTACTACTCTCCAGTTGTATTACAGTACATTCTGTTTTTTCGACTGTTAAACTTTGTGTTCTCTCAGTGTTTTTCTCTCCATAGAAGATATACCTGGTCTGGTATCCTGCTTGGCTGGAATGCCCTGTTGGACGGGGGGCATCGACTGGGATGATGCTCCCAGTAACTGAACATCCACTGTGTCCTGTTATCAACTTTTTACTTTCTGTAACATAGAAAGTACTCTTATATCAGATCTTCTGTTCCTTCTGTGTTTCTGCTCTGTCTTCTCAAACCCCCAGACGGTCGTGGCAGATGGCCGCTCCTACTGAGCCTGGTTCTGTTGGAGGTTTCTTCCTGTTAAAGGGGAGTTTTTCCTCTCCAACGTCGCTACATGCTTGCTCAGTATGAGCGATTGCTGAAGGATTGCTGTGGTTGGAAAGTCTGGATCAACGGGGCCCAACCTCACGCCAAGGACTGACGCAATCTGCTGGGATTCCTTATATAGGAAACTTTTTGACTGATTGGAATGTTTGTATAAATGTATTGAAATGACTTCTTGTTAAGTGCCTTGAGATGACATCTGTTGTGAATTGGCGCTATATAAATAAACTGAATTGATTTGAACTTAAAAGTTGAAATTTTGAAAGCCTCAAAAACCTGAATACATCATAATCTCTCAAAGTCATGACATCATTATATTATCTTTTCAAGTTTGTTTAAAGGCATACTAATCTTCGTGTTTGTAAACCTCATCAAAAATAATGTTGGTAATGCTAACTGACACAAAAGACACACATCTTGTCTCATTTAATGTCAAAAGTCAATTAGGAAAAAAAGTAGGTCAGAGTGTGGCATGTACAGAGGCAGTTTGTCCTCAGTGCTATTTGGGGGTCAAATACTAACCTCAGGAACTTTCCTTAGTGTCTTTCCCACTTTTCTCTCTTTCCGTTTCTTTTCTGTCTAAATGCTGTGGATACAGGCACAAGTACCTCAAAACAATCTTAAAAAAGTAAATTGTGTGTCTATTTATACATGGTATGTAAATATCTTGCTACACGCTAGAGACTCTCATTTTGAAGTAAAAAAGAAAGCAGTTTTTTTGTTGTTGCCCTGTTTTGTTAATGGAGTTGAGAAAAAGCCTAAACACTGCTCTTCGCTGGCTGACAACACTTTGTTACATACTTTGTTAAATAAGCATTCAAGAAGCCTCCACCACCTTTGTTTGTGTTATAGTATTCTGGGAACAGTGCGAAACCGTGACAGAGAGATGTATAACAATTGGAACCACTGTAGGAAAATATTGATCTGACATGTAGTTTCTTAAAGGGCTATTTCACCATTTCAAGAAACTGAATTTGATCAGCTTCCACGTTGCTGTTGTTATTTTGTTTTTTTTTGGGGGGGGGGGGGATGACAACAACTTGGACTATCTGGAGAAAATGATTCTGCATGTGTTTACAGGCCCTTTTTAATAAAGTTTGAGGTTTTTAAAATCATGAAAAAAAAAACAAATATGGGGGTTAATAGGTTTTCACAAACATGTTTGAAGCCTTGTCTAATGTTTTCATGAACCCAGCATTGTGTAGCGTCTTTTCTTGTGAGCTGGATATATCCTTACAAACCTATGCACCACAATGGTCATCAAGGACTCAAGTTAATCCCAAACAACGTCAAACATGTGACCCCTCATAAGATCCACTACGGAAGAAATTTACAAAGCATGAACAGAAAATGCTTTCTCTGTTCTTTATGTAAAGATCGGTGGGGGTGCGGGTTGTCCATTTTTAATTAACTGAGAATTGGTTGTCCTGAGAAAAGAAAAGTCAGATTTTTGACTATTTTTTTGTAGTTGGTGTAAGCTGCAAGTTTTAGAAGCTGTCTCATTTAGTCTGTATTATCCATTTTTTTAAAACCCACTTAAAAACTCATCTCTACTCTTTGGCTTTCAATACAAATTGAGATTTGATTTTATGTTGTTGTTGATTTCATGCTGTCTCCATATTTATTTTAAGCAATTTCACTTGTATACTATTACATGACTTGCATGTAGTATTTTCTTGTCATACTGTGCACAGACTTTTAGATTGTGTGTTTTGTTTGATAGTGTTTTACTCTTTTGATGTCCAGCACTTTGTTCCAACTTTGGCTGGTTAAAGTTCTTAATAAAGATGATGAAGATGATGATGCAATAATTTATGAGTCTACAAAACCCTAATTTGACCAGGTAATTTGCTGTCCACTCTCATTTTATCAGTACCAGTAGCCTCCTTGAGAGAAAAAAAAACCCAGATTATTTTGACAAGACACATCTTGTTCTGTGAAAAGGCAAATGCCTTATTAGTTGCTTTGAGTTTTTAAAAAGATGAGTCACAGGACTTTCCCTTTCCGATCAAAGATTATTTACAACACTACTCCTAGTTCTACATTGTGTCTTCAATCGGTGACTTTCTTCATTTTATGGAAAAACAGGTGTAAACAAGGTGACCCTTATTTATGGACGAAGTCAGCAAATGTTTTATAGACTGGTTATAGTGCATTTCTCTCTGTAAATCTGTGTAAAATAGGTTGTCCCAGACATTGTTTTTAAAGTTGAGTGGAGAAGGGGAACATGGTGTGCTACCCAGCTATAATTATCCAAAATATTTTAAAATGAAAAGCAAAACCTGAAACACATGGAAAGAAATAGAAAACTACCTTTAAAATGACTTAAAGACCCAGTCAATTATCAGCTTCAGAATGATCCGAGCAGGTCTATAGAGTAAGTACAGCTATTGTACACATTTTAAAATGTCTATTTAAAGACAGGCTATAAGCAAGAAGCATCCGCAAGTTACATTATTGAAAGAAAATGTCCTGAAGAGTTTACAATTTGTCAAAAAACACAATGATTCTATAAAAAAGAAAAGAAACATTTTGTGGATTGATGAAACCAATATGGTTCTCTTTGAGGCTAGAGGCAGCAGCCAGTTTATTAGATGACCCACAAACACTCAATTTAGGTCACAGTACACTCAACAAAGTGAAGCATGCTTGCTTAGGCTCAATGCCATGGGATGTAGTTCTCATTCTATGGTGTTGGGCTTACTTATTGAAAACCAGCGATCATGGATCAGCAGAATGCATCAGAAAACCTAAAGAAGCCATGTTGTCTTATGTCTCATGAATCTGATGTTTCAGCAAAACAACAACCCCGCTGGAACCAAGAAAGTGAAAACAGCTACCAACTAATAATCATACTTTTAATTTTACTACAAAAATTACTTTAATCATTAATGATTCAATTCAAATTCTAAAGAATAAAATAAAAATAAAAATCAATACATTGCTTTGAATATTGATACAATATCGTGTCATAAAATATTGTGATATATCCAAGCATCAATTTTCTTCTTACATCCCTAGTGAGTACTTGTGATTCCTTTAAGAAAGGCTTATAACTTCCTATTTTAATAGTTCACACATCAAATATACCCTAATATTTATTATTATGCAGAGTGGAAGCCATCTTGGCACTACAGCAGAAGCTGATATCTACAGTCTGCCTTTTTTCCACTTTTGGGGGTACAGCCAATCAGTGCCAAGGACAATATATACGGCTACTGGTTTGACTCTTTTGCAAAGGCCAGCCAATAGCATGTCAAGTAGCATTGGGACCAGGTATTTCAGCTACCCAAGTTGCCTTAAATATTTTAGATATACACTTCGAAAATATCTGCAAATAGGTGGATTTTTCGCAAATAACTAAGAAAAATACAGATAGGTGAATCCATAAATATTGAACCACTTATAGGTGGGGGTCCTCTGTAAATGTTTACATTTGTAAAAAAAGAAAAAAAGGCATATCCTCCATTGTCTAATCTTAATATTCGTTTTTCCTTCTTCTCTCTAGTGTGAAAGAAAATATGAAGAATTGTTGTTTATGTCTTGCTTTGCAATAGAATGTGTTCTCAATGCACTGGTATATATGAAAAAAGAATGTTTGAGCATCCTGACTTTAAAAAAAAACAGCTATTATTTTGAACAAACCTGTATGAATTTTGTATATCACCAACTAAGCAATGAGAATCCTCACATTAAAGGTATTCAATCAAATGAAGTGTAATTTTGACAAATGTGAAACATTTTTTTTTTTTTTACTGTCACCATTTGAAAGTTGAAGCAGGATGAAAAGTATGTGAGTATGAGCAGAGTGTAGTTTACCTGCAACTCTCGTCTCTGTATCTCTTCTAGCATTATTGCAAGACATTTGGTGTAGTCTGTTAGATCCTGGTCAGCTGTTTCTATCAGCTTGCACCCCTATAGACACAATGACAAATTAAAACACACAAGAGAGCAACAAAACATGATTCAATATTTGTACCACAACACAGATAGTGAAGCGAAAACCTAGGGAGAGATAAGGAAAAGCAGAACAAAGGAAAGAAAACAGAAAGGGAAGCAGACATGGAGAGAGGTATAAATCAGTGTTTTAGTGCTGTCTAGCTTCCCGCGGGTTGTGTTGTTGAATAATGTAGAGGTTCCAGTCAGTGGCCTTAAACTACAACATCTAGGTAAACAACCATGCTCTGGCTTTTTCCCATTCCATCTCTTCTTCTCTCCACAGAGTCACTTTGCTTCTAAAATGCGCCGTCTTCCTCAAATCACTGGCACACACATACGGCAACATCGAGTTCACACAAAACTTGCTCGCTGTGCTCCGTTTGATCACATCCATCCACCCTTCAACTTCCCTCCTCCTTCCATCATTTTTCCATCCCAGCTTTCTCATTGTCTCCCCTTCCCTCGTGGCTGCCTTTCTGTTCTCTCTCTTTTCCATTTATGCAGAATTATTCACCGTTTGAGGCAAATCTCTGAAGGAACGCCTCAAACTTTCCAATTGTTCTGCTTCAAAAGCATTACCATAACAGTATGTTCTCTCTCAAGGAAAAAAAAGGCATTGCTCATTTTCTTCACACAACCTGTGTGATACTTCTGAAAAGGGTCTACTATTAGAGATAGCTACAGAGGAGGGGAAAGAAGAGTGACAAAGCTGAAGGAATCCCAAAGTCTGTGATCTGTGTGTGTATGTGTGTGTGTGTGTGCAGGTTGTGAGCATGTGTAAGCGGGAATGTGCATGCATATTTAAGTCTCGGATCTGCAGCAGTAATGCATTGAGTGACACAGCACAAAGACCACACAGGCTTTGGATTTCTTTTTCTCAGAGGCAAGTGTATGTGCGTACATGCTTGACTGATTTCCCCAGTATTAATAATTTACTAAACCGAGCCTGCAGTTTGACATTCTACTGGCTAAAAACAATGGAAAGACCACCTCAAAGATGGATTTGCATTTTCTTTTATAACCTTGGATACTTTTTGTCTCCACGGTGTAGGGAAGAAGGCAGTGAAAACTATGATGTAGAATCCAACTAGTGGATCCATCAGAAACTCTTGTGTTCCTGTTATGTTTAATTCATAATATTGGCCACAAAAGGTGGAGATTGTTCCTGAAGGTCTTTTCAGAGTGACTTTAATTAAAATGACCTTACAAGGCAACAATCTGCACAATAATTTTACACTTTTACATTCTCTTACTCGTATTATTACAATGTTGGTAATGTGATACTTTAACATCAGATCATAAAGAAAGTGAGCATGTGAATTTGCAGTTCAGTAAAGTCGTCTTAAATTAAATGGGAAGAGGGTCAGAGTAAATTTTCTGCATCATACCAGTACCTTTTTGTTGGATTTAAGAAGACAAAGAAACTTATCTAAATTATAACAGATGCTAAACACACCTACGCACATTGTGTAAGTGACATATTTTTGTCAAAGCGTGAAAGGACAGATTGCTGAGTCAAAAATGAAATGGGAAAGATCTTGGCTGTGCAGGAAAACTTAAAGTCCACACAAGGAAGCTACATTGGAATCAGCAACCAAAACTTATACAAACACAGATACATTTGTTGGCACCATGGGTAAGACTAACAAAACGTTATATAAATAAATATATAATTTAAATCAGAGGCATAGTCTCACCCAGAAATTTTGAAACATTTAATTTCCATGAACAATTGTTTTAAATTGAGTTGCTGGGTATGCCAGACTTCCCCCCATATTCTAAAAACATCCATGTTAGGATAATTGGCCATACTAAATTGCTTTTGGGAGTGAGTCTGTACCTGCTAGATTTTTTGTGTCTTTGTGGTTTTCTGTGTTGGGATAGTGACTTGTTCATTTGGTACCTTGCCTATTGACCACTGGATAGAAGTAATATTTGAGGAATATGTCAGTATCAAAAATGGTTGGATATTAAAACAAAGCCACAAGTGGTACAGATATTTGTACCAATAACAATTACTAAATGTATTTGGCAGCCATTGTGCAAGTTGTCCCACTTAAACAGCTGAGAGAGGACTGTAATTTTAATCATAGGTACACTACAAATAAATATTTGGTCAATAACAAAGGTTCACCTAAATACTTTTTAATGTAACCTTGGTTGACAATGACAGAGATCAAACGTTTCCTCTAGGTCTTCACCAGGTTTGCAAACACTGTAGCTGATATTTTGACTAATTCTTCCATGCAGATCTTCTCTAGAGCTGTGATGTTTTGACTTTCAACTCCTTCCCCATAATCTCTATTGGATTGAGGTCTGGAGACTGGCTAGGATACTCCAGTACCTCAAAATGTTTTTTACAAATTCGTTGGCCAGGCAATGTGTTTGGAATCATTGTCATTCTGGAAAATCCAGACACGTTTCATCTTCAATGGTCTCACTGACAGGAGGTTTTTGGCCTAGAAATCATGGCCTCATTCATCCTTTCCGTAATACAGATCCGTCGTCCTGTCCCCTTTGCAGAAAAGCAGCTCCAAAGCATAATGTTTCAACCCCTATGCTTCACAGTAGGTATGGTGTTCTTGGGATGCAACTCAGCATTCTTCCCCCTCAAACACTGTGAGTGGCGTTAATACCAAAAGAGTTCTATTTGTGCTAGATTAACCTCGAGTGCTGCAGGATTTTAATCCATGACGATATACAGGGTGGGCCATTTATATGGATACACCGTAATAACATGAGAATGGTAGGTGATATCAAAGTCCTGTTTGTGGCACATTATGATATGTGAGGGGGGAAACTCCTTAAGATGGGTGGTGACCATGGTGGCCATTTAGAAGTCGGCCATCTTGGATACAACTTTTGTTTTTTCAATAGGAAGAGGGCCATGTGACACATCAAACTTATTGGTAATGTCACAAGAAAAACAATGGTGTGCTTGGTTTCAACGTAACTTTATTCTTTCATTAGTTATTTACAAGTTTCTCTTTGTTCACAGACATGTCGAAGAGGTTAACACGTGAGGAGCGGATCGAAATCGTGTTGATGTCTGGTGAACGCAGTAACCGGGTCATTGCAGCAGATTTCAATGCAAGACACCCTACAAGACCACCCATCTCCCATGCTACAGTCAGCAAACTGCTTGCTAAGTTTCGTGAAACTGGTTCAGTGTTGGATTTGTCAAAATGTGGACGCAAGAAAACTGTCAATAATGAAGAAACATCAGTGGCTGTCCTAGCTTCATTCAGCAAGAGCCCACAGCGTAGCACTCGCCGCACGTCACTGGAGAGTGGCATTAGTCGAACATCCCTTTATGTTTTATGTTCGACTAATGCCACTCTCCAGTGACGTGCGGCGAGTGCTACGCTGGGGTTAGGGTGATTAAGTGATTACTGTGTTGTTACTGCTTGTAGAAATAACAAAATAACAAAATTTAAGCCACACATAGTCTGTAAGAGGAATCTTAAACATTTTAATGTGCAAGCTTTTCAGCATGATTTGTCAACAGTTAAATGGGGAAATGTAGGCCTACTGCCAGAGGTGGCTTGGATATTTTTAGAAAGTTTATGCAGATTGTGAATCGACATGCCCCTTTAAGGAAATGTAGGCTTAAGGGGCATGAAAATCCCTGTTTTTTTTACCAGGACTAGCAAATATTATACATGAGCATAACAAAGCATGGGACAAGGAAAGAAGAACAGACTTGTCCACTGATTGGTCTGTTTTCAAGCAGCTGAGAAATACGTTGGCAATGATTTTTGTGGCAGAGCCACTTTAAATCCTTTTTTATATTTCAATCTATACCAAAGAAATTCCATTAGTTTGGAAATCAGCATATGTTCTACCATTATTAAAATGAGGCAATTCAAAATGTCTTACTAACTATAGGCAATATCAACTATGAAGGTGAGAAATTATAATATTGTGGTACTTGATAAGAAACATTACTGTGGTTCACTTTTTATAGACATGTCAAAAACTTTTGACACAGTTGACTATGTTGTCTTAAAAAACAGACTACTTGGCCTCACATACAGAACATACAGTTGCATGGTTCTCAAATTATCTGAATAATATGACACAATGCATGCCTTAAGTGTAAGGTTGTTTGTTCTGATTTTGTTGTTCTGTTTTGGCGCCCCTCCTATTCATTTTGTACATCAATGACTTGGGTCAAAATGTTTCTGATGTTAATATGCAATTCAATGCTGCTGATAGTTATTTACTGTTTTGGAACATCACCTTCTCAGGCCATTGAAATCCAACGGAAAGGTTTTGCTGTTCAGCACTCACTTTATTAACTAAAACTAGTCCTCAATGCTGACAAGACTAAACTGTTTTCTAATAAAAAAGTGCCCAAAACTATTCCAGTAGTGTCCATTTTTGAAGGTATAATGTCATAGAGATGGTTCATAAATACAAGTACCTTGGTGTCTTGATTGAAGACTCCCTAAATTTTAAACTACACATAGAAAAACTTTTAAAGAAACTAAAACTGGCTAGGCTGGTTAGGCTTTTTCTTCCAGAACAAGTTGTTTTTCTTTTGAAGTAAAAAAAGTGTATTGTCACTGAAACTTTATCTGTGCTAGATTATCGTGACCTTTTTTATAAGAATGCTTCTTTTTCTTGTCTTCCAAAGGTGGACTCGATTTATCATGCTTCTTTGAAGTCTATTACTAACTGTAGAGTCACAACACACCACTGTGATTTGTACTCACGAGGGGATGGCCATCACTGGTCACTAGGAGGCAGGGATATTGGTATGTATTTATTTACAAGGCTATTCTTGGATTACTGCCTCCTAACATTTGCACTTTAATAACACATGGAAGTGTTGATTCCAACTCCTTGAGATCAAATGATCAGCTGTTTCTGTCTGCACAGAGATCAGTTAGAAAGCCTTTGCTAATGCAGCTCATTTCCCTTGGAACATGCTCCAGAAACACTGGAAATTGACTGAGCTATTGTCCTTCAATGCCTTCAAAACCAAGCTGAAAGCATCAGTGATTTGTAATTGCTTTTTATGATCTGTGTTATTTTAATGTATTTTAATGTTTTTATGTTTGAACTCTGTGTTGAATTTTGCTTTCTCCTGGCCAAGACTCTCTTGAAAAAATTGGTTTTTAATCTCAATGGGATTTTTCTGGTTAAAATAAAGGTTTAATAAAAAATAACTTAAAAGGCTTTTTGAACAGCTTTACCATAGGTGCCAAAAAATGTGGCCAGCATTGTGTTTCAAGTTAATAAAAATTAGTGCTGTAAATGCTACAGACTTCAGAAAGTATTCTTAAAATGAAACAGACAGGATATTAGGAGATCCTTTGTTCTCATCGTGCTGTATGACTGCTTAAAGTCACATTGCTTTAAAGTGTCCAACTGTGCGCAGAAGTTTTGATCCACTCACCTTGTCTGCATAGAAAGCTTTAACCTCTGCCGTAATGGAATCAAAATCCCCACTGATGTAGTCAGGAAGGAAGCTGGATGTAAGGACAGAAAGAGATGGTAAGTGACAGAGGGAGAGGGTTAAGATGGAAAAAGAGTGCAAGTCAGAGATATAAGGGAGAAGGGAGAAGAAAACATTGGGGCATGTGTCAGTACTTTGATCTGTGTAGCGAGGGAGAAGAGTGACGCCGCCGGGGGGAAGACGCAGAGACATGGAAACTGACAGGGTGATTCTCTGTGGCGCTGAGCCTGGCCCTGTCATGCTCACAGGGCTTGCGGCAGATGTAAAGATTGATGGAAAAGCACACCAAAGCAAACATGGCAGCATCCAGAAGCAAAAGTTCATGTTTATGCTCTTATATTTAGGTACATAGGGCCTGAAAAACTGAAACAGATCAACATTGCAGAGTAATTACATGCTTGGGGGTAAATTTGCTCATTAGTCACAAACATTGTAATAAACAGATATCCGTCTAGTACTGTCTCTCTCACACACATGCAAGAATAGCATGATGTACCAGGTGTGAATAAGGTTGAACAAGTTTCATGAGATAAAAAAAGTATTCATCTGACGACTATACTAGATCCTATTGAAGCTTTTATTTTATATATGTGCCAATGAATAAGGAAGTGATAAGAAGCAATGCAAATTGTTTGCTGTGTATTTTCGAAAACTACATATGTGGACAAACGATTGGGTTTTTAATATATTGCCAGGATATAGGTCTTTAAAATAAATAAATAATAATAGCTTTTTTGCACATTTAATGTCTCATACACACAAATTCAAATTCCAACCATAATATTCAAACAGTTTCCACAATTAAAGCAAAAAAATCACTCTGAAATATGTTTGTTAAATCTTAATGAAAAATCAATTTCTCTTTCTAACACTTAGTATTGCAGTAAGCTCAAAATAAAGGTACAGAAAGCATCACAGCAGACTAAAGAAATCCCGTACTGCAAAGTCATTATTTAGGTTTACAAATATTTGTTTTCATAAAGCAAGGGTATCATCCATATCTTTACATATTTTATTTAAATCGAATCCAATCTATCTTCATTTATAAAGTTCTAAAGAGTACTAACAGAGTGGACAGAATAAATAAAAGGCTAAGAAAATAAACCAAGTCCCAAGGTGCAGAATGCAGACAAAGTAACTGATGTATAAAAATCATGTAAACACACAAAAAAAGAATAAAATAAATCAAAATAAAGTAAAATCATGTGTGGTATCAAAACACAAGGCCATGAGATGAGTTTCAATTTTACCTAGTTTCATTTACTTTAATATAATAAATATATATATATATATATATATATATATATATATATATATAGACCACACTATTTAGTCAAACTATGCAAGCTCACACTCTTGTTGTATTTTTATCTTGTACAGAAGATCGTCAAGGTTGAACTTTTGTGTTCTTCATGTTTTGAAGCATCCGTCTTTGGACAATCATAACTATAATCCTCCTGTCTGGGAGACGTTACAGGAGCCTGATGAGTCGCACTAGCAGGCTCAGAAACAGTTTTGTTTTTACAACACCATAATCCTGCTCAACACCAAGACCCGTTAATAGCCCCTGTCCCACCCCGTTCAGTCCTGTCTTTTTCAGCATAAGGACTTTGGACTGTCTGTTTATCTTCGTCCACCATGCATTTTAGAAATGCAACTCAACAGTGCACAATATATGATCTTACTGCATTGTGTCTATAGACTAATTCCTCAGAAATATGCACTTTATTCGCTAATACACAGTAGAACATGAACATGAACATACTGCATTCTGTTTCTGTCTTTTTAAGCACTGTTATAAAGAAAAACACTTTTTAATTATTGCACTACTGTTAGATGCTAAACTACATTTTGCTGTACTAGTTGTACTTACTTGTACAATGACAATAAAGCTAAAGCTAATCTAATAAGATCTAGAGCAGTCTCCAGAACAGATCCAGCTTTCACTGATGCTTCTACCTCAAAAGATGATGGCCAAAGAAAATGAACACAAAACATAGAAGAACTGAGACATCTTTCTTATATTTACATTCCTCTTGCACCTCCACTTCTTTTCTCATAATAAAAATGGTGTTTGACATTCCTTTATTACCTGAAAACTACAATACCCTCATTTGTTGTGTCCAGATTGAAGAGATGATTGCTCCCAAACCATGCCACATAGCTCCCATCTGTTATACATCCAACGACTGTAGAGTCATCAAAGAATTTCTGCAGATGACACTGACTTGTGCTGGAAGTAGTGGTGGGCGATATAAAAGGTATAAGGTAGAAATCATATACATTTAGCCAAAGGTAGAGATTTTGACTATACTGACCAACCGTGATTGCGCATCTTGATGATGTCATCATCAAGCTGTCATATCACGGAGGATAAAAACTGATGTTCAGTGTTTTCTTTACACTGCATATTGCATTTTCGGACTATAAGCCACTCATTTTTTACACGTTTAGACCCTGCATTCTATACAACAATGTGGCTAATTTATAGATTTATTACTGGCTAACGGCCTCCGGGGGCCACTGTAGCAGGAAGAATAAAAGTGAGACAGAAACGTAGGGAAAGATTATGGACCAAAGAAGACACTACACTTAGTAGTTTTCCTGCACACACCCTCATCATGGAAAACACATGAAAAAATGCAGCTTTTAAGTAAAAGCAAACAAGCTGGCTGTCACAGAAGGAAATAGAGCTACTGAACATAGGCTTGGCATCAATGAATCGATGGTGAGACTTTGGAGGAGGCAGTGGGAAGAACTGAGTTAGTGTGAAAGATGACAAAAGCTTTCAGATGACATAAAGACACTGAAGGAGATGACTTCAGTGGCTTTAGTGAGGAAGACGAAGATGAAGATAGTGACCAAAGACTTTTCTGGCAGTATAAAGTTTGTATTATTTTCTAACCAGGTATTTTGCTGTTGTGCTGGTGCAGTGTTTTATTTTCTAATCAGACATGTTACTGTCGTGTTGTGTTGGTGCTGTACTGCCAATTTTCAGGCAGAGTTTGAAATAAAAAAGCACGTCTTAAATTAAAACTACATCTTCCGTGTACTGTCTTTCTGTGTAAATAAACAAAATCTATTTTCTTTTCAAACTTAGCTGGTGCGGCTTAAATTCAGAGGTGCTCAATAGTCCCGAAAATCATGGTATACTGTTGCTGAGATAAAACAGGTGAACTCTCTAGGTTAATAATATTTATGAAAAGTTACAGTTCAACCTCACAGCTGCAGAGACAATGATAGTACTATTGCATGTCCTGTGTTACAGCATCTGTTGCTCAGAACAACTGCTAATCCCCCTCCTTTCCATTTGCAATTCCTTTTCAAATCTCAGTCTGCTTTTCAGTCAGGCAGCTAGACAGAGAGAAGCTGGGGCCAGGGGTATGAACCTGCAGCCACAACTTATAACACTGTATTGCCTATTCTCTGGCTGGTTCCTTGTCAGAGCTTTAATACCATCCACTTTATTTGCCAGATATCTCATGTAACCCCTGTATGGTTGCTAGAAGAAATGAAATTCCCTCCTTCCATCTCCATGTTGCTCCTTATTAGTTCATCCAGGATTTGGGGTCGTGTTATGGTTATGAATCATAACAATCATCCAAAAAGTAATCGTAATTATGAAAATAAACAAAAATGTAACTGTAATAAAATGACAGATAACACATGACTGTAATCTGAAGGGTCCCATGTTGCAAAATCATGTTTCTGTGCAGAATAGCTCTGTATCGGTGTAGTTTTAGCATTTCTTTTTAATCTTTTTAATAAATCTAAGTGTGTACCTACTGTTGTGGCCAAACGTTTTGAGAATGACACAAATATTAGTTTTCACAAAGTTTGCTGCAAAACTACTTTTAGATCTTTGTTTCAGTTGTTTCTGTGATGTACTGAAATGTGATTACGAGCACTTTATACATTTCAAAGCCTTTTACTGACAATTACATGATATTTATGCAAAGAGTCAGTATTTGCAGTGTTGGCCCTTCTTTTTCAAGACCTCTGCAATTCGACTGGGCATGCTCTCAATCAACTTCTGGGCCAAATCCTGACTGATAGGAACCCATTCTTTCATAATAACTTCTTGGGAGTTTGTCAGAATTAGTGGGTTTTTGTTTGTCCACCCACCTCTTAAGGACTGACCACAAGTTCTCAATGGGATTAAGATCTAGGGAGTTTCCAGACCATGGACCCAAAATTTCTACGTTTTGGTCCCCGAGCCACTTAGTTATCACTTTTGCCTTATGGCACGGTGCTCCATCGGGCTGGAAAATGCATTGTTCTTCACCAAACTGTTGTTGGATTGTTGGAAGAAGTTGCTGTTTGAGGTTGTTTTGGTACCATTCTTTATTCATGGCTGTGTTTTTGGGCAAAATTGTAAGTGAGCCCACTCCCTTGGATGAGAAACAACCCCACACATGAATGGTCTCAGGGTGCTCTACTGTTGGCATGACACAGGACTGATTGTAGCGCTCACCTTTTTCTTCTCCGGACAAGCCTTTTTCCAGATGCCGCAAACAATTGGAAAGAGGCTTCATCGGAGAATATGACTTTGCCCCAGTCCTCAGCATTCTATTCACCGTACTTTCTGCAGAAGATCAATCTGTCCCTGATGTTTTTTTTTGGAGAGAAGTGGCTTCTTTGCTGCCCTTCTTGACACCAGGCCATCTTCCAAAAGTCTTCGCCTCACTGTGCGTGCAGATGCGCTCACACCTGCCTGCTGCCATTCCTGAGCAAGCTCTGCACTGGTCGCACTCTGATCCCGCAGCTGAATCCTCTTTAGGAGACGATCCTGGCGCTTGCTGGACTTTCTTGGACGCCCTGAAGCCTTCTTAACAAGAATTGAACCTCTTTCTTTGAAGTTCTTGATAATCCTATAAATTGTTGATTTAGGTGCAATTTTAGTAGCCACAATATCCTTGCCTGTGAAGCCATTTTTATGCAACGCAATGATGGCTGCACGTGTTTCTTTGCAGGTCACCATGGTTAACAATGGAAGAGCAATGATTTCAAGCATCACCCTCCTTTTAACATGTCAAGTCTGCCATTCTAACCCAATCAGCCTGACATAATGATCTCCAGCCTTGTACTCGTCAACATTCTCATCTGAGTTAAAAAACTTAAGCAGCAACTTTTACCAATTTCCAATATTTATGTAATTCTCAAAGCTTTTGGCCACGACTGTACATGCAAAACTAGAATTGCGCTGCTCTGGGTGGCTGCATGTTGGAGTGGCTCTGTTAGCTACATATTGAGTTTTGCTTTTGGACATTGGTTCCTCTGTTTTCGTGAGGAAAGATTTCATTTTTTGGACCTGTATACTTTCTAGTTTTTGGTGCTGTGAAGCTGGAAGGATTTTTGCTGTTAATTTTTCACTTTTTGATAACCTTTTATTCAATTCAAATTCAATTAAATTCAAAATTCAAAAATACTTTATTGATCCCAGAGGGAAATTAAGTGTTGGTATAGCTCATATAATTAATTCTTTAAGGAGTTGTTGTAGATGATGATGGCTGTGGGCAGGAAGGATTTCCTGTAGCGGTCTGTATTGCAGCGAAACTGAAGAAGCCTCTGACTGAAGACACTCTGTTGTTGTATGACAGTCTCATGAAGAGGATGCTCAGGGTTGTCCATAATTTTTTGGGATTTTATGAAGAATCCTTCTTTGCATTATCATCTCCAGATGTTCCACGGTTGTCCCAAGAACAGAACCAGCCTTCTTTATCAGGTTGTTGAGCCTTTTTAAATTCCTGGATCTGATGCTGCTACCCTAACAGATGACAGCTGAAGAGATTACACTCTCCACAACAGACTTGTAGAAAAATGCAGCATCTTGCTGCAAACCTTGAAGGACCTAAGCTTCCTCAAGAAGTACAGTCTGCTCTGTCCCTTCTCATAGACGGGTTCACAGTTCAGTCTCCAGTCTAGTCTGTTGTCAAGGTGAACTCCGAGGTATTTATACTCCTCAACCACCTCCACTTCTTCTCCCATGATGGAAACAGTGTTTGACTTATCCCCGTTTCTTCTGAAATCTACAATCATCTCCTTTGTTTTGTTCACATTCAAGGTGAGACGATTGTTTCCACACCATGTCACAAAGCGGTCCACCAGCTCTCTGTATTCAGCTTCTTGTCCATCTCTGATACACCGGACAATTGCAGAGTCATCTGAGTATTTCTTCAGATGACAGGTCTCTGATTTGTACTGGAGGTCTGAGGTGTACAGAGTGAAAAGGAATGGTGAGAGTATGGACCCCTGTGGTGCTCCTGTGCTGCTGACCACCTGTTTTGGCACACAATTCTTCAGTCACACAAATTGTGGTCTATTGGTCAGGTAGTCATTGATCCAGGCGATTGTTGAGGGCTCCACCTGTGTCTTCAGGAGTTTCTGACTAAGCAAATTAGGCTGAATTGTGTTAAATGCACTGGAAAAATCAAAGAACATGATCCTCACAGTGCTGCCTGCTTTGTCCAGATGACAGTGGGTTGGTTGAAGCAGGTGGATAATGGCATCTTCAACTCCAACTCCACAGCGATAAGCAAACTGCAGTGGGTCCTGATACGTTCTTGTTTGCTTACTCAGGGGTGCCAACAGGAGTCTCTCCAGGACCTTCATGATGTGGGACGTCAGGGCAACAGGTCTATAGTCATTGATGACTGATGGGTGAGTTCTCTTTGGTACTGGAACAAGGCAGGATGTCTTCCACAACACTGGAACCTTCTCCTGAGTTAGGCTAAGGTTGAAGAGGTGCTGCAGAATCCCACAGAGCTGCTCTGCACAGGCCTTCAGGACTCTTGGGCTGACACCATCTGGACCTGCAGCCTTGTTGTTATGATGCGTAACAATGGCAACAATATGGTTTACAGCCAGGAGCAGCTGCTTAACATTGCAAAAGCTGAAATAATACCTCAACTGAAGCCACAAATCGATGATGGGTTGAGAAGGAGGAGACGAGCAAAAAGGAGCTAGAGAAGGAGGAAGTTCAAACCATCTCTTCCATCGATCATATTGGGCAATGTGAGATCAATGGCTAACAAAATTCAACTTCAACTTCAAAAATACTTGATCCCAGAGGAAAATTAAGTGTTCGTATAGCTCATATAATTATTTCTTTAAGGAGTTGTTGTAGAAAATGATGGCTGTGGGCAGGAAGGATTTCCTTTAGCGGTCTGTATTGCAGCGAAACTGAAGACGCCTCCGACTGAAGGCTCTGTTGTTGTATGACTGTCTCATGAAGAGGATGCTCAGGGTTTTCCAAAATTATTTTGATTTTATGAAAAATCAACCCCCCCACTGTCATCTGGACAAAGCAGGCAATACTGTGAGGATCATAGTACTTTGATTTCACCACTGCATTTCACACAATTCAGACTGATATGCTTTGTCGGAAACTCCTGAAGACACATGTGGAGCCCTCAACAATTACCTGGATCAATGACTACCTAACAAACAGACCACAGTTTGTTAAACTAAAGAATTGTGTGTCAAACCAGCTGGTCAGCAGCACAGGAGCACCAGAGGGGATCGCACTCTCACCATTCCTTTTCACTCTGTACACCTCAGACTTCCAGTAGAAATCAGAGACATGTCATCTGCAGAAATACTCAGATGACTCTGCAATTGTCAGATGTATCAGAGATGGACAAGAACTGAATACAGAGAGCTGGTTGACCTCTTTGTGACATGGTGTGGAAACAATCGTCTTACTTCAATCCATCCATCCATCCATCCATCCATCTTCTTCCACTTATCCAGGGTCAGGTTGCAGGAGCAGCAGCTTAAGCAAAGAGACCCAGACTTCCCTCTCCCCAGCCACTTGGGCCAGCTCCTCGGGAGGAATCCCAAAGCGTTCCCAGGCCAGCCGAGAAACATAGTCCCTCCAGCGTGTCCTGGGTCTTCCCCTGGGCCTCCTCACGGTGGGACGTGCCCGAAACACCTTACCAGGGAGGTGTCCAGGAGGCATCCTGACCAGATGCCCGAGCCACCTCAACTGACTCCTCTCGATGTGGAGGAGTCTCATCTTACTTTGAATGTGAATAAAACAAAGGACATGAATTTAGATTTCAGAAGAAACAGGGATAAGTCAAACACTCTTTCCATCATTGGAGAAGAAGTGGAGGTGGTTGAGGAGTATAAATACCGCAAAATTCACCTTGACAACAGACTGGATTGGAGGCGCAACAATGAAACCATCTACAAGATGGGACAGAGCAGACTGTACTTCTTGAGGAAGCTTAGGTCCTTCAAGGTTTGCAGCAAGATGCAGTAAATCTTCTACAAGTCTGTTGTGGTGAGTGTAATCTCTTCAGTCATTATCTGTTGGGGTAACAACATCAGAGCCAGGGACGTAAAAGGGCTCAACAACCTGATGAAGAAGGCTGGTTCTGTACTTGGCACAACTGTCGAACCATTAAAGATAATCAAGCAAAGAAGGATTCTTCATAAAATAAAATAAAATTATGGACAACCCTGAGCATCCTATTCATGAGACTTTCATACAACAGAGTGTCTTCAATCGGAGGCTTCTTAAGTTTCGCTGCAATACAGACTGCTACAGGAAATCCTTCCTGTCCACGGCCATCATGAGCCTCAACAAATCCTTAAAGAATTAATTATATGAGCTACAACAACACTTAATTTCCCTCTGGGATTATTTCAAGTATTTTTGAATTGAAAACAACATAATTTTAATGGTTCACTTCAAAATGGCAATGGTGCTGTTTTACCAACCAAGACAAGAGCATCTCATGATGTCATACTGTAGTTGGTCAATAAAGTAACACAGCTTAAATATGATTAAGGCAACGCTAAGAGTTTCAGTGCCACATTATCAAGATTGTCATGAATTAATTGCCTCTCTAAATAACTTGTTTAAGAAAACAAAGAACATACATGGCAAAAGACTGACAAGTCCTCTAGGAGAGGAATTACTAATATTTTATGGATAACACAATAACCAGAGTTTTGCACCAACTTACATATTATGGATGTACCTCAGTAATCTTGACAATATTTCATAGACACAAGTAGAATTAAGATTTCCACAGATGTAAAGTTCAGTTTGAAGAAGGTTTATGAATGGAAAAGCTTTCTAGCTTTGCATCGTCTAAATCTATCTTTCTGTGATCTTTGTTTTGAGACTCATGAATTATCATGGAGGAGGAATTCATATTTTCAGTTTCTTAGTGAGAAGAGCAAGAATTTTAGGATGCTCTCCAGAGCAGATTATTATATCAAAAGAGGGAGAGAGATAGGTCTCTGTTTATTACATTTGTTTGTGTGCATGTATGGTTATGGGGTGAAAGAATGCAGGGCTACAGTTGCTGCTATCTGAAGGCATTAACAGGTCTGACATTACGATTTGATGGTTGGCCGGGTATTCTGTTTGTGTGCATATGTTTGTGAGTGCTTCACAGCAAGCCGCAAAAGCTATGTTCCGGTTGGTTGAAGAAAGAGATACATGAGGATTATTCTCTCCCTTCTTTATTCTGCGTTCCCATTTGCTCCAACAAGATAACCCAAGACAACCACAACAGGCATTGCATGCAATCAGCTGCCACACACATGCGCAAAATAAACACACTAAAAAAATAATGCTTAAAGAAACTACACCTAATTTGAAGCAAAGAATGATGGTATTCTGGCAGCTGCAAATATCTCTCTCTTACAGAGGCTCATTTTAAGAGAATGTGATTGCACACGTTTATATAATACGCACAAATAGCAGCAAATATGTAGGTACACTCACACAGGTAGTTTTTGTGACTTGTTTTATTACATAGAATGCCAGAATTGCATTTTCATTCGGAAATAACCTTCGTGTGACTGATGGGAGCAGATGTGTCACCGGGTTCGATCAAAGCTATGCACAAACACACAGACACAAAACACTTCACACACTCATATCGCACAAACCTCTTTGTGACCTGTGTGCATGCCACATTCCACTGCTAGTAATTGACCAGGCGAGATTCTAAATTCTGCATTTGTGTCTGTGTGTTTGGGCATAAAAGCTGTTTGCGTATGTGTTTGTGTGTCTGCATCTTGTGTCGCTGACAGTCTTCACTTTCCCATTAATATTAACTGACAGTTTAATTTGGATGGGAAATAGAGCATTTTACTAGCAGTTTGTCTGAGCACCAGTGGCGGGGATAGCAGTGTGACCTTTGTCTGTCTTTGCCTGTGTATGTACCCAAGTGTGTGTGTGTCTATTTGTCTATCAGTCTGCATTTGTCTCTCTCTCTCTTCCAGCATCCTCCTTGTTAACTTTTTCCTTATTTTCCCTTGACCAAAACTCATTGTTTTTTGAAGGTTTCTTCTTTCCATCTTCTACCGTCCCCACCTTTACACTTGATCTAACCTTTTTGTTTCATAGCAAACTTTCTCATATTTCAGAACATCGGTATAACAGCAAAAACAGGTTATTTAAAAAAAAATATTTTAAATATGTTAACATGTTTAGCACTGCTATCCAGCAAAACGTTCAGATTCCATATATACACAGTAAGGAGTTTATCTACACACATTCTATGAATAAATATATTAATTTGGGGCTTTATTATGCTACTTCATAATGGTTGACTGAGGAAGCAAAAGACAACTTTAAAAAAATTAAATTGGATGAAAATGTTTGAAATTAGTATCACTACTATAAAAACAATGCAAACAAAGTAAACATTTATATATACAGATTCAACTGTATACATTCAACCCTACTAAAATCTGAATGAATGTTTCTTAGAATTAGAGCCAACCTCTCACACTCAGGTCTAAGGGAATTGGTTAAAATGCTCAAGAACAACCAAGAACCTAACAAGGTTTAAGTCAATCATAATGTGGAAGGTCTGAAACACCACAGTCAGTGGTCACAGTGAAAATAGTCGAACATCAACATAGATTGAGAGGGTACCAATCAAGATAGAAGCACCTGGTTCAAAATTCACCTAAGAGCTTGACAGAACTTTGGAGATCCCCACATGGACAAACCACATGCCTTCTGGAGAAATGTTTTATGTTTAGATGAGACAGACCAAAAGAAGATTAAACTAGTAGGGAGAAAAAGAGAATAAGAATCAAACAAATGTACCAACTGTCAAGAAAGAAGATATTAGCATCATGCTCTGCGAATAAATCACTTTTTTTTATCAGAAACTTGGCTAGATGAAAATAACGAAACAACTTCATTAATAGAATCTAGTCCTCCAAATTACAATTTCTTAAGCGAGAACAGAAAACACAGACGAGGTGGAGGTGTAGCCACCATCTTTCACAACTCAATGAACTTTAAAAAGGTAACTCTGGGCACGTTTGATTCTTTTGAATACCTAGCCACCCAGATAAATGAGCCTAACAAAGCTTTATTTCTAAGTTTATATAAACCACCAAAACTTAACTCTAACTTCTTTAATGATTTCAATGACCTTCTTTCTGTAATATGTATCGACTATGACCAACTAATCATCGTGGGGGAATTTAACATCCATACCGACAACCCCCAAGATAGACAAGCAAAAACATTAGATGATACTCTCCACAACTTCGGACTGATCCAGCATGTCAAACAACCAACACACAATAAAGGATACACTCTGGACTTAATTATCAGCAAAGGTTTAAATATTTCTGACATCTCTGTAATTAATATTGCATTATCTGACCATTTCTGTATTTTCTTTGAAAGTACCATCTCTGTTAAATTATCCAGCCACAGTAAGACCACTATAAAAAAGCGTTTTCTAGGGGACAGTTCAGTAGAAACCTTTAAACGTATTTATCCTTCCACCACATCCCCCTCATCTCCCAACTCAAACTCAGTAAATAAGTTGGTAGATAATTTCCTAGCAAAAATCTCAGACATCATGGATTCCATTGCTCCAACTAAAGTGAAAGTAGTCTCAGGTAGAAAAAAGTCTCAGTGGACAAGTAATCCACTGGTACGTAGTGAAAAAAGAGTGTCGACGAGCCGAGAGAAAATGGCGGAAAACTCGACTCCAGGTTCACTGTGATATCTACAAAGAGAGACTGAATAGATATCAGCTAACTATAAAAGATGCTAGGGAATCGTTCTTTTCTGAAATCATCAACAGAAACATTAATAATGCACGGACTCTATTTGCAACAGTGGAAAGACTAACTAATCCTTTAGTGACAGTAGCCCCTGAACTAAATTCTACCAGGGCCTGCAAAGAATTTGCCAGCTTTTTCACTGAAAAGATTCTAACAATTAGATGGTCAATCTGTACCTCAATATCGAACCCAAAACCAGTGCCATCCCCAATCAACAACAATGTAGAGATAGTGATAGTGAACTCATCACTGCTATCAGGTGTCTTCCCTCAGGCTTTAAAAACAGCAGTTATTAAACCACTGCTAAAGAAGAAAAATCTAGACAACACGTTAATGCAGAACTACAGGCCAATCTCTAATCTCCCATTCATCAGTAAGATTATTGAAAAAGCTGTGTTTCAGCAGTTAAATGGCTTCATAACAATGACAAACCGTTTTGATGCTTTTCAGTCTGGTTTCCGCGCTCACCACAGCACCGAGACTGTCCTCGTCAAAGTATTTAATGACATCCGCATAAATACAGACTGTGGAAGAACCACAGTGCTGGTTCTGTTGGACCTCAGTGCAGCATTTGACACTGTTGATCATGATATTTCACAAACTGAAGTGATTATTTTTGGACCCAAGGAGGAACGATCAAGAGTCAGCACACAGCTTCAATTAATACAGCTAGAAACTACTGATCAGGTTCGAAACCTAGGTGTAGTAATGGACTCAGACCTGAACCTCCAGGGTCACATAAAGGCAATAACAAGGTCAGCCTTCTATAACCTGAAGAACATCTCTAGGATTAAAGGACTGATTTTGCAACACGACCTAGAAAAACTCATCCATGCGTTTATCTTTAGTCGGATTGATTACTGCAACAGCATCTTCACAGGTCTGCCTAAAAAGTCAATCAGACAGCTGCAGCTGATCCAGAACGCTGCCGCTCGCGTCCTCACTAGAACCAGGAAAGTAGAGCACATCACCCCAGTTCTAAAGTCCTTACACTGGCTCCCTGTAGCTCAGAGAATAGACTTTAAAATACTTTTACTAGTTTATAAATCATTACATGGCTTAGCACCAAAATATGTTGAAGACCTGTTGTCATGGTACCAACCACCAAGACCACTCAGGTCCTCCAACTCTAGCCTACTAAACATCCCTAGACTCAGAACTAAACATGGAGAAGCAGCTTTCACTTTTTATGCTCCCCTTATCTGGAACAGACTTCCTGACGAGTGTAGAGCTGCTGAAACGCTGAACTGCTTTAAATCGAGAATAAAAACCCATCTGTTTAGAATTGCCTTTGAGTAAATGCTTGATGTCATATGTATGAAATGTGTTCATGCTCTCTTGCTTTTTTTATTTTTCTCTTGCTTTATTGTGTATCATGTGTAATGTGTGTTTCTTTTATGCGTTTTTTTTAAAATCACCAAATCATGGAAAGCACCTTGAATTACCCTGCTGTTGAAAGTGTGCTATACAAATAAAATTGCCTTGCCTTGCCTTGCCTATATATATATATATGCTTGCGTCTCTGTCCTATTTGATATATATTTGACAGCTTAAATGGCCTTAAACTGTCTTTGCAAGGTCGCGAAACGCATATTTTGCTCCTTGCCGACCAAGTGCACGCCTTCATACAAAAACTAGACATCTGGCATGGCCCCATTAGTGGAGGGAACTGCAACATGTTCCCCAGTCTTGTAGACTTTATCACTGATGCAAGCACGTCACACAATTTCTCCTATTTCAATCAGTGTCTGAGCATCTGTCAAGAATGGGAACACAATTTGCGACATACTTTAAAGAGGATTATCGCTCTTTGGCTTGGGTTCGAGATCCGTTTGTCTGCACAGCAAACGAGCTGTCAATTTAGGGTGACCAACTGTCCTCTTTTCCCCAGACATGTCCACTTTTCATGCGCTGTCCAGGGCATCAGGGAGGATTTATAGGCTGATGAAAATGTCCGGGTTCTTATTGTTTTTCATAGGACCATGCTTAAACTGACTGGTGTGATGCATGCAGTATGGCAGCCATTCTCTCATGTAACGTCCTCCCGAGCTGGTTCTGATCAGTCTATTGAAGGCACACACAGCAAGCTGTGTGCACAGTTGCGCCGCACCACATGCATTGCGCAGCACAGCTCTGTGCCGAGTTGCACCGCACCGCGTTATCCTGCATTGCGCAACGCAATTGCGCAGCGCCGAGTTGCTGCTGTTTACAAGAAGTCAAAGCACAAGCTTCATGCACGAACCACAAAAGATATACCGTCCAGTCGCCACAAATGGGTGGCGGAGTGCGCCATTCACATAGTGTTTCTGTGTGTGACAAAAGTGGCAAATAACCAATAGATCACATAAACACAAAAACTATAAAAAGGCTGAGCAAAGTGAGAGTTGATCTATACTGGGGCCCCAACTGCAATGAACCAGATTTGGGGGGCCCAGCTTGCAAAAGGTTGAGAACCCCTGCACTAGGGAATGATAAAGAAAGACCAGCACTGGCCACCTGCCGTTCTCAAGAGATACCATCCTGCATGTTTTGCCGGTCGGTTCAGCCCAGTCCAGAACGTCCTGGTTGTTTTCCCCTTGCCATCTCAGGAACGCGACAGTGGCCGAGGACATGGGTGGGCTCAACGTAGCAAAAGTTCCAGTAAAAATCAGTCATCACTCACCATTTTCCGAAATTACAAATGTTGATGCTGGAGCCGGTATATAACCCACTTTCTTTCCCTTTGCTCGCCAACCTTTCACGATAACTGCCCTCTATTTCTGGAAAGCGCTTCCAGTGCTTGCGGTCTGCCCCACTCTGGTCATTGTGGTCCTTAATGGCATAATAGTCGCACTTTCATATTTTTTTTTTTAGATTCCTCCATCAATGTTTTTAACTCGCTGGAAGCCATGTGTCACCATTTTCTGTGACATCACTTCACATGCACACGGCCAGGCCAATCACTGACTACCACTACGTAGGTAGGAGTGAGAGTGACATCACTTTACCTGACCAATCAGTCCGTAGGTGGATGTGTTGAGTTGTCTCGGCCTGCTTTGGACTGAGCCAGAGGTAGTCCGAAAAAAGGGGTCGGCTCATTCCAGACAAAGGTAGTGAAGATGCACTAAATAGGGGTGGACCCGATCTGGTCTGGGACGAGCCGACCCAAGTGAAAAAGGGGCCGTTAAGATGTGTCAACACTCCAAAACAGAGGAATTAACGGCTGTATTACCGCCTCAGTATACTACCAGGTTCTCAAAAGGCTTGTAATTAACCATTCATTGTGTTGAACAAGCGGAACATCAAAAAGACATGCAAGACAACAGATTATGTTGAGGACTTTGATTGACTACCCATGAGCTAGATGGTTGACAATTGTGTTCCCACTAAACAAGAACCTAAAACACACATCAAAACAGTTCTAGGAAGGAATGAAGTAAGCTGCTTACAAACCACACACAGTGTAGGGCTGGACGATATCTCTATTTTTTTTTATATCACAGTTTTTTCATATATGATACAAGAATGACCAGATATTGTTTATATCGATATAAATGGACCAGTTAATTTACTGCTCCATCCGTCTCTCGCGGAAGTCACAGCAGTATGGAACCAGACAAAGGCATGAGGGAGTGTGTTGAAGAGGTTAGTGCTGCTTTAGGTGGGCCGGTACGCCTCGGTACTCAGTACCACTAGTTCTAAAAATAGCTCTTTAGAGTTCCATCACTTTTCTGAGCGATGAAAACGTTCTCACAGAGTCCCGGTACGCTCATTAATGCGTCTGTTGTAATCCTTTTGCTAGCTCTCCTCTCAAATTTTCAGAACCCCTTCCCAACGTGCAGAAAGGCAGAAGCTTGTCTGTACTGCGCTGCACCACACACCTGTGGTGCATTCAAGTAATGTTCAAAATATATGGTGAGTTCAATAACGTAGGACATTTAAAACTTATAACTAAAAACACAGAAAATGCTGCTCTGGGTGAATGCATGTTGGAGTGGCTCTGTTGGCTACATTTTGAACTTTGTTTTTTCGGACATTGGTTTGTGTGTTTTCTTTAGGAAAGATTGCATTTTTTGGACCTGTATACCTTTAAGTTTTTGATGCTGGAAAGCTGGAAGGATGTTTGATCTTAATTATTTACTTTTTGATAACTTTTTAGGATGTGCAACAATGGCAGCAAGGTGGTTTACAGCCGGGAGCAGCTGATTAACATTGCAAAAGCTGAAATACTACCTCAACTGAAGCCACAAATCCCTGATGAGCTGAGAAGGAGGAGACATGGATGCAGAGCAGGAGCAAAAAGGAGACAGAGATGGAGGAAGTTCAACCAATTTCTTCCATCGATCATAATGGGCAACGTGAGATCACTGGCTAACAAGATGGATGAACTCCAAGCCCTTACAAGGACTCAGCCAGAGTATCTGGAATGCAGTGGTATGTGTTTCACTGAGACGTGGCTGCAGGATCATATCCCTCCAACGTCTCTCTGCCAGGCTTCCTGAATATACGAGCAGACATAGATCTGAAGAGGAGCAAGAAAAGAAAATGAGGTGGAGTAGCAGTGCATGGTGTCATCCAGGACATGTTACTGTTGTCTCTGCTGCCCATATATTGAACTCTTGCTTACGCACTTATTTGGACACAGAGGACACTGGTGATTTTAATCATGTTTCGTTCTTGTCTACATTTCCAACATTTCAACAGTTTCTCAGGTGCTCCACAAGAGAAAACAAGACCTTGGATTTGTTTTATGAAAATGTAAAGTATGTATACATGTCCAGAAGAAACAGGGATAAGTCAAACACTGTTGAGGAGTACACGGTTGAGGAGTATAAATAGCTCGGATTTCACCTGGAAAAAAGACTGGACTGGAGACTGGACAGTAAAGCTGTCTACAAGAAGGGACAGAGCAGACTTCTTGAAGAAGCTTAGGCCCTTTAAGGTTTGCAGCAAGATGCTGAGAGTGTAAGAGAAGAGAGTGCAATCTCGTCAGCCATCATCTGTTGAGGTACCAGCATCAGACCCAGGGACTTAAAAAGGCTAAACAATCTGATGAAGAAGGCTGGTTCTGTTCTTGGCACAACTGTAGAAGCACTAGATAATCAAGCAAAGAAGGATTCTTCATCAAATCAAAAAAAATTATAGAAAACCCTGAGCATCCTCTTCATGAGAGTTCACTAGGAGGCTTCTTCAGTTTCGCTGCAACACAGACCACTACAGAAAATCCTTCTAGCCCACAGCAATTATGATCTACAACAACTCCTTAAATAATTAATTAGTGTTAGCTACAACAGTTAATTTCCCTCTGGGATCAATAAAGTATTTTTGAATTGAATTGACCACAGAACAGAAATAAAACAGAAGTAAATACTTTCGGACCCAAAGAAGAACGATCTAGAGTCAGCTAACAGCTTCAGTTAATACAGCTAGAAAATACCGATCAGGCCCGAAATTTAGGTGTAGTGATGGACTCAGACCTGAACCTCCAGGGTCACATAGAGGGAATAACAAGGTTAGCCTCCTATCACCTGAAGGACAAGGACTGATGTCGCAACAGGACCTCGAAAAACTCATCCATGCGTTTATCTTTAGTCAGATTGATTACTGCAACAGCGTTCTCACAGGTCTGCCTAAAAAGTCAATCAGACAGCTGCAGCTGATCCAGAACGCTGCTGGCCGTGTCCTCATTAGAACTAGGAAAATAGAGCACATCAGCCCAGTTTTAATAAGTCATAAAAAGACATAAAAAGAAGAATGGGGGATGGGGTGCATGGTTCCAGCGGGTCGGTAGATCTAACACCGGGTCCAGTTCAGCACATAGATCTAATAAGACTGCTTTAAGGAATCTACACCAAGTCCCCCATCCAGATGCTTCCAGTGGCGTGATCTTTAATGAGGGAGAGCATCCATTGTGCATCATTATGCAGGGGACGCTGCAGTATTCGTACTTCACACAGATAATACACCAATAAGTGCAATTTCTATATATTCTGAAGACATAAATACATATGAACATGAACATGCTGTGATATAATTCTTATGTGCAACACATTTTCATTCAGCTTTTCATTTCTATTCTCAGTTCAGAGACGGCATGGGAGGGTGACTGCTGGTTGTGTGTCTGTGTGCGCAGAGCTCTACAAGGTGTAAATTGTGGCTTAAATTCACATTTTAGCCATCTCTTCTGCTTCGCTGTCAGTGTCCTCTGTGTCCAAATAAGTGCGTAAGCAAGATTCTTAGTGTGCTTAAAGTTGCGCACATTTTTCCGCCACGTTTTTTTCTATTAATCCTAAACGTAGAAAGTTGCTTACGTAGTTTTCACACCCCGCTTTGTGCGTAAGCAAGCTTTATAAATGAGACCCCAGAACTACATGGGGTAAATGGTCAATGACCTGAAGAGAGCTGAGACCACAGTAAGAAAGGTTACTATTAGTAATACACTATGTCGTCATAAATTAAAATCCTGCAGTCGCCCTGCTTAGGCCAGCACATGTCCAGGCCCGTCTAAAGTTTACCAGAGACCATATGGATGATCCAGAGGACATTGGGAGAATGTCCTGTGGTCAGATGAGACCAAAATAGAACTCTTTGGTATAAAGGCCTCTTGCCGTGTTTGGAGGGGGAAGAATGCTTGGTTGCATCCCAAGAACACCATACCCACTGTGAAGCATGGGGATGGAAACATTATCCTTTGGTGCTGCTTTTTTGCGAACAGGACAGAACGACTGATCTGTATTAAGGAAAGAATGAGCGGGGCCATGTATCATGAGATTTTGTCCAGAAACCTCCTTCCATTAGTGAGAGTATTGAAGATGAAATGTGGCTGGGTCTTCCAGCATGACAATGATCTCAAACACACTGCCTTGTTAATGAAGGAATGGCTATGTAAAAAGCATTTCCAGGTTCTGGAGTGGCCTAGCCAGTCTCCAGACCTCAATCCAATAGAGAATCTGAGGAGGGAGTTGAAAGTCCCTGTTGCTCACCGACAGCCTCAAAGCATCATAGCTCTAGAGAAGATCTGCATGGAAGAATGGGCCAAAATGGGCCAGCTACAGTATGTGCAAACCTGGTGAAGACCTCCAATAAATATTTGACCTCTGTCATTGCCAACCAAGATTACGTTACAGTACTGAGCTAAACTTTTGTTTAGCGCTTTCATGAGATTAAAAGAACTTTGAGATAAATTAATTATGATCTGTAATTAATTAATTAAATTAATTAAATCAATCTCTTGTTTAACCACACCTAATAATTGCTGAGAAAAGCCCTTATCTTGAGTTATTTTCATTTAAATTCATTACATCATTGTGGTATAACAAAAAGTGGCTTTATGAAGTCATTTGTTTTTAACAGACTTGAACAGTTGCAGTCCCAGCCATTTACATTTCTCTACTTTTTAGACTAGTCCCAGTGCTGCCTGCCTGCAACTTCAGCTTCGAGCATGCGCGATTCATTAGCATTGTGGACTGAGTGGGGTAGATCTGAGTGTGTCCAGCTGGACCTGGACAGGCGGAGCTACAGCGCATGGACTGCCAACCTGCCTGCCTGCTGCGCAGGTTACGAGATGGGAGACAAGCCCACGGCTGCACCACTGCTCAGTGAGAGTATGATAGACGCTTAACCCAAAACTCTCCAATAACCCCAGAAAAAGTTGCTTACTTTTGGCTAGTCGCTTTTTTGAAAAAGAATCGCTGGAGGGGTATAAAAACTCGCTAAATATAGCGACAAAGACGCTAAATTTGCAAGACTGCCTGCAACTCAATGCTCATCCTCACTCATCTTGCCCTCCCCACTACAACGGAAGCATCAGCTCATAATAAGCAGACCTACAGACTGCCAATCAATGTCTACTTCAAGGTGTGGTTAACCCCTAACAACTCAAGCACAAGAAGCACAAAGCATAACAACTGACTTTATTTGAAGGCAACTCGCATGCAAAAACAGTAAAATTAAAGATAAAAAATTAGATTAACGCAATTAAGAAACATAGCGCATACTGTAATTAATTAATCGCAATTAATGCAATAATTTGACACCCCTACTTTTGTTATTGACCAAACACTTATTTTCTGCACCATTGTGCAAATAAATTATTTAAAAAAATATTATTATTATTTAAATATACTGGATTTAAAAAAAAAAGAAAATTACAGAACTCTCTCATCTTTTTAAATGGACTACTTGCACAATTGGTGGTGCTAAATACTGTTTTGCCCCACTGTAATTTAAACCAAATGTTGAATATGGTCTGTTATATTTTTCAAGCATGATGTGGTAAACACTTCATTTGTAAGGTCCTATCCAATAATGAAAAAATAAGTATCTGATTGCATCTTCTATCCCGCTTTTTCCCCAATCAAAAGAGAAAAGACAATGAAGTGGTAGATGAAGCACATTGGAAAACATCATTACAGCTCTTACACATAAACAACCCCAAAGCAAGGCAGTTTGACAAATTTTGCTCTCTGGTGATTTGATGAAGTGCTGTGAATTGCAGGCATTGAGACAAACTAGAAATTATAATGTATTTCAAATGCTATTGCACAACATGTAATCTTGTAAGATTTTTTTATTATGGTGACATATCACCTTGCTTTCAAAACTCCTATCTGTACCTAACATCAGGTAGTGAGAACTGAGACAGAAATGGAAGGATGGAAACAACTATCTTTTCCTCCAGAGGGCTGCCCTATTCTTGTCTCTTGGAGGTGCTATAAATGAATGGAAATGTACTCCACAATGACAGAAGGGATAATATTTTAAGGTTTTTAGAGCAAAGAGGAAGTAGGAAGCAGAACATCCCTAATGAACAGCATCACTAGATGGGAATAAAACCTCCAAATGTAACCATATTTTTTTAGTTTCTGAGTGAAATGAATACATGCAAGAAAATTCGAGTGCAAACTATTGAGCTTTCTCAAACATCAGTTGCAATTGGTTGCATTCAATGCAAGAACAGAGATATTTCTTAAGACCCAGCTGTATGCTTTTGGTAGTCAATTAAAGTCATACATTACTGAATGCCTGTTTAATTTTTGGGGCTCCCCAATGGGTCCTCCTCTGTACAATATATCCCCCTACTCCTCCAATAGAGTCAGTCTTACATGTGTTACTATGGGATTCAAACACAGTATCTGAAACTGAAAGAGGTTGAATCATGAAATTTTGATATTTCGTTTGTCCCCGTATTGAGAAGCTTTTAGTTGACCTCCCTCAGGAGAGTGCTTCACTTATTTTCAAAACTAGGATTACTTTAACTGCTGAGACACTCACCACTTAAGTACCCCACACAACGACACTTCAAAAAAGAAAAACAAACAAACAAACAAACAGAACTCTTTCTGATATTGCCCTCCCGGCCTCATTCGTACTGTACACTATGATGTTTGTTTTTACTTCAAGATTCTTAAGTTTAAAAGAAAAAATAACTGAACACTCACATAGATGCCTATTATCATATAAGTTCAAGGTGCATTATTAGAGAGATGGTAGAGACTTTGGCAGACACAATTTATTTGGGAGAATATATAACTTGCTGGGTATTTCTTCTATTTAGCTTGATCAGTGTTTCATAATGAGGTTTACCCTGCGACACTGCCCAGCTAATCAAATAGATGTTTCTTGGTATTTAATCACCACACAGTCAATATTTTACTTTCACAGTCTAAACTCATATACCATGTTTATTAAGTCCTGTTAAATTCTTAATTATAACTCCTCTTTCAAATTATGATTAACAGATTGATTATTTTTACTACAAATTTTATCACAAGAAATAAAACAAAAAGTTAGCACAACATATGATGAAAAAATTTAACTCTCATGGTAAACAGGAAACCCTAGGTCCCAATGCTCTTTAGACAGCACGAATAAACCATGTTTAGTACAAAATAGTTAAAGTTCAAGAGACAATTAGCTCTTTGATACAACAGGGTATTGTATGTTACCCCTTTAGTTTTCAATAGGATGCACTATTGAATTCAATTGAAAAATACTTTATTGATCCAAGAGGGAAATTAAGTGTTGGTATAGCTCATATAATTAATTCTTTAAGGAATTGTTGTAGATGATGATAGCTGTGGGCAGGAAGGATTTCCTGTAGCGGTCTGTATTGCAGCGAAACTGAAGAAGCCTCTGACTGAAAACGCTCTGTTGTATGACTGTCTCATGAAGAGGATGCTCAGGGTTGTCCATAATTTTTTTGATTTTATGAAGAATCCTTCTTTGCATCATCATCTTTCGATGTTCCACAGTTGTCCCAAGAATAGAACCAGCCTTCTTTATCAGGTTGTTGAGCCTTTTTAAGTCCCTGGCTCTGATGCTGCTACCCCAACAGTTGAAGGCTGAAGAGAGTACACTCTCCACAACAGACTTGTAGAAGATCTCAAGCATCTTGCTGCAAACCTTGAAGGACCACAGCTTCCTCAAGAAGTACAGTCTAACCGTCCCTTCTTGTAGACGGTTTCACTGTTGCGCCTCCAGTCCAGTCTGTTGTCAAGGTGAACTCCGAGGTATTTATACTCCTCAACCACCTCCACTTCTTCACCCATGGAAACAGTGTTTGACTTATCCCTGTTTCTTCTGAAATCTATAATCATCTCCTTTTTTTGTTCACATTCAAGGTGAGACGATTGTTTCCACACCATGTCACAAAGCGGTCCACCAGCTCTCTGTATTCAGCTTCTTGTCCATCTCTGATACACCGGACAATTGCAGAGTCATCTGAGTATTTCTGCAGATGACAGGTCTCTGATTTGTACTGGAAGTCTGAGGTGTACAGAGTGAAAAGGAATGGTGAGAGTACGGACCCCTGTGGTGCTCCTGTGCTGCTGACCACCTGGTTTGACACACAATTCTTCAGTCTCACAAATTGTGGTCTGTTGGTCAGGTAGTCATTGATCCAGGCGATTGTTGAGGGCTCCACCTGTGTCTTCAGGAGTTTCTGACGAAGCAAATCAGGCTGAATTGTGTTAAATGCACTGGAGAAATCAAAGAACATGATCCTCACAGTGCTGCCTGCTTTGTCCAGATGACAGTGGATTGGTTTCAAGCAGGTGGATGATGGCATCTTCAACTCCAACTCCACAGCAATAAGCAAACTGCAGTGGGTCCTGATACGTTCCTGTTTGCTTACTCAGGCGTGCCAACAGGAGTCTCTCCAGGACCTTCATGATGTGGGATGTCAGGGCAACAGGTCTATAGTCATTGATGACTGATGGGTGAGTTCTTTTGGGTACTAGAACAAGGAAGGATGTCTTCCACAACACTACACCCCTATGTTACAGATACTAGTTTTAGATGAAAGGGCTCAAAGAAGTCATTAAGATAGAAGCTACTGTGATGAACTTAGGACTACAGCCTGCTGATTGCTCAGTGACAAGCACCTATGGGTGTACAACACCTTCAATGGAGCACATGCTGGCAAACCTATGGTTTCTATAAAGTATTTCTTAATAGCTAGGACACATTTACAACAAAGATCCCATATCTTATTTGTGTAGACAGATCTCATGTTGTAAGCTTGAACAATACACGTGGGAGTTTAACTATGAATGTAGAATTAAGTGTTTGATTTATCTTTCGGTTGGTAAACATAATTGACATCCTTGGTGCTTAATGGGTATGACTGCTCTAAAAAGGTACTTACTAAGCCCTTTTGTAAACATATGCAGTTCAATAACATTGTTGGAACTGGTAATTTACACTGCATTAATATGTTAATCGAATAGGTTTTACCTCAAGTGTGGCAAAAAATTTGTCTAATTTCACTGCAGCCTTATCTAATGTGCCTTGACAGAAAGCTGATCATACCCATTTAAGACAGTTACTGTCTTAAAGCAGGATGAAAAAATATTTGGCCTTTGTGTGTATGCATACTACCCTGTTAGTACCCAAACGTGTCCATATGTGAAGGAAGCCCCCCAAATAATACTATATTTATTCCAACACCCATCTCATACTTCTTATGTCTACCTAAAACAAACATTTCACAATCTGGCAAGCAGAGTTCTTTCAAAACTTCAGTCATCACCACAGAGTCTTTACAGGTTCCTGCTGAAGAAGTAAACAAAAAAGTATGTCATTCAACAGATGAATGACAAATATTGGGCAATGACAAACCAACAGCGAGTCAGTCTGAGATTTTTCTTCAGCTCTAAATCTTATGAAATAAGAAGCCTTGGGCTTGACAATTTCATTTACTAAGGCTGACAGCATTATCTGCTCCAAACCCTGATACATACACAATAATATGCTGACACAACTGTGCTCAGAAAGCCTCTTCCCCACATATTTGCACTTAGTCAAATACTGACACAATCACATTCGCTTATGTTTGCATCTCCGTCAAACTGCACACACATGCCCACAGTTGGAAATGCTATAAACTCTGTTTGTACAGAATTACCTCCTACGGCATTCAGGAAAGATCTCCTCCATGCTCATCCATCGCTTGACTTATATCCTGAGAAGATTAGATAAACTGAACAAATTAGGCAAAATACTACTTTCATTTGAAACGGGGATGATACTCTGTGACATTTACAGGATAGCTTGCGGATGTCAGCTCAAATGAAAAAGTTGAGCTTCATGAAAGCAAATTTAGCTCAACTTTAGTACATTAAGTTGGCTTTACACTTTTGTCACACAGTAGTTTGGTTGAAAAAGTTAAAATAATTCCAGTAATTCTTCACAAAATGTTGCTTGGAATAGATTGCTATTATTAGAATCATTATAAATCAGTATATTTTTCAATTTTGTCAACACATACCAATTCCACTAAAATTACAATGGTGTTTCCATTTTAAAACAGGCTAGGGTTAGGGATAGGGGTAGGATATATTAAATTAATGTGTGGCAAAATTTGCCTCTGAAAATTTGCTGCTTAGAGGAACTTATCTATTTAAAGTTTAGGGACTTATTCTCCTACCCTTTGAGGGAACAAACAACTTGAGGAAACAAGTAAGTTGTTTTTAGAAAAAGAAGGACATCTTTAAACTGAGATGAAAAACATTCCAGCTGAGTAAATCCTCAGTTGTGTAAAACCTAAATAAGGTATAAAAAACAACAACTTGAAGATTGAAAAATGCAAAACTGTCAGAAGGAAAATCCCTAATCCATAATCTCTAATGCATAGTGCGAGGATGTTTTATTGTTTATATATACTGAGCCAGACTTCTTAAATAAAAAGTCGGGTGTAGTCTTTATCTGGTTCAAAAAAATGCCATGTTTCTTTAACCACACCATAATGTAAAGTGGAATCATTGTCACTTGACTCATCGTGAAAGCAGAAAGCCTTCGCCTACAGCACACCCTCCACTCTATATCCCTAATGTCTACCATTAGGGTTGTTTTGACAGAAAATTACGTGGCACCTTTCTTTTAACAGCGGGATGCTGTCCACCCACTCTGTTCGCGTGACAGCAGAAGGGTCTGTGGGGATTAAGGAAGAATTTTTTGTATTCTCGTTTTTTGTTCCTATTTCAATATCCACTACCAGGCAAACATGGGCTCAAATGCACACTTATCCACACTTCACGAATTAAGGCCATTACTATTTCCCCCAAAGGGGTTGCCATCATTTGCTTTTTTTTAAAGAAAGCTTAAAAAACATGTAATGCAGTAAATTTTTGTTATTTGACTATAACAATAACAACAAGATCTTCAACTAAATATCCGGCAGCGATACAATTCTAGACAAAATGCAGACATACTTCATATCTTCTCCACATATAGGAAATAACTGACAGCATACATATAGTCCAACATATTTGAAAGCCTTCTTTTTTCAAGTTGGGACTTAAAGGTTTAGTTTACAGATTAAGAGAGATAGATACTTTAATTATCCCCGTGGGGAAATAAAGTTTCAGTGCAACCAATCCAAGATTATACAAACACTTACAAACATTAACACAACACAGGATTTGGAAGACCAAGGTAGCAGCCGGCTTTACCAGCGCCCCCTTAGCAGATAGAAAGGATTCACACTAGGTATGGGGGTTGAACAGGGGGAAAAAAGGCAACTCTACCCAGCCACCTACAGGGAGCTGAGCTGAGGTGCTGAAAAAACCACTGCAAAAACATAGAAGCACATTTATCGGTCATAACATATGAGAACACAAATGGGGCGGGTGGGGGGTGGTTCCGGAAACCTCCGCACAGAGGAACCGGTCGCAGCCGTCATAGTGCGCCCATAATTCCACTGTCCGACAAGTGGGCAGGAGACTGTAAGGTTACCAGCGAGGACAATGAACTCTAGGAGCGTGTGTTTCTGTAGTTGTGGAGTGAATGTGTGTGTGTGTGTGTGCGTCAGTAAGTAAGGAGTCTGTGAACTCTCCCTCAGTCCCAGCAGAGCTCGCAGACTCATGTAAACACAGGGGATGGTGTGGGAGTAGGAGCGTCTGTTTACATTCTTCTCTTCACAGGGGGAGTTTGTGGTGTCTAGCCGTCCAAGGCTGCACCGGGTTCCAATTCAGATAAAAAAATTTTGTTCAGATTGATGCACTTTCAGCCTTAACCTTTTATCAGCGCTCTCAAAGCCACAGTGGCGCACCAAACATCGGGATCAGGGCTCAGTTTCCATCAGCCTGGCTACGAAACTTCTCCAAGTTGTTTTCCACATCACGTACGAGTCCCGCCACCGCATCCTGTTTGCCAGTCATAGCATCCAGTTTGCGGTTTTGCTCGTTCAGCGCGAGTGTTTACAGCGCGGCAAAATCCTTTGTGAAGCTGCAAAAGTTTGCCAATTACTTCCGACCGCTTCTTCTCTTTGCGATACATCAGGAATCTACCCAAGCAAAACAGCAGAAAACTGATTATCATGAATCCAATTATGTAGATATCTTTCACGTCCTCCACGGACATCATCGACTGACATACGATCTTCCACTTATTCAAGGAATCCATCGTATATACTGACGGGTATGTAACAGCAGGGCAGGCAGGTTCCCCTTTATCCAGTTTTTGGGTGGACCAAATTTGATCAATTGCATTCAGAGACCAGCCGACCAGATCCGTAGTTGCTTTTTGAGGAGAATGCAGACAGGTGCTTCAGATGGGACACGAGACAGAGGGCAGGGGGTGGAATGGAAACACGAGGAAGGAGAAGAGAGAAAAAGCGTCTGTCCTCAGCAAGAGCCGGAAGCCTGATTAATTATTTGCACTTTAATTGATTGCAATTAAAGTGACTTGTGGCATAAACTGCAAATTGCAGACAAAGCATAACAGCAAACTCAGAAATTACAATGGTGATGAAGTACATCAGTGTTCTTTTTGATGATGTGAATTGTCTAATCTTTTAGTCTGTTGTTCTGAAGCACAGCTGCAAATACCAGAAAAGCATTTCGAAAACAACAAGATCACCCAACAGCAACTTTTTGAAATGATAGACTTAGCATACCATGGCACTAAATACAGTACCGTTTGCATAGCTACAAAGCTTATACAAAGGTTGAAGACAGAGTTAGGTTTGACATGTTCAAATTTCATAACAACCCAGGGTAGAGTTACATGGTTCACAGAAACACTCGATGTGCTTGATTGGTTTGAAAAGCACAAAGCAAAGCAAATAAAAAATGCAAAGGACTGTTAAAGAAACTTAGATAGCGGAGCAGAATTTGATGCTTTGAGATGTTTTACAGATTACAGAAAAACACAAATTTTTTTGGGGGAAAACAAAGCTTCAGACCAATAGAGAGAATTTATATGCAACAAATCTCTTCCCAATATTCTTGGTTAACACTCTTTGTCTGATATTTAAAGGCCTCTAGGAAAAGCGAGCCAATTTTGCTACATTTCTGCTTATGTTATAGAGGTGACTTAAGCCGAGACCTCCCCAAAGTGTTCACTTCAAACTTGCAAGCTCTGCACATCTTACCATGACATAATGTTATGTATAATGTTATATATGTATGAATGTAATGTTATGTAATGTTTTGTAAGGTAATGGTAAGTAAACACTGCAAAAATATGCTCCTGTAGATCGCTAGTTAGGTTAGCAACTATCCCATCAAAGCATTGCATTTGATGTGTGGACATCATCTCAATAATTTGAAAATCCTAATTCCTTGAATAGATAATCTAGTACTAATTAGTCTGAATGAGGGCTTTTGAAGAATAATGACCAACACTTCCAACATTCTGAACATACATCAATCTTGATATCTAAAGGCCTAAAACTGTATTCCTCAACTCATATACAGAAAAGAAAATAAGCTAGTACAAGCTGCCTTATTTCTGCAAATACTTACTATAAAGGTGAAAATGTTTAAGACATGAGCTCTCTTATGTCACCTTTTTTGTTTAGCATATCTCCTAAAGTACTTACAGAGATGTATAGAATTAGGTTATGCTTTAAAAGAGGCATTACCTAGTTATGTACTCCAAAAAATATAAAAATGTTCCTTCAAGTAATTAGAGTGGACCTTTTTCTTTAAGATTAGCACAAAGCACAAAATTATTTCTGACAACTAACGACACATAATTGCACCTCTAATAACCTTAAAATGGGTCTCTTGATTAAAAGTGCACAGTGATATAGAGGTTTCCACTGTTGCTTCACAGCATGACAGATTCCGTTTCAAATCTCGACTGAGGCCTTTTTTCAATGTTTTTAGTGGTTGTTGCAAGTTCTCCTCGAGTAAGTGCTGATCTTCTCTGGGTAACATGGCTTCTTTCTACAATCCAAAACCTTGAATTTGAAATATATAGGTGATTTTACTTTTCTGAATGGAGTTTTTTTTCCAACTATGCTTGTGAGACTCTTTCTCTGAATTGAGTATCACTGCTGGAGGGTGTGGAGACTACCTATTGTCATCTCTACATTTGGCTGCAATTATCTAATCACCTGTGGAGGATTTAAACAACTGTCGAATGGTCTCATGTTGCCGATGATCAGCCTGTTCTGGGGAGAGTCAAGCCACAGTTATGTCTGCTCTGAGTTTGAAGATATTACTCTATTACATTTAGTTCTGTTTTCTGGCTCGAGCTAATCATTCATTTTTCTTCGCCTCCCAGATCTAAGATTCCCTGCTGGTTCCCTTGGCAGCTGTGAGACTTCAGCATCAAACCCCTCCATGACGGAACTCATCCTGATTTTCCACTCCTTCACAATCCTCCACAGCAGCTACGCCATCCTCTACTTAAACCTGCCTGCCCACTCTCTAAAATTCCCTCTGTTCTAACCCACAAGATCTCACAAACCACCAATGCACTTCAACCAAAACCTCATCAGAAACCCAAACCTGCATCGCACTCATCTGCACCACCCGCTGCCTGGATCTCCGCTCCCCCCTCCAACACCCACTCACCTCTCCAGAACTGTAAGACTTAGTTTTACTTGTCGTCCCAAGATTCAACCCATATTTATACTCTTCCTTCTACTTCCACCCTCTCTTCCAGAATGCCACTTCCCTCAGAGATTCAAGCCCCCCTTTGTTGCACATTCTATTTTAACTTTGCAAATAAACCTTTTGCATTTACTCTTTGTGTCCCAGCATTGATTCTGCACGTGGGTCAGGAAATTACCCAAAACATGAAGCTAATAAGTACATATGGATGGACCAATCATTTGTACTTTATACCTTGACTTTGACTTATCGTGCGATGTGAATTCCCAATGTGTGCACCTATGCTAGGTGAACTACAGGATATATGAGATATATTGCGCGGCCTGTTTCTATAAAACTTTGCTTTGATTGATTGCTTATTTGCTTACTTTGTTCTGTAGTCCATTTGTATCATAAAGTTGGTTTAAAGTGATCTTTTTACCCTGATGACTAATCTACACATCCCAATCCATGAACAAGTTACACCTCCTTTTATTTTTTCCCCACAACTCCCTTACTTTTTAAGGCAGATAATGTTAGTTTTAGAAATAGTCAAAATAGGGAAATTCGCAACCAGGCTTACAGGTTAGACTGTACAGACAATTGACAGAGCTCACGCTGGAGGGTTAGAAGAAGATTAATCTAGCGTGTCACCAACACACATACAGCTATGTGGGTAATGCTTCTTCAATCTTGGCAAAAATCACACTAGCACTGTATATTTGACAGGGAGCTGTATAAAGATTGCTTTTTACTAAATAAAACTACTTTGAAATGAAAACATGCTAATTGTTTTTCACATAAACCACAATCCTGCTATCTTGTTGTGTGACTACAAATTAAAATGACAAAGATTGAAAGTTGTTGGTTAAGCCTTGGCTGTTGTAATTAATAATAAAGCCATTGCTATCATCTTAACAAGAGTAATTTTCTCCTACAAACTGCTCAAATATAATTGTCATTCAAAACAATTGGCTTTGATCCCCAACTAAAAAAGCAATTTCTCCATTCTATAATTCGCAATTATACTTTCTGTGGTTAGAACACAATTATTATAGAAAGCAACTGTCTGATGACACTGTTTCTGTGTTAAATTGCTGAAGAAAAATTGTAATTACGAATTAAAGTTTCAATAACTATGTTTCTAACTACATGATTATCTTGTATACTGTTGTAATTTTTATTTCTGAAATATCGACCAACATATTTACTATAGAAACGAGTAAGAAATTTGGATAATAATGTTGTTGGTAAATCAACACACCTAAACATATTAAGATAATTAAATATTTTATCAAGAACATTTTTAGAGCTTTACATTTAAACTGCAACTTCAAGGATGACATCATTTTGTTTAGTAAGAAAAGGATAATTGGACTAAATAATGACACTTTGTAAAAATGTTCTCACCTCCAATGTCAACCGCTTCAATTGGTTGTTTCAGCTGTAGAATTGCAAGGACATCCACACAGCGAGACAAACACAGACACATCTAACATCCCATTCGCACCCTGATGAAAAGCACACACACTCCATGCTCACACTCTGGGTGTTAATGTGAAAGTCTCGACACTTCAGGGACCCAGTGATCCCCAGATCCATCTCTGTCCTGTCAGCAGCCCTCCATTAGCCACGAAAAAAAATGCTGCTGCAAATTGCCAACCTGTGCTACTTTATCAGAAACACACCCTGCACTCACGCGCAAACAGGGCACATTTATTCACCTGGAGCAGAGAAATCCATTAAACAATCATAGACATGCAGCCAGATAAAGGTTTTAGATGCACAGTGCTGTTTGGAAGCTGTTGCTGTTGAGGTTTTCAGAAATAAAGAGTGAACCTCTCCTCTGTTTACTGGCTGTTTTCCAAAACACTATTCCTGCACAAAGTTAGGCATGTAAGTCAAAACACTAATTAACTTATTCAAATGTGAAACTAAGGCTAACTCACTTGTCACAATCTCCAGCGGTGATGTTATAAAGTTGATTGGCAGCTCCGTCAGCACATGCCCTCAAGAGAGCTGAGGAAAAAAAGACAGGCAAACATACAGTCTGTCAGCTTGCGTGATTCAATAGGAAATCGCTGTAACCCCCAGTGTAATTATTTTTAAAATACAAAACGCATTTTATTCTTAGTCATTTCAAAGCTAATAGTGGTAAAAATATTCTTTGTCTTTCCAATAAATTGGCTTTCACCTTAGGTGGCCTTTAAGTGAGTGTGGCCTCAATATATGTGAAGTCTTGAGTCTACAGCAGTTATAGAAATTAAGTAAATCCTTTAATTCCAAAAATAAATAACTAGCATGTTGTGAGTTGTTTTACAATTAAATAATTATCATATTATCCTTTTATACCAATTTATTCCTGGTTAGGTTCATGTGTTGAATGGAGCCTATCCCAACATTCTCTGTGGAAATGCGGGGTACAATATGGACAGCTAACCAGTCTATCACATGGTCAGCCATCAAGACACATACACTCACCCTCACCAGTTAACCTGTCTCAAGATGCCAGAGTACCTGGAGGAAATCCATGCATGTACATGGAGAACACACAAGGTAAACAAAGTTGTTCTTGCTATTAGCCAACTGTACAAAGTCTCAACCTCACTGTGCAGCACTTTGATGATCTACAACCTTTGAGCCTCAATAGAAACCAGATTCTAAAGAAAAACTAGGGATGCATAAAATGATCACACCATTAAGTACTTTAAAATTAAATATTGGCATCAACTTAACACCAGATCAGGACAGTAACTAGGACACAATTACAAAAGCTAAAGGAAGTAAAGGAAAGAACCTAAGGATTAAATATTTGCACTTACATGAATTATGAGTAAAATATGACAAAAACACCCTCTAGATACTGCATGTAAAAAAAAAAAAAATCCCCCAGTCGCTGTTATTCAAATTCATTTGATTAACAGACTACCAGTGGGGGTTGGAACATCTATCCAAAGCAAAACGTCTAGCATATTTCTGGTCTAGCACATTCAGCTTAACGATAACACAGTGGAGAGGAGTAAAGACATCAGCAATCATTTTATAGAAGCAATTTCTATTGCTCATCAATCTGAGAAGAGTGACGAGGCTGTTCCCAGACATTTTAGAGTCTATAATTCTACACCAAGGAAGATTGAAAGGTGAAAGAATTGAAGAATGTTTCCAATTTTCTCAGGAGTGAAAGTACAAAAATGTTAATCCTGTGGTCAGACTATGCGAAAGAAGAAAAAAAAAAAAAAACAACAACTAAAAAGATTGAATCAGACTCTACAGGGATTAGATGGCATACTAAATGTAAAAGTTTATTAGAGAAAGCTTCAAAAACAACATCAACAATCGAACTGAAAGAGTTAAAGAGGTAAAAGAGAAGAGTGGGGCAAAAAAGTATTTGGCAGCCACAGATTGTGCAAGTTGTCCCGCTTAAAAAGATGAGTTAAAAACCCCCCACTAACGAGCAAGAATTGTGGCCACACAGAAGCTCTTCTATCATCCTTTTATCACCTGTATTACTGGCACCTGTTTGAACTTGTTATCTGTATAAAAGACACCTATCCACACCTTCAAATAGTCTGTCCCCAACCTCCACCATGGCAAAGACCAGAAAGTTATTTAAGGAGACCAAGTACAAGATTGTACACCTGTACAAGACTGGGATGAGCCAATCTACAATAGGCAGGCAGCTTGGTGAAAAGAGATCAACTGTTGAAGCAATTATTATAAAATGGAATAAATACAAGATCACTGACAATCTCCCACGACCTGGGGCTCCATGCAAGATCTCACCTTGGAAACAGCCCAGAACTGCACAAAAGGAACTGGTCAATGACCTGAAGAAAGCTGAGACCACAGTTACAAAGGTTACTATTAGTAACAAACTACGTTGTCATGGATCAAAATCCTGCAGTGCTTGAGGTTAAGCCAGCACATGTCCAGGCCCATCCAAGGTTTGCCAGAGACCATCTGGATGATCCAGAGGAGGATTGGAAGAATGTCATGTGGTCAGATGAGACCAAAATAGAACTCTTTGGTATAAACGCCACTCGCAGTGATTGTAGGGAGAAGACTGCCGAGTTGCATCCCAAGAACACCTTACCCACTGTGAAGCATGCGGGTAGAAATATTATGCTTTGGGGCTGCTTTTCTGCAAAGGGGACATGACGACTGATCTGTATTAGGGAAAGGATGAGTAGGGCAATGTATCATGAGATTTTGGGCAAAAGACTTCCATCAGTGTGAGCATTGAAGATGAAACGTGGCTAGATCTTCCAGCCTGACAATGATCCCAAACACACCAATGATGAGTGGCTACGTAAAAAGCATTTCAAATAGGTTTTGGAGTGGGCTATCCAGTCTACAGACCTCAATCCAATAGAGAATCTGTGGAGGGAGTTGAAAGCTCGTGCTACCAAGCGACAGCCCCAAAACATCACAACTCTAGAGAAGATCTGGATGGAGGAATGGGCCAAAATACCAGTTGCAGTGTGTACAAACCTGGTGAAGACCTAGAGAAAATGTTTGACGTCTGTCATTGCTAACCAAGGTTAAATTACCAAGTATTAAGGTTAACTTTTGTTATTGATCAAACACTTATTTTCTATACCATTATACAAATACCCTACTCACAATAAGTTAGGGATAGACGTGAGAGAGACCAAATACTGCACCATTATGCAAATGAATTCTTTAAAAGTCATAAAATGTGATTTTCCTGATTTTTTCTTTCATTCTGTCTCTCACAGTTGAAGTGTCTTTAGCTCGGATGAAAATTCCAGACCTCTCACAACTTGCACAATCAGTGGCTGCCAAATACTTTTTTGCCCCACTATATATCTTAACTTTAGGAGTGCACCAAAATACCAGCTACAGTGTGTGCAAACCTGGTGAAGTCCTACAGGAGATGTTTGATCTCTGTCATTGTCAACCAAGGTTACACTACAAAGAATTGAAGTGGACTGCTGTTATTGATCAAATACTTATTTTCTATTCCATTATACAAAAAAATTATTTAAAAGTCATACAATTTGATTTCCTGGATTTTTCATTTACATTCTGTCTCTCACAGTTGAAGTGTCTTTAGCTATGATGAAAATTCCAGACCTCTCACAACTTGCACAATCGGTGGCTGCCAAGTACTTTTTTGCCCCAATGTATATCTTAACTTTAGGTCAAAATGTTGGCAGCATGTATAAATACAGCATATATAGCTAAAGACAGAGGTTGAAACTCAAAAGGATAAAAAAACACCAGAGCAGTGAAATGCTTCCGCAGTTACAAACCCTGGATCACCAGTGACCTGAAGGAACAGCTAAACGAGAAAAAAGAGCATTCAGGGAGGGAGAAGGGGAATTATTGAGGAGTATACAGAAGCAACTTAAGGTCAAGATCAGAGACAACAAAGAGGCATACAGGAATAAGTTGGACACCAAACTACAGAGGAACAATATCAGATATGTCTGGTCAGGAATGAAATTGATCACAGGCTTTAAGCAGAGGAAGGATTGGATAGATGGAAGTCTGGATAAAGCCAATGAACTGAACAAATTCTTCAACAGCTTCAGTTCAAGAACTAGCTCAGCATCTTCCTCTCCTGTCCCCAATCAACGAGACACCCCACTCTCATCTGTCCCACAGCTCTCCTATCACACCTAGATGTTTTATACCTGACCTCAGTCATGGACTCTTCTGATTCCACAAGTTTGTCTTCAACCAAGTCAGGAGATGCCACTGCTCCCTTTGCCTCCCCATCCCAGTTGTCTGGCTCTAAAAGTCAGGTGAAGAGGCAGAAACTGAACCGGAACAAGGCTGCAGGTCCAAATGGTGTCAGCCCCAGAGTCCTGAAGGCCTGTGCAGAGCAGCTCTGTGGGATTCTGCAGCACCTCTTCAACCTTAGCCTAACTCAGGAGAAGGATCCAGTGTTGTGGAAGACATCATGCCTTGTTCCAGTACCAAATACAAATTACCGATCATCAATGACTATAGACCTGTTGACCTGACATCCCACATCATGAAGGTCCTGGAGAGACTCTTGTTGGCCCCCTTGAGTAAGCAAACAAGAACAATAAGGATCCACTGCAGTTTGCCTACCGCTGTGGAGTTGGAGTTGAAGATGCCATCAACAGACTTTAAGGCTGACGCAACAAGCTCCAGTATGAATCAAAACAAATTTCTGTTACCTGAACTGGCTCCCTGATTCTGGCCTTGGAAGGACAGACATCTCAGTTCATGGACTCACTTACTTACAGACACACACACACACCTTCACGCACGTTCACGCCACAATCACTGACATGCACACGCTCCTAGAGTTCAACGCCCTCCAAATCCTGAATCTCCCTCCCACTCCTGGACAGGGACAGTTGCGACCTGGCTCAGTGTTGTGGGGGATCCACGCACCTAAAGAGTGAAGCCGTCTACAAGAAGGGACAGAGCAGTCTGTACTTCTTGAGGAAGCTTAGGTACTTTATGGTTTGCAGGAAGATGCTGCAAATCTTCTTCAAGTCTTTTGTGGAGAGTGTAATCTCTTCAGCCATCATCTGTTGGGGTAGCAGCAGCAGAACCAGGGACTTAAAAAGGCTCAATAACCTGATTAAGAAGGCTGGTTCTGTTCTTGGCACTTCTGTGGAACAACTGGAGATAATGACGCAAATGATGATGACTGCGACAACCCTGGGCATCCTCTTCATCCTCCAACAACAGAGTATCTTCATTCGGATGCTTCTTCAGTTTCACTGCAACACAGACTGCTACAGTAAATCCCTCCTGCCCACGGCCATCATGAACTACAAGAACTCCTTAAAGAATTAATTGTATGAGCTACAACATCACTTCATTTCCCAAAGCATCTGAGCACAGAAGTGGCAGGCTCATGATTTTGGTTACCTTCATAGCCATTGTACTTTGTTCTGTGACTTGACTCAACTATGATCTTCTTTGTGTACCATGGTGTACTTGATCAAAATATGAAACCAAATGTTTAATGCAACACTATGTAGTTTTTCAACTTTCATAATATATTTCCAAGACCCTTGTGATGGTACATCGACTTACAATACGTTGAATGACATGCATGCCATAGCCTGATGGGGTCTGTATCGCTTTTACTGGCACTACGTAACTTCGGGGTGCGGGTAGTAACCTGTGCACAAAAAGTACAAAAAAGAACTACAAAATTCGGCTGCTGCTTTACGGCATACCTCACTTCCGCCCCCCTATCCACTGTCAAATAAAGGCCCTGTGCCCACAATACCTTTAAAAAAAAAAAGCATTAGCCAATAGGCTGCTATAATGACGCTGGCTTGTAAACGTGAGCTACACGATCTTTTGGCGTTTGAAGAAAACAATAAAGACATGAAATTGTATTCATATGTACGCCGGCGCAGAGCTGTCAGCCATATAAAAAAGAAATTAGGCCGTATTAAGTTATAAGGTGATAGTTTATTGTAAAAACGTGAAGAGTATCACATTATAACATTGTAAAAACTTGAAAACAACGTGAAACTATCACGTTATAATGTGATATGGTCTAATTTCTTTATTATATGGCTGACAGCTCTACACCACCGCACATATGACATGCTGAAATATAGAAAATGTATCTGGGATGAAGACATTTGACACGGAATGAAGGCTGTCCAAGACGTGAACGTGAATCCCCTGGTGTAACCATAAGAGATTTTACGACAGTAGTAGAAAACAATACCTTTTTCCCAGCTGTAGGGGGACCCCAAGAGCAAAACTTACATAGTGTTGCTTTAACAGGTAAACTGCATCTAAAGAGTATAATAGAACAAGATAATAAGATATTAAGAACCAAAGGGTTTTTGTCCAATTTACATTGTCTTGCATTTCTTTCCTGATGCATTAAATCATAGATGTACAAGATTGTGAACTTATTGAATTGATATGGCAAGAGTTGTATAATAAAAGAAAGATATACTACCTGCTATTTGTTATATCGATTCAATTAATCTGACAGAGAATAAAGTCCTCATTGATAATTTTAAAAATAATAATTTTTAGACAGATTATATATGCTGTACCTTGGAAACACACTGCAATATGGTTAAACATTTTTGTTCCATGCCTAGTTCATTATCATATGCTTTCTTCTTATTTAAAGGGGTTCTTTTCAAACTCTGCTTGTGGCTTTTGAATAAATATATTCAATAAAGGAATGGCATAACAATGTGCAATTTAAATGAAACTCTTTTAAAAACAATATCAGCAATGAAAACTTTTTAGATGAATAAATCAACCTTATTCTATTATATTCAGCAAATGTTTTAAGTTTAAATTAGTTAGTGCAATTGCTTCAAAATGATTAAAAGCAGTCCAAGCAGGCAGTTATTTACAAGTCCTAAAATGTTATTCATGATGCACTAAATTAGATGCAAACTATTTGCAAATGCATGCTCTTTCATGGCTTCTGTTCTTCTCAAATTGAGTAGAAAGCCTATTTTTTAAGGCCCCCTTTCTGTTCGGGGCTGTTGTTGTGCACACTCGGGGAAACTTCAAAGAATCGGATGATGTTCTCCGCTTGCACCTTGTTCAAAATTAAGTTATGAATGCACCAAAGAGACGGGCAACACTTGTATGTTTGTACCATTTTTGCAAGTCGGGTCTATCCTAAAGCCCTCTCTAGACCTGATATAACTCTACCATCTACTTATATACATGTTCAGATACAATAGATTCTAATTTTTTATTTATTTTTAACTTTGTTACAAACCCGCATTCACTGAATGTAATTTGAGGTGTTAATTAAGTCATCTCAAGCTGGCATATTTAATTACCAAAACAACACAGGGAAGATGCTTTCTAGTGACTAGGAAAATCACACTTCAAGAGGAACATATTTTATTTCCTGGTCTGAATAAATTATAAACAGGTAATCCAATTAACCAGCAAGTGCTCTTATAACAACAAAAAAGAAGAAACAGACAAGAACTTGGAATTACTGCTAAACTTCACAAGTCTTATTTTTACATTCCACATTAATCATATCACGTTGGTCGCCTAATTACTCCTTAAAATATGTTAGGCATGTCATATAACGGCCTAAGTGATACTAATAACATGTAACCCAGTTTTCCTAAACCCTATATTTAGGTTTCATTTAGTAGGTTTAACGGTAAGAATAATTATTCAAAGAAAAAGCTGTTATTCCCAACAACTACCCAGTGTCTATGTTTTGCGTCAAGCAATGATTGGAATGTATGTAAATAAGTCCTTATCTCTACCAGAGAGCAAAGGCTAAACAGCTTTTCAAATGACAACTTCTCAAGAAAACAGAAAACTTTTCCTTAAAGCCTGACAGAGCATAGAGCCATCACTTATAAGCTGTTTCTAAGTTTGTGCTCATGGACACACAAACACATATGCAGCACTTTGAAAACTCTTCAGATTCAAGGTTTTAGTAAATAAATGTGTTTAAGCTGTTTGTGGCAAAATGACATCTATATGTTTACAGATACAATCCAAACCCAACATATGTAGTGAGTCTGACCCTAAAAAAATAATTACAGCTAGTAAAACTATGTAAACAAAGAATAGAGAAAATGTAAGGTTTAACAAGCGTCTTAGTTTATGCTGCTTTGTGAAGTCATGCAGTATCTCAGCTTCAGGAGTTTTCCATCATTTGACCACAGGTTCATTCTTTTTCTAACATCAGAGCTATAACAGATGCATACTCAAAAAAGTGCACATTACAAAAAGCAGGTTTAGCAGCACAAAATGTCTTTGTTTGGGACCTTTCTCTGCGTCATGCTGCTATAATCTGTGAGCTCTTTGTAATTTACACAAGCGGTAAAAAAGAAGACAACTATTTACCTCAAAGACATTATGGCAATTTTTCTTAAAAAGTTTGTTAAAAGTAAATCTTTGTTTCTTTGTTTTTGCAGTTTAGCCATAGGTGTGTGAAGGGGAAACAGTCTCACTGTGTCTCCTTCATTTTGAAGCCTGAATAGCCAGCAGGGTCAATGTAATATTTGTAAAAGAAACCAGTAAATGGCTGTCAGGCACTTCAAAAATCTCAAATTTTTGTTGTCCAAGTTGTCACTACCAGGACAACTCCCCTCCTCAGTGTAGAAGCAGTTACATGGAAAGAAGCCTCAAAGATGACTATTTTTAGTATCTGTAAGGAATTTATTGATTATTTCAGAGGAAGCACAGAGATATACAGGGCTTAAAACAAACAGTATATTATCTGACATGTCAAGACCTCTCTACGGTTCAGTCAGGCTCTCTACGGTTCAGTCAGGCTCTCTACGGTTCAGTCAGGCTCTCTACGGTTCAGTCATTGGAGAGAGCCAGACTCTAAGCAGACCGCAGCAAAGCTAGCTTTTTGATTCTTTTTATTTTTCAACCTCGGTCTTTAGCTACATATGCTGGAAATAAACATGTTGCCAGATTTTTGACCTAAAGGTAAGGTATACAAAAAGTATTTGGCAGCCACTGATTGTGCAAGTTGTGAGAGGTCTGTAATTCTCATCATAGCTAAAGAAACTTCAACTGTGAGGGGACAGAATGTAACTTATTGTGAGTAGGGTATTTGTATAATGGTATAGAAAATAAGTGTTTGATCAATAACAAAAGTTTACTTGAATCCTTTGTAATGTAACCTTGGTTGGCAATGACAGAGATCAAACGTCTCCTGTAGGTCTTCACCCGGTTTGCAAACACTGTAGCTGGTATTTTGGTCCATTCTTCCAAGCAGATCTTTCTCCAGAGCAGTGATGTTTTGGAGCTGTCGCTGGGCGACATCGACTTTCAACTACCTCCACGGATGCTCTATTGGATTGAGGTCTGGAGACTAGCTAGGCCACTCCAGAACCTGGAAATGCTTTTTTATGTAGCCACTCCTTCGTTGCCTGAGCGGTGTTTTGGGGATCATTGTCATCCTCCAGATCCAGCCACCTTTCATCTTCAATGCTTTCACTGATGAAAGGAGGTTTGTGCCCAACATCTGATGATACATGGCCCCACTCATCCTTTCTATAATATGGATATGTTGTCTTGTCCTCTTTCCAAAAAAGCAGCCCCAAAGCATAATGTTTCCACCTCCATGATTCATAGTGGGTATAATGTTCTTGGGATGCAACTCAGCATTCTTCCCACTCCAAACACAGTGAGTGGCCTTTATACCAAAGAGTTCTATATTGGTCTCATCTGACCACATGACATTCTCCCAATCCTCTTCTGGATCATCCAGGTGGTCTCTGGCTAACTTTAGACAGGCCTGGACATGTGCTGGCTTAAGCAGGGAGACCTTTGAAGCGGTACAGGATTTTAATAGATGACGACATAGTGTGTTACTAATAGTAACCTTTGTTACTGTGGTCCGAGCTCTTTTCAGATCATTGACCAGTTCCCCCCGTGTAGTTCTGGGCCATTTCCTCACCATTCTCAAGATCATGTGTACACCACAAGGTGAGATCTTGCATGGAGCACCAAGTCAAGGGAGATTGCCAATCATCTTGCATTTATTCAATTTTGTAATAATTGCTCCAACAGTTGATCTCTTCTCACCAAGCTGCTTGCCTATTGTAAACTGGCTCATCCCAGTCTTGTGTAGGTGTACATTCTTGTCCATGGTGCCCTTGGACAGCTCTCTGGTGGAGGGTGGAGTCTGTTTGAAGGTGAAGGTTAGAAGAGCTTCTTAAAGAAGTAACAGGTCTGTGAGGGCCACAATTCTTGCTTTTTTGTAGGTGCTAACTTCTTATTTTCTGCACCATTATACAAATACATTCTTTAAAAATCATACAGTGTGATTTCCTGGATTTTTTGTACATTCTGTCTCTCACAGTTGAAGTGTACCTCATATTTTTAAGCGGCACACTCTGTGGCTGCTAAATACTATTTTGCACCCTTATAATATACTGCACAGTTACTATATTTTTCACTTAAATCTATAAATGTAGATCACAATATTAAATAAATGGACCAAAGTATAAGTATAATAATCTGTATCTATTATTGTACAAGCAGAGAAAAATTATGGCTTTTTGTTCTTTATAAAAGTAATTAGATCATTGAGTAAATACTGTGATACTGTGAAACTGTGGTATTTTTAAACAAGCACATCATTCTATTGGGAATCTTTTCGAAGCTAATGTAATGTTATACTTTGTGAAAACTAAGAGTGTTTTAAAAGTGGTCTATCTTGACATTGTTACTCTAAATAGACTGTTTAGCCTGACAAATATTCATAAAACATCTGCTTAATTTTCACTTAAAGTTTCCACAAGACTTGTGGGAGCTTTTGTCTTTCTAGATATCTTAATGTCCCATTTGTCTTTATTACACTAAATGGTTAAAGTGGGTAGTCTGAAGTTGAGAAACATAATCTCTCCAACCACAGGCGCTAAAATGCAATTACTGTCACTCCCATTGGAAAAAATATGCTGTTGGCCTTCTGGAGAAGTACTTCTATTTCTTCACACAACATTTGATTTATGCATGCTCAACATAAATTTAAAAGTGAGGATACTAACCGTCAGATGGAAGCTTAAAACTGTTGACAAATGTAGTGGATAAAATTTCTTCTTGTGATAGCTTAGATCCCAGTGTCTATGTGGCTTTCCTTTTGACACAAACAACCCAGCTACACACTGATACTATATGACTGACATCAACAAGTGTTACATGCTAGAACGTTCCGCAGAGGCCTGACATTGTAGCACAAAGGGCTTTAAAGATCAGCCGGGTTGACATCAAGGGGCAGTTAGAGGTATAAACTCTCTTTTGTAACACTCAAAAACTATTTTGCTATTATAATTATTTTAATCATAAAATCCCTGATGACAATATGACATGGAGCTTTGTGGGAAAATGCAGGCCCAGTAAAGAATGATGACCTTGTAAGTAAACTACCCATTATAATCTCCCCCAGCAGGTCTAAGAAGCTACTCCTGTCACTCATTGCTGAATGATAGTTAATACACTTCCTCACACTACTGAGCCCTTTAAGTGCTTTCATTTATGCTGCTGTTGAGTTGCAGAAAAGGTGACTGTACACAACGGCATGGTGACTCTGGCGTAGGCCTGTATTGATGAGGTTCGGGAGGAAGATTAAAACCTGTCAAGTGGGGTCTTAAACGCAGAGCAGGAGAGGGCAAACAGTCACAAAAGGATCCCAGTGCAAGATGTCCTCCCTTCATCTTTCGGCACACCTCTCTACACCTCCATCTGTCATCTTGTGTCCAGATCCACCATGCTTTCTACACAGTTCCCTACATTTGATTGATCTCCTGCACAAATATTTCATTTTCTTTCATTCTAGCTCCACTCTGTTGCTCTGCAGAGATAGAAAGGGTTCTTTCTTTCTTATTCGAGATGACCCAATTTTACAGACTCATTCTCTTTACCTTTGCTGTGGCAGCCTTGCTGGAATTAGAGTTTTAGCTATGGTTTGCTGTCAAACCTTCCAAAGATTTTCTTTTCTAACTTCCAACACATTCATTAATGCCATTCTGTATGTTTTCAAGCATGTTGTGCAGGAAGAACATCTGCTTTTGTTCTCAGCAACATATCACTTCAGCTGACTGGCTCGGCTGCTACCCGACTTGCAGGTGGGTGATGTTCTCAGACTTCAACAAGGTTATTAGTATCAATAAATGATGAACCCAGGCACTTGTAATCAGCACAGGCACATTTTTGTTTGTTTCGCTGCAATAACCACCTTCCCTGATTGCTTTATTGAACTCCTTGTTTGTGGTGTTGCGCAATGAGCCGATGAGGCATCTTAAAGTAGGTAAATGGGAGACTGATTTAGTGAGCAAGTGAATGAGTGGATGACTGATGGTCTAGACGAGAGAGAGGGTGCGTGATTGAGATAAGCCGCTTGATCCGATTTAACAACATCACACTCTTGAGTTTTCCTTTGATCAGTGCTGTGCTTTGGCAGCCTTGATCGTGCCTGGGCTCCCTGCTGCTTCACCTCTCCCACAGGTGAAGAGTTGGGGGCCCCAGGGGCCACACATCAGAAGACCTGAGAATCAGGCGTGTTTGTTTGTGGTCGACTGTATTTCAACATGGCTATGACGCCTACAGGTGAACAAACCATCTGGAGAGTGACACACGCCAAGACACACTCATGTGCAGCGTGACATCTGCTGATAGCATAAACTCCATTAAAAATACATACTGTTTGAAGCAAGGAAAGATAAACTTGCTACAAGCGTGTTTACAATCTAACTAGAAAAGATCTTAGATCTGTCCATCACACACAACCATCAGCCTGTCAAAACTTCTAGTAAAAGTCCCCTGTGCATTGCCGCCTACAGCAAAACTAATTAAGAAAGCCTTCCATGTTTTGAGATCTAGAATACAGAATTGCTTGTGACTTCAGAAACCCCCAAAAGTGTCTCTGAAGCTTTTTTTCTAAAGTCACACACAGCAGGAGGGGGCAAACTTCCCAATGACAACATCAAGCTGTATCGTGCTGACAAAATACATCCATCATTTGGTTTAAACATTTCAATAAGATTAATGAATTATTATTTTCTTGTGTATGTCAAAGGGGGAAAAAATTAAAGCTCTTGGCTCTTAGAAAACTTTTCACATCTAACCAAACTTTAACTTCTGTGAGCGCAACCTACATAGTTTTTGCAAATTTCTTACCTTTACAAATACTCCAGTCATTCAAGCCTTGTTCCAACAATTATTCGCCACTGGTTTCTTTGAGCAAATTAAACACACTTAATGCCAACAAATCAGAAGAAGGACATATGAATTTGTCAAAGCACAGCATTTTTCAGGTCTGTTAATGCAATGCCAGTGAAATTAAGCGTTGTTAAACAAGGAGCAATAATAAAAAATAAACTGAAACTTTCATTAAGCTTGATAAGGTTGGGTTGGTCATGCTTCTGGTTTGTGTTTGAACCATTTCTGAGTCTATTAAGTTTTAACAACAGGATAATAATGATTACAACACTTTAGAAAACACAATGGGTCACTTTGAGAGGAGAAATTCAAAGGGTTTAACTGAAGCACTCACAATCTCTGACCTAATTACCATCAGAAATCTGCAGGTAGGACTAAGAAGAACTTTGAACAAGTTTATAATAGGCAGGGTCTTAACAATTTATTAGACGTTTCATACCTCTAGGTCAGACCAGTCAATTTAGTTTGAATATTGAAGAAAAATAACAATCACTGACTTTACAGCTTTTAATTTTTAACAAAATTTTAATTTAGCCCTTGATTGATCCATGTTAAAATGTTTGATTTCCCACATAAGAATTATTAAATGTCTTCCTGAACTGACATACAGAAATTCAAAACAATCTTTATGTCAGGAAGCAGAAAACATCTGGTGTGAAACAGGATGATGTGATTTTCTTTGTCAAATTCTATGAAACATTCGGCAGAGGTTGTCTCATGTTAAGCCAATGCCAAAAATGTGATGTGTGACTGGATGGCTGAGATCGAGAGAGCGTAGGTGCCACTCAGGTTTTTGCTCAGATGATAAGAATATCAAAGACCTGTTCATTAAAATTCAATCTGAAGTTTCCCTTGGTTTTAATCAATATTTGTCTTCAAAGTTAGTTTGTTTATGAACCTCCTTGCCATATTACAAAACTTTGTTGGTTCCATTTTTATTAATTATTTTGTATTGTTTAATTGCTGTTCCACGGCCTTGACACTAAATTAACCTGATTCAGGTCACTTCTTTGTGTACTGCTCCTTTTGCAACAAATGAATTAACAAAGTCAGTCCAATTTTAATTCAATATATACATTTTGTGTTTGCCATATTGTTAGATGTAATTAGTAGATTAAACAAATCTAATTTGCTGGATATACACTGAAATTGCACTTAATCTTTTGCATCATTAATACATTACAGGGAAAAAGAACTGTAGAAATCATCAACTGACATATCAGAAGGTGTGATGTTCCTTTAAAAAAATAAAAATAAATTTATATGTATTGCTTTCCTTTTATTATTATTTCTCTGTTCCTAATAAATATATTTGGATTGAACATGGAAGCTTATTGGATTATCTGATGGCCAACTACAAAAAAAAGGAACAGGTTGGATTCAAACTTTCTGTTAGCTGTGCTCTGATGTATGTTCAGCAGCGAGGCAGAGTGCTACCGTTCTTCATCCACAGTCACCAAAATGCCCTTGGACTTAAGTGTTCATTGATTGCAAAAGTGGAGCCATTAAGTCACTTTATACCATACCAATTACTGTATGCTTAAATGTGATTGTAAAGCCCCTGTCCTGAATCTAGTTATTTCTGACTTTATCACAGGGATGGGCTATTAGCTGTCTTTATGATACCTGTGCTATAGTGAAAAGACCTTTAGTTTCATAGCTATGCAAAGCTATACTTTTTTTTCTTCTTTTTTTCCCTTTGCTCTTGACTGCCCATACTATTTTCTTTAAATTCTTAAGAGAATAGAATACGAGATCTCAAAACTGGAGACAGTGGCCCAAATCATTGCAGAGGCTAAATTCAGTAGGAGACAAAATTAACACTATATTGCCCTGATGGTAATTCATACTCCCTTTTTATACCCATGTATTGTTGTTTTCAGCATTTCTACTTCCACCTTGTACCTGTAAAATAATTTACTACTAGGTATGAACCAGTTGACTCTGTGAAATAAGAGAGCATCACAACTTATAAGCAAAACATCCACTTGCAATATTTTTGGTAAATATTGTGATGAAGATATTGGGTCTGATTAACCCACAACCCCTTTTTTGGTAGCCAAGATGTTTCAACTGCTTTCTATAAACTTTAGCATAATGGCAAATAAAATCTATATCAGTTAATGGCATCTAAGCCACTGAGTTCATCAAGCTGGCCAAATCTGTTATTGGGATGCTGAACATGTGTATTTCATCTGAAAAACAGTCAACCAAATATTGCATCCAAACAGTCCTTTGCAAATGCGATACTACACATGGTAATACGCGACGGTGATGATTGCAAAATTTTCTGCATGCACAAAATTTTGCAATCATCATATTACCATTAGAGCCATTAGTCATTACCATATTACCATATTACCATTAGAGCTCTAATCCTGGTCAAACCAAAAATAACTGAGAAACCTCCTGCTTATAGATGTTATTATCAGTCACATAAACACATTTTCTTCCAGTAAACTGGATCATAGAAAATAGCTTCAGATCACCTGGGGCCAGAGCATATAAGAAACAACTTCCCCCTGAGGATAAAAACTGACAGAAAAAATATTCAAGAAGGAAACAAATCTGTAAAAGTATAAAATGGCAAAGGGGAAAACATCACAGGCATAGGTTGCTTACTAACCCATTATCAACAACTTATTGACAGACAGCGATCAAATATACCACGTTAATATTGAAGAAACCAGTAGAATTTAAAGGTCAGACAGACTTTCATTATCTTCTAACAAATCAGGAAAATGAAAAATACAACCCGAAGTAACATCCGTTCTGCAAAATGTCACTGAATGTCCTGAAGCAATAATAAACAATAAAAAAATTGCAGTCCCTATTAAAACTCTGTAGTTTGGTGTCAAATATGATCCTAAAGCATTTGTTTGTGGTGGGTGCATCTTTTATGTTAGAAAAGCTCAGGCATAGAAAGGTGACAAAAGAAAAACATCACACATTTCTTACTTGAAATTTTTAAAGAAAATTCTCCTTAGTTTTCATTTATTCAATTTTTTAAAACGCAAGCATTTTTGCAAGGGGATAGGAATCATTAGGTTAACCTTGCACTGTTTGTAATCTGACTAACAGCTCTGTGGAGTACTGCATCGTTCTCACTCAGCTCAGTCGTTAAATTCTGTATAATTACCATTCATCTGAGGCATGTTCCTAGCAATTTGCAGATATAACGAGCACCATATGGCTGTGATTGGGTCGTATTGAGATGGAGCAGCTAGACATCACATGTCTGCAGTTTTATACTCAGCTTGTCCAACAGGTGTTTGAAAAATTATGGATTTCAAACAGCTAAGGATAACGAGCATGTCTTCCGCTCATATTCAGTTTAACCTAAAGTCAACTTTGTTCTTCTGCCGTGTGACTTTTAAAACCACAGCATTGGCAGCCAGAAAGTCGATAAGAAGCACTTTCAACAACATGGCATCAATTTCATCTTCAGCACAGAGTTGGCTACACAGGCGAGAGAGGATAGTCTCACAAAAATCTCTGGGGAATATATGCTCTCTGTAAGCCGATGGAAAACGGAACTGACTAACACAAATTTGTAAAAAGGTCTTGTCCGATCAGTCTTTGTGATCTTTGAGTTACATACCTTTACTCCAGAGGATGTGTAGGTGGTCCTTATCAATAGGCTGGTTCAGAATAATCAGACAAATCCTCTGTTTGCCTGAGGTAGAAAACAGAGAGGCACATGGAGGGGAACTTATTGATGACAATGGAACAAACAGCTAAAACAAGGTGTTAATTATCTTAAAATGTAACAACAAATTAACATTTGCATACAGACTGGAGACTGTTTGTGGGACTGCATGATCACAATCAAGAGAATACAGAAACGGTAAGGAGCTACAAATTAACCTTTAAAAGACAGTAAAATAAAATCTATAACATTAACATTTCAAAGTCAGTTTTGATTTAGCAGAGTTCAAAATGTTTTCAATAGATCTAATTTAGCTGCAGTCTGTTTATTTTGAGTATCCAAAGTTAACCTAAATTGCCTGATCTCTAGCCAGCTTAAACAATAACTTGCAGAAACTACAGTACTTTCATTCTCCTTGACCATGGCTGCAATTAATGCCCAAGTCCTTATCATTTGTCAAAAAATAACGCAAATCTGTGTGCACATCTGCTTGAACATATTTGATCCAGTCTCATCTGAATACGTTGACCTTCGTCACGCACCAGCTGTGGCTACGTGACCAGGAAAATTACTTTAAAAATTGTAAAACAGGACTCATCATCCTCATCTCTCTCTATGTCAGTGTTCCACCGTGTTTCTTTGTCAAAGTCTCTGTTTCAAAGTGCAGGATTTCATAAACCTATTTATTCCCTGAACCCCCTTTATCAATCTGGTTTACCTTCTCCCTTGCTCTGCTGCTAATGCAAATCCCCTGACTAGTACTTCTGAATTGAAATCCATCTATCTGCAGGAGATGGGAAGGGAGAAAAAAAGTCTGTATTTATTGACAAAGTAAAAGAAGAGCTGCAAGGAAAAGCCTTAATGGACCAAATATGAAAGCATAACCTTTTTTCACCTTGCCTTCAAACTTTTCATTCCTTATTCAGTTATATTTTCCACACGTCTGCACTTAAGAGTGATTCCTTATCCATTTTTAAAGTCTACTTCAAAACCAAAACCAAAATGCCGTATTCAAATGCAAGCCACGTATTACTTCTTAAAAATTGTATCTACAGATCCAATCAGAAGTTTACATATACTCATCAGTGGCAAGAAAGTCTTGTTAAAAGGGGCTTTTATTATGCAGTTGGACTGTTCTTTTGCCAAGGCGGAATATACAACTTGACTATTAAAAATAAAATGTATAATTTTGAATTTCTTGTTTGATTATCTCAAATCCAAACAGGGTTTTAAAAAAAGTTTAACTACGTAAATACATTTTTTATAATGTTAAATGTCCTCTCCCCATTAACAAGGTATTGGCACAACTTTAGCCAGATATCTGAGCACTTATCTTGACAGCATTTGGGATGAATGTCTTGTTGAACACCCAACTCTGTCCAACTTTCAACCAGGTGACCCAAACAGTCACCGTCCCATAAAAATAAATTAAATAAATAAAAAAAAAAACATAGCTAGGATGTTCAAGAACAGCCAACTATAAAGATGCTGGTTTACACACCAGTGTCTCTGTGCACATTGAAGTTCGTTTAAGATCATTCTGGATGTGGGAACAGCTTGGATGTGCCGTTCATACAAGAGTGGCCAGGGAAACCCAGGCTGAATAACAATGAACACTGTTTGGGGATGTTATCCCAAAACAGTGGGCAACCAAGCTGGTGACTAGCCAGATGAGGAAGCACCACACTCTTGTGGCTGTGTTAAGCTATTCCATGCACTACTGAACCTCCTGATTGTTAACTAAACTAATCTTGAAATTTCCAGTATATATCAATTCTCAATAATTCAATCCTCCCATCTAATAAATAACACTAAACAAGAATCATTAGAAGATTAGGCTACTGTTTGGTATTAGCAGAGATGAGCAGGTTTTCATTGGCATAAACCACATCTTTATTTCTGCTACACAACCCAGAAATATATTTTCCTTGCAAATGTGACACCATCTAAAGCAGCGGTCTCCAACCTTGGTCCTCAAGATCTACTGTCCTGCAGGTTTTAGATGCATCCCTGATCCAACACAGCTGAATCAAATGAATGGTGTGTTACCAGGTCTTGGTCAAACTTGATGGCATACTGAATGAGGTAATGAGGTTGTCTGATTCAGCTTTGTTGGAGCAGGGATGCATCTAAAACCTTTAGGACAGTAGGTTTGGAGACTACTGGCTTAAAGTGCAAAAAACAAGATTTCTACGTTAAATTCAAACTTTGTTCAAATTTTTGTCTATTAATTTAATTGAATTGGTTTGTTATGTAACCATACCACCTCCAAAAAAGGAATGGTTCAAATGTGTTATTAAAAGCAGACACCTAATATGATATTCATGCTGGTGATGAACATTTGTGAACTTCTGATCAGCACTGTAAGTAAATTCAACAAATTATGTAATATACAATGAAGCTAGTATGTTGTGGTATGGAAACTAGGAAAAACAGCAAGAGAAAATACACTGCCTGGCCCAAAAAAAAAAATTTGCCACCTGGATTTAACTAAGCAAATAGGTACAAGCCTCCTATTGGATAATTACTGCATTGGCGATTATCTTTCAGCTGGCAACAGCTTATTTAACCCCAACTGGTGCAATTAGTTGCTTTCATTTCATAAACCACCATGTTGAAAGACACATCTCGTGGTCGTGGAAAAGATGTTGGTGTGTTTCAGAAGGGTCAAATCATTGGCATGCATCAAGCAGAGAAAACATCTATGGACATTGCAGAAACTACTAACATTGGGTTAAGAACTGTCCAACGCATTATTAAAAAGTGGAAGGATAGTGGGGACCCACCGTGTTCGAGGAAGAAATGTGGCTGGAAAAAAATATTGAATGATGGTGATCGGCGATCACTTAAAACGCTTGGTGAAATCAAATCAAAGAAAAACAACAGTAGAACTATGGGCTATGTTTAATAGTGAAAGTAAGAGCATTTCCACATGCACAATGCAAAGGGAACTCAAGGGATTGGGACTGAACGGCTGTGTAGCCATAAGAAAACCACTAATCAGTGAGGCAAACAGAAAAGGGGGCAGTACCATAATCTGGGTTTGCCACAGTTGGTCAGGTACAGCAACAGTATGTGCTCCAAGAATGAGGTCAGCTGACTACCTGAATATACTGAATGACCTGGTCATTCCATCAATGGGTTTTTTCTTCCCTGATGGCACAGGTATATTCGAAGACGAAAATGCCAGGATTCAATGGGCTAAAATTGTGAAAGAGTGGTTCTGGGAGCATGAGACATTTTCACACATGGATTGGCCACCACAGAGTCCAGACCTTAACCCCATTGAGAATTTTTGGGATGTGCTGGAGAAGGCTTTGCGCAGCGGTCAGACTCTACCATCATCAATGCAAGATCTTGGTGAAAAATTCATGCAAAACTGGACGGAAAAATATCTTGCGATATAGCAGAAGCTTATCGAAACAATGCCACAGAGAATGTGTGCCATAATCAAAGCTAAAGGCGGTCCAACAAAATATTAGTGTGTGACCTTTTTTTGGGCCAGGCAGTGTATATATAAGATATACTTCAGAATTCATGAAATTCAGAAAGAAAAATGATTAAAGAAAAAAATAAACATCTTTTTTGGTTTTATACCCTCAAGTGCAAAGAGTTCATCTAGACTTGGCTGAGAAGAGTTGAAAAAAAATCATTTTTGACTTTGCTGCAGAGGTGAGCCTAATTCGGTTATAAAGTTCACATCACTGTAAGGTTACTTCAAATATGAAAGTCAACACTGCACAAGAATGGTAAAAGAAGCAGAATAAAAAGTAGGATCACAGGTAAACCAAAAGAAATGAGGACACAGGGAGGAGTAGGTAAGAGGGAGAAGAAGGAGGAGCAAATTTGTCAATCTTGTGTCCTAATTGGCTCCAAGTGTACAGAGAACAAAAGACAAACTCAACCAACCGTGACTTTTCAGATAACCCTCTGTCACATAAGCATTCGCCTCCCATACATACACTAGCGCCCACAGGAGGAGATGTGTGGCCTTTAAGATTCTCTCTTCTAAGAAATGTCACCTTGAGGTTCTTCTAAAAGTGCCAAACAGCATAAATAACTCAGAAAACAAAGCCACACACACACACACCCACACCCACACACCCACCCACACACATACACACACACCCACACACACACCCACACACACACACCCACATACACACACACACAAAATCAATAAACAGAAAAGCCTATATTCAAGGAATTGCCATTTGTTATTGAGATTAAATAATAGTCTGTCTTATATTTTTAGGGATGCAACAGTACATGGAAAGACACACTTTTCTCCCTGCAGTGTTTAAACTGGTTGACCAAGTAAAATGAAGCAATGTGATCAGGAGTTTAAATTATAACTACTACTGGTCACATGTTGGGAAGATGGTAAATTCGATCAATTCACAAGTCACAGTGAGAGCTTTGAGTTTCATCTTATACACCTGACCTGCAGGGGCAACAATATCCCTGAACTGCTGCCTAACTGGTGACTGTTACATTGCTCTTTTTCACATTATCCTATGTTATTTTAACGAGAACCGACGATGGTAAGTCACATGTTTAGTTTTCTTGTTTTTGTCAAGAGCAATGACTCAGTGGTGGGATGATCTTGACTGGGATGTTTTATAGCTATTTTACTGCTAAATTATTGTTATGGAGGATGCATTATTCATGATTACTCAGTCAAGTCAAAAATAAGTATTATTTCTTCCCATCAATGGTTTAGCAGCACAATCATCAATAACTTTATATTCAAGATGCATTGTGCTGTCTTTATGTTGAGCATTTATACAGAAACGTGGAAAACTCTGCCGCACCTATATAGCATAGAAATTTGAATAAGTTTGATGTTAATGTGTTGTAGAAAAGGTCTTAAAAACAACAGTAGTACCATGTCTTTTTTGAAATTTCTGTATTTTACATAAGATTTGACAGGGAGACCAAGGCTTAGGAATTAGGAGTTTGAACCCCGCTGTCGTCTCGGTTGTTCGCCTGCCTTGCCTGTTGGTGGTGGTCAGAGGGCCCGGAGGTGCCAGTGTACAGCAGCCTTGCTTCTGTCAGTGTTCCCCAAGGCTACATTTTTGCTGACGCCATCATCAGTGTGTGAATGTGTGCATCAATAACCGAATGTAGTGTGAAGCCCTTTGGGGTCCTTGGGACTAAATAAAGCGCTATACAAGTACAGGCCATTTTAAATCGCTTTTTATGTTCTGAGCAACAAGTTGAGGTGAATTGTAAAAAAAAAAAAAAAAAATTTTTAAATCGACAAATGCCTTTCCAATTAATGTATAAAATGTTATCTAGCTTTATCCTCAGAGTTCCACAATTACATGCCTAATGGAAAACCAACTCATTATTTCAGCTTTTGCATGTCTACATGTTATGCCACATAGAATAAGTGAAAAAAAACAAAAAACAAAAAACATAAATGGTAAATTATGTAATTGTGATGTAATGTATTCCTGGAAGACTGACAATAGAGGAAAAATAGGAGAATCAAACAAAAACGGTTACCCAAAATCCACTAACTACACTAACCTCTACCCTGGATTTTGGGAACTGTTCCACTTCTGTTCAGTTATGCTTACTTATAATTCTATAGAACGGCTGTTTAAAACAATTCACACCTTAATAAAAGCCAAATAAATTAATTTATTGTCATGCAGAGCACAGCTGAAAACTAGGTAATGTTACAAAAACATTAACAATGTTATTATCCAACGATATCTGAGGCAAACATGTTTATGAAAACGTGAATTTAGAAGAAATATACTGTGGTGCATTGATAAAATTAAATAAATCGAATAAGTTGCTACGCATCACAAGCTAGTTCCACCTTGTTGGAAACTTCCAAGAATGTGGGTTAAAATAAAACAAAAAAAATAATTATTATTATTCAAGAAGAACTTTGAGTCTCAACTGGAATGAAGCTGTAATTTACTCCAAACTATAACAGACAAATAAGATGGCTGAACAGACCATAATCGTCATGGTGTTCATTTCCCATTATCTATACTGCTGAGCAGAAAAATAAATGTTTGAGGTAGGAAAGCATGATGAGAAAATGCATTTTCATAGCAACAATGTTAGACATAAACAATGTTTGACCTTTACATCTTTTTGCAGCTGTTTTTATTCTAAGAGTCACCTGCTGCTTCAACATCTGATTCACAGCCAGCTGCAGCTTAAGTGTCTAAAGTGCTGCTAAAATATTAAAATGATCATCATCTTTTCCTGAATATAAAGTCCTTCATATACAATGTTGCACCAAATGTCAAGAAAAGCAAACCAAACACAAAACCAGAAAACTTTACTCTTTAGTCTGAAAGCAATAAAATAAAGATGTCTTGAATCTTTTTTTCTTCTTACATAACTATCTCCAACAAGTGAAACCAAGTTGGTTTTTTACTCATTATTTTTTAACCTTTTTTCTTTGCCTACTGAGATATCTGCTATGCTGTGTCCATTGCAAAATAGAAAAAACAAAAACAAAAAAACACCACCTAAGAGTATTACGTGATGGTGTAGTATTCTAAAGCTAAAACTAATTTAGACTAGATGATGCCAGACTAGAAACAAAAGCTGTGAAGTGTGGTTTCTCACCTTCCGAGTGTTGGGTCTAAAAACAGTTTTAGGAACCCAGGAAACAGAGTAACGAATGCCAGCATGAAAACAAAATAAGTCATAAGTCTATAGTTTCTTGGTTCACACAACCTCTAGCAATGCTCTGAAACTCTAACTGTGCACACTGGGGATTTTAAAATACAGACATCCAGGGGCTGCTTTTATATTCCCCTTTGAGAGGCTAGAGTCTACTTCCTAAAAGAGGGAAAACGGAGGAAGCCTTAGAAATTCCTTCCAAATTGATCTAATGGGGGAAAGGCATTTTACAGTACAGTGAAAGTGGTGAAAAATATTTTAATATTGCAGGGAATTGAAAACCTTTCATCTTTAATAGCAAACAAGACTAAAGTGTGAGTGCTAAAGGTAACTTATTCCTACATGTTTGGATAAATATTTTTCGCTTTGTGAGATTCTCAGACTCAACCTTGTATGCAATTCCATATAAAAGTAACCAACAAGGTCAAGTAAACATTGCATTCACAAGATGGTCCAAAACTGCTAATAGTTTCTTGACAGAAGTGGGTGTATGTTTAGCAACATCAACATTCATTTGTGTCGATAATTTGAGAGCTGAATGCAAAAAGCAAACCAAGACCAATTCCTTTTGCCACAAATTACACATGTGCAAAAATGTCGAGTATATAACACATGCTTAATTCACACTCAAGTTGACACTCTTCTCACTTTGCACTTTAATTCTTTTCCCATTCCAAAAGAAAGCAGAAAAAAACTCATTACCTGATAACACTGCACCATAAAAAGGAGGATGTGCATAGAGAGACAGACGGAAAAGAGGAAAGTGAGAAACTAATTAATTCCAATACATGTTGCTCAAAGACATTTCTTCTGAGCAGCACTCTTCCTTCATTATGCAATGTGCAGAAGCAACAGTCACACAGTAGGATTAAAGGGGATCTTTTAATTTGAAGCACTGAAATTGTTGCACTTTCCAAAAGTAACAGATAGATGACAACCTTCTTGACCCTAAGAATATCAACCAGCCGTTTCAATATTGTTTAACCAGGTTAATCATTCTCATCACATTGAGCAGTGACATCAACTGATTTCTTTACCATTTACAGTCTTTGGTAGAACTCAGGTGGCTACATCTAGACTTGCACACTTGAGGACATGGCTTGTCCATAGCCTCAGATTTAGTCCCGGACTTGCTAGACAATTCCAAAAATAAAAATGTTCCTCATGTCTCATGTGGATTAGGAAGTAGGCTTAGACTCACCATAATGCTGAACAGTAAAATCATTCTTTAGCTTCCTGCGGGTTTTATTTGGGAAAAAAGAATGCTTTCTTACAGCCCATGTAAAGAGATACAGAGAACACTAGAGATTGCTGTCACATGTATAATACAACCAGTCCTTGTTAAAAAAACAAACAAACTAATTCATTATTACTCTCAGCGTCTTGGTAGCCTCCGTGACCATCTATCAGCTCATCTTGAAGGAATGTCCAGTTTTAATAATGTCACTGTCATCCCACATTTTCTCAAGTTATTTGTGACTCTCTTCATTGTGCCATGGTATAAAAATAACAGTAACATTTTGTACCCTTGTCCTGCCCAATACCTTGGTACAATGAGATCTCTCTGAACCTCTGTAACCCCTCAACAAATTATAGATTTTGATAAAGAATGCCAATAAGCAACAATCATGGAAACTCAACTAGGACATCTGAAGTGTATTCAGTTTAATGAGATTCACTACAAATGATGGAAGGTGTGAACTTAAGAAGACTAGATGCTGAAACTGAATCAGAATGTGCTTCAACAAAGTATTGGTTAAAGGGTGTGCACATTACTGATTAATGCCACTTTTCATGGCTTGCAGATAGAAACCAGATGATTAATAATGGTCATATGTTTTCTTTACATGCAAAACAAACAGCCCTTTTAACAGAGGTGGGTACACTTTTGAGAGTCAGTGTATATCTTGGAACATATAACTTGCAACCAAACACAAAACACTAATGCTGTGTATGTAATTTTAGATTGGCTGCTAGCACAACCGAGCAATTCCAGGCTGAGTGAGTTTAGGTTGTTTTTTTTTGTATGGGTACCCATCCCTCGTACCAGGTGCACAACAAATTTGGAGAAAAAGATTAGGAAATAGCGTTTAAAAAATGCAGATGAAACAAGGAGAAGTTTATCTCAGACTGAAAGCTTAAGAAAGATTAATTTGAAAAATTGGAATGACTCCGTCTGAAGTACACTGCATCTAAAATCTAGAACTTTTGTAAAACAATTCTGCTATTTTTGCCAATGATGATACCAAGGCTACAGATATCTTCTAAGATAGTATCTACTAAGCCAAGTTGGATAAGATGCTTTTAATGGGCTGCTTGCTGGCTACTGTCAATCTAGTGGCCATTCGGATTAAACAACTTCTGCAATTTAAATATCTGGGGATATATATATTCTGAGAAAATAAGTATTATTTTCTATTCAAAGTAATGGAAAATAGAAAGCAGCATTCTCCCAAAGACACTTAAAGTGTATACTCCAGTCTTTGTTTTTCACGCTGTCAATTTAATACAGAACTTTAACTTAATGTTGTCATAGTTATTATTACATTAGTTGGGACTGGGATGGAATGAAGGAAATTTCCTTCGTGTTTCATACTTAAAGCTACACTTGAGCTGACTTCTGGTAAACATCAGCTTCCCTGCGCTGTGCTTGGGGAGGATGCCCCGGACAGCACCGAAAAAGTGGACATGTCCGGGAAAAAGAATATGTTGCTGCTAACACGATACACAACAACAGAGACGCTTCTTTCACAACTTAAGTGCAAAAAATTGGCTGTTTTTTGTAAATTTTACGTTGCATGGCTGAAACACTAGCGGCAGCCATTAAGTTTCTGCCAGTCCGTCCCCTAAAAATGCGGCACTTTTACGTTTTTCTCATTTAAATCACTATTGATTTTGCAAGTTTTACATCGCAATTAATCGTTCTATGGTGAATCAGAACACCCCTAAGAGGAACAATGTAATCAACAACCAACCTTTGAAGAACAAGTGCTGAAACACAAGCTGTAGTGGTTTGGCCGGAAAATAAGAACGTTGCCTTATTTGGGTTTCATTCCACAGCATTTAAGTTGAATTCTATGAGAATTTATTAAAATTCATTTATTTTAGATCTTTCTTACTGGATGTCATGAGAATTAGTATCTTTAGCTCATTCTATGGTTGCTTAAGTAAATACAACTGTCCAAAAACCAAGTGTCAAAATGAGTCTCTAAGCAGTGTATCACAAACAAATTAAATTTTCTTTCATATTCATAAAACATGCAAACAGACAACTATTTTGCAGGGACAAAATAATATGTTGGAACCAATAAGCCCATTGCAAAACAGCTATTAGCTGAAAAGATCAGATACAGGTCAGGTTTTGCAGCTTTTTTCCTCCCATACCTTAAAAGCATTTTTTTCAGTCAATGTTTAGCTGCTGTAGATATCTCTACAGGCATTAACAGTTGTTTTATTTCTGCTCGTTTCCTCAAGTTTTTAAGGCGCACAATACAACATGTGAAGATATATCAAATAACTCACTAACAGCTCTTTGGCAATTACTTTATAAGTAGCAGAAAATATTTTTTTCTGGCTTGTAAACCTTTTGCTTTTGGTGTTTTAATGCAGATGAAATACAAGGCATTAGAGCAAATCAGATGTCTTCGAGACAGGCTGACAGTGACAAAGGACTCATTCATTTGCTTCAAGTGAACTCATATCTGAGAAAATGGCTAGGTAAAACTGCATTGAAAATAAATGAAAAGTTGCAAATAAAAACAATGCCAAAAACCTTCCGAAACCCTGAAGAACTAAAAGCTCCAAATCCTATTTGCATAGAACTATAGCCACAGGAAATGCAACAGAACATAACACGAATATTTATATATAGATCTTTAAAAGGTGTTATTTGTTTATTTATTAGGATCTCCATTAGTTTCCATCGAGATGATTACTAATCTTCCTCGGGTCCAACCAAATCATGTACAATAGTAGCATAGACAATTGCATAAAAACAATTTTAGACATAAATAATACATTTTAAATTACACAAAATTCAAGCTCATTCAGTTTGCTGATTTACAGTGCACAGCATAATACATAAAATGTTCAAGTAAAGCCAATACTTAAACTAAATTTTAAAACTTTTTTTAAAAGAAAGCATGCCCCTAAGGTACCTAATGTTTTGGGTAGTTTATTCCATTCCAGAGATGTTGGCGGATTTCCGCAGAAAATTTGTGCAGGCGCGTTCAACCACCACTTTGTTATCACAGGCGTATTTTGTACAGTGAGTGTATCTGACCACAAAAAATAAACCTGTTGAAAAATGATTCTGGTCAACCTGTTAAATTGATTTTTTAAATAAATATCAATAGGTTATATTGCAGCTTAACATTTAGTTTAGGCCACGATAAAGTATGGTGCATATTCGCAACACTAGTGGCATATGGACATCTTAAGTCTAAATGAGCAGCCTTGGTCTGGACGAGCTGCAATTTTAATAAGTCTGATTTGTTCGATGCGGACCATATGACTGAGCAGTATTCAATATGAGACAACATTAAGGATTGTACTGCGTCTTTCAATACTATAGCAGTAACAAAATAGAAACATCTAACAGCGGCAATACTTTTGCCCAATTTGCTTAAAATATTATCTATATGATATGACCATGAAAGGTGATGATCCACTGTGATACCAAGTAGTTTATTTGATTTACTTGCTCCAATACGGAGGTCTTTGTTTTAAGGAACAACTGTGGGTTATCACGTAATTGCTGTTTGCTTCCAATTAACATAAATTTGGTTTTCTTAACATTTAAAATCATATGATTATCATTAACCCACTTGGTAAGTAGGTCCAATTCAATAGTAAGCACTCTTGATTTCTCATTTTCACTTGGACTAGAGCAGAACATAGTTGAGTCGTCAGCATACATGACAACTGAAAATTGTTTTAGAACATGGGGCAAGTCATTAGTATAAACTGAGTATAAAAGGGGGCCCAAGGAGCTGCCTTGAGGAAGGCCACAATGGATCGCACATCTACTGGATAACAAGCTGTTATAAAAAACTTGTTGACTTTTGTCTGTTAGTCTTTGATCCAAAACAGAGACCTTGTAGCCAGACCATAACATTTTAATTTAGCTAAAATAGCATAATTTATCAAATCAAATAGTGCACTAAAATCTATAAATATGACTCCAACTATAATACCAAAGTCCAGATCCTGATACCAACTGTCGATCATATGGACAAGAGCTGTTGCAGTGGATTAGTTTGGTTTGTAGGTATGTTGGAATATAGTGAGCAAGCCATTTTCAACAAGATAACTTTGCATCTGTTTACATATTACTGTTTCCATGATTTTACCAAAAGCTGGTAATATACTAATAGGCCTACTATTGGCTCTGTTAAATTAGCCTTTTTTTCCCTTCGGAATAGGAGACACAGTCTTTGCCACTAATTTTAATAGTCTACCAACCATATTATTGACCCCTGACGACAGGTCATCTGGTAGGACGTTTAAAGACTCTCTACTTTTTCACACAGTGGTTAGGTCAAATGCACACTGCATGTTCTTTCTTATTACTCAAAACTATAAAACTCCTCTCATCAACAAAAAGTGTTCAACTGTTATGTTTTTTGAACATCTGCGACTATTGAATACCAATGAAACTAAAAAATGGATCAGACAGGATCAGGCGGAGCTGAGTGTGCAGAGGATATAGCATGTGGCTTTCAATCCTAAGATCTCTATTTTTATCTTTTCTCTACAAGAACAATATACGTAGTCTATGTGAAATCCTCACAAAATAATAAAAATGGGACAAGGAGAGGAAAGTACTTTTATTAAAAAAAGAAAGACCTAGTAACCTTCTCTATTACTAAATATATTAAACTGCATAGATAATCTTGTGAAGGGGAACTTCTGTCACTTTAATAATAAAAAATAAAAGGCTCTTCTTAAAATGCATCCCATAAATGACAGAGTCAAGAAATGTAACCAGCTGTAATACAAGACATGTCATAAAACTACATGTGCCTTTCTGTCAGCTCTGCAGGCCAAACTGTTGTACAATCTCCTTGACCTTTACTGGTATGGGTAAAGCCTGTCCTTAGGCTTACATCAGGCTTGGTCCTCTATGCTCTCTCTCTCCCCCTTAGAAACACACAGATACACACAGACAGACACACAGACATCTCACCTGGGAGCTCACAAACTCCTTGTACCAGCATCAGTGGCTAAAGGGAGCTGTACCCAGCTTTCCTCTCAGGTTTGTGGGACAGCAAGACAATTTTATTTCTCCCAAAAAAATAAGGTCATTTTTAAATCAGTTTAAAATTTAAGGTACACACTGAATCTGGGCACTATTTTGTGGGCGGTCTTTATGCATTAAGGACATCGACAAACATACAAAGTGTCTGAATAGAGTTGGGTAACAATGAAAACAATTGGAATTTGCAAATAAATGCGAATTCCAGTCAAATGTCAGATTAGAATTTCAGTGATGTGTGAGAAAAGTGATTTCAAATAACATCAGGGAATAAATTCAAGACCAAGCATGATTATTACTGCTTGGCAAAATTTTAGGAATCAGACCATGTCTTCAAAGTAAGTACATCACAAAGTTATAGCTAATACATATACATACACAGTGGGGCCATCAAAGTGCAAATTCCCAGTGTTCAAAACACAGAGAGGAAGACAAGTGGGACTTTGGTGTGCAGCATGCATTTAATCAGACGCAGACAAATCAGCCCACACAAAGAAGCAATAGGTGAACGACGGTCAGGTGCGTGTGAGGATGTAGCATGGATCCACACGCAGGCGTGGGTAAAGATGCAATGTTGCTTATTAAATGAGGATGATGGTGATGATTATAATGAAGGCAGGAACGACGATACAGGACACCAGGCTGATATGAACGAGCAGAAGCGAGAACAGCAGGGTGGGACACAGCAGGAAAAGACATCAATGATCTGACCACGAGTGAGAGGAGATCAATGGTTTGGACAAAATACACAAAAGGGAAGGAGGATCAGGTGTGACAGATTGGAGACAATGATTAGGCAGGAGTGAGCAGGACGAAGTGCTGATGAGTCTGACAACTACACTGCTTTCCTTTTTACAATCCAATATATTGCAGGAAAACCTTGAATCTGCCTTTTATGTAGATGCTGCCTTGACATGTTGTACTCAACACTTCTGAGCATTAACCACCCATCCCACGAGGCACTTTTCTACAGAAGCTGCTTCTTTCCGTGAGACAGAGTCGCCCAGCACAAACTGCTTGGAAACAACTAAAAGATCACAACAAATAACTTAACTAATTATTTTAGAATTAAAATATTTTAACCCATGAATTAAAGCAAAAATAAAAAGCCACTTTACTTTCAAAAACAGTGGACCAAGCATTATTATTTCCAAGAAATGAATCTAATTAAATCTGTAGTCAAATTTACAGAATCCAAACCACAAAACTTCCAGGACCGAACGGCTGAACTGTAAAAATCCTTGAGCCAAACACAACTGGATAGTATACCATACTAGTTGTTATCTGTCCATGTCTGCATAGATCTAATCTCTTCTGGGCTTATTACAGAATATCAAACGTTATGAAAAAGGATGTACTACAAGGAAAGGTAATTGGTTTACCACATGTTTTAAACCGAAAGTCATAGTTTTGGTCTCACAATTGTGTTTCTCATTTTCATAGCCAGTTCACTCTGGAATAATTTGCTGAAACAATGATGTCCCCAAAAGCAGTTTATATTTCTGTTTTAAACTTAACTGTCTTTAAAAAGTGTCACCCTTTGAGGTTTTCTAAGTATTTAGATGTAGTCCGATGAAACATTAAATCCTAATGCCTGCCAAAGTCAGATAAAATGCAGACATTTGTTCTTGTTACCTATATATCAGATTGACAACTAATTTCAAAGAATCCATATTTTAATAGCCTAAAAAATTTTTTTAAACTTCTCTTTGTATACCACATTTGGGGGCTTATACATTTTTTTAAAATGCATTTATTCACCAAAAAGACAAAGTAGAGATAATGTTGCTTCGACTAATTACATTTTACAGCATTTCAGCAACTCTCACTAGTGTCAAAAATGAGGGCTGCTGGTGATGACAGATAGCCACAGCACAATACAACAACAGTAACTTTAAATTAAAAATATTAACCAAGAGTAAACATAATTGTATTTCTAGTGGTGATGGCAGCAAAAGACAAATGGTAGTGTGCAGTGTCTGCAAGTGTTTTTGGTATTTTGTTTTCTTTTTTTAGAACAATATCAGAGTATAAGGCACTTCAATAACCCTAAATAAAGCTTCCATAACATTAATTTGAGTACAATTTCTTGACTATGAAAGTTTATCCTATGATGGATCCTCAAGACAGAGAAAAAAAATAAAAAATATGAAGAACACAAAAACAATAATCTACATATCAGCTTACTTAATACAAATGAGTATAATTGTTCTATTGTAGATCTGTTGCTTTTGAGAACAGTACCTGATGGTAGCAGGCAGTCCAAAGGTGTCCACTCTTCATCCATGGTCAAGTTAGTCTTCAGTTAGTAAGTCAAGCTGAAACTATGGGAGAGGAGAACAAATATGAGTTCTCATGTTCTGGTTTCAGATCAATCTAAAAAATCCCCCTTTATTTCTGTTTATTTCAAACATGTCTCTATTCACACTATACACCGCCTTTTTGTGAGGCATCCATTCCCAGATAAACAAAAAAGGGAACAACATGGCAACTACAATTCGAGGTGTAATGAGTGCAAATATAATTTCATACCTAACACATTTTCTTTAACATCTTAATAAATTACCTTTATTTACCGAAGGAATCCATAGTGGGAAAGGCACTCAAAACACATCTGTTCAAACTGGCATGTCCACTTTAGACACTGATTTTGGTAGTTGTCCTGTTTACTGATTTGCTATTTGATTAATTGTTTTGCTGATTGTTTGTCTATGTATTATTATTTATTATTAGTGTTATAAAGAGTACTGGAATTGCTTTCTAGCATATAGCTTGTAAAAAAAAAATTAATATATAAGAAAACTAACCATGATTTGACAGATAGTTTAATCTTGCAGTCATTCAACAATTGCAAAAACATACAGGTATAAATGAGACACACACAGCATCCAGTCTTGTTTTTAGGATTGTGTGGTATCAGTGGGCTTTATTTGACAGCAGCCCAGCAGAAAAGGAGGGCAGGGGGAAGGAGGAAGTCATGCAGTAAACGGTCCAGGTGTCGAACCCGGGACAGCTGCAGTAACTGAATGCCTCTGTATCTGGTGCATCTGCACTGCTGTGCCATTGAGACACATTTGTATTCCCTTGCATCCAGTCTTGGGGAAAAAAGGCAAAGCTAGTTAATTTTTATTTTTATTTGTATTGCCCCAGTGGTGCAAAACCCCCTCTTCATCTTAATTCTACATACACACTCGTAGTTGGCAGAAATATGAGTATAACATAAAGTATATAGTATAGAGTATAATATAGTATAGACATGGTCTGATTCCAGTATATGAGTATCAGCAAATTATATAATTAAACTTTAATTGGTCCATTTGATCATCGAAGTGTGGTATTATTTTTAACAGGTGTAAGAAATTCTAACCGACCCTTTGGTATTAGAGCCTGAGTTCATCAGAGCATCCGGGATAGCCCCCCAAAATTGGAATCACTCTTGTAGATAAGTGGTCCTATTTTTTTTATTATTATTATTCCGAGGATTTTGTTAACACAATGTAGTACATAAGGATAATTGGTTAATCCAGGAAACTTTATTTGCTTTCATTTAACATGTAACAAAAAAAAACAACAGAAATACAAAAAATGAACTCAACCTGACTGAACCTCCACCTTTCCAAGAATTGTGAAGCCTAGTTTTCTATTGTAGCTCAGAAAGCAGACCACAGCTGGCTTAAATTGCACAGAGAGTAATGGGGATTTACAAATTAGATTAAAAGTTTAACCACAGTTGAAGTTTTAACAAGGTTTTACCACCTCAGCATTTCTCACAAAAAAATGCCCCCAAACCGAAACATACATGGTTCCGTTTTTTGTTACCACACTAAAAGGGTTAACATTTTAAAAATTGTTAAGAAACTCATACCATATAGGTTTAACTCTACTGAAAGGTATAAAAAAAACAAGTTTTTTAAAATTAAAAACAAAAAACAATTACTTCAGGATCATTCCCACCAGTTGCTTTTTACTGCAATTTTCATAAACAGATTAAGGATTTCAATAACTCCTATAAAGTAAGTAATAATAATCATATATATTTCTATCTATTTTAATAAAAATTTAATTGGACTGAATGATCATATTTTAGAACTTAATTTCTTTTATTAGACTAAGAGCATGTGAAAGTAGTATGTAGAACTTAACTAAGGAGATACAGATCAATCATTGCATGTATGGATGACATTTTAATGCAGAATCACAACTGTTGAAGTTGACACCAATGTAAAAGAACAGCATTAGTGACTTATTAATCAATAATCTAAACAGTTTTACAATAAAGGATTAAAACATGTATTTGGTCAGCTCACAATTCTTAAATATTTAACTCCTGTCATCTAAGTCGAAGATCAATCATGCAATTTGTTTTAGTAATATTATTTTTGTATTTCCACTGTATTTGAGGCATGCATGTCATATTAATAAGACTAGAATTAGGATGATGAAGACAACACTATCTGGACCCATTCTATGTAGACTTCAAACGAGATGTTTGCATGCATTGCATAAGACAATTCAGACAAAACTTTCCTGTTTTAGATCAGTTACAATAACCAGAGATTTTTTTTGTTAAACACCAGAATAATTAGGGGAGTTTGTTTTATTTAAAAAAAATGTATTATTATTTTCATTAAAGTCAGATTTACACATTTTAAGCCCTGCCTAGAAATTTTTACATAGGATTGAGATCAGGGTTTTGTGATGACTACGACAAAAACATTGACTTTCACATGAGTGTCTTCAGTCGGAGACTTCTTCAGTTCCGCTGCAACAGACCGTTACAGGAAATATTTCCTGCCCACAGCCATCATGATCTACAACTCCTTAAAGAATTAATTGTATGAGCTACAACAACACTTAATTTCACAAAGTATTTTTAATAGAATTTGACTTAAGTTGTTCTCAAACCACTAATCTGATTGTTTAATGCAGACTCGTTGCCCACCTGGATGCTCAATTTGTACCCAACTTTCAACTTCCTAGCTGTTGTCTTGAGATCGTGCTTCAATATTTCCACGTTTTTACTCTTAATGAAATTTATTTTTGTGAAATGTACAAGTTCCTCCTGCAGCAGGACCACCACAACATGATGCTGCTTGAATGCAAACTATGAAAAGTGGGAATTGATTCACTTTCTCCACATCCCACACAGCTGAGTGTTAGCGCTCTAACAGTCAGATGAAACTGCCTTATTTTACCAAAAACACATTCCCTGCCCTCGCTATAACATTCCGGCTCCGCAGCGAGAAGCTTTCATTGCGATAAAGTAATATAATCCGAAGAAAACTTACAGCATGGAGCAACTTCCGCCTTTAATATGGTGGAGGAGTCAACAAGCGCACCAAGAGCAAACAGAAAGGCAACAAGGGGGATGGAGGAGAGGCTTTGATTTTTCTATGGGGACACCTAGAGGCCAATTGTATATAAATGCGCACATATAACCCCAGAGGCAGCTCAATTTGAATTCATATTCAGAACCCTCACTTCTCTGACATTTGATTCCTGTTTTTATATCTCTAATTTATAATCACTACCCCCTCCTTCATAGAACACACACTGAAATTACTAAAAGAAAACATGTGAAATGTTAAACTGTAACCAACACCATTGAAGGAATATAAATGTCAGTGACCCACAAACAACGGTACTTTAATTGAAGGAGGCCTATTTGTGTGTTTTTCTAATTGAGTTAAATGGTCCATTAACAGTCAGACAATTAGTTGCTCCATTGATCTGGCAGGTCCTGTCTTGTTTGAAGCAAGGTGGATGAACCAGAAACGATTCCCTGCTATCTCTGCAGCACTACCCTCTTAAAGGTGGGATTAAATTGTCTTAGAAGAGCAACATGTTTTTATCAATATCTACAACATCCCAGCGAAGTGGCATTGATTTCTAACGGTGCCTGAAGAGCAACTGATGCCTCCAGTGAGATCAAGCTCTTGAGATCACATTTTTTGTATTTGTTATCTTTGTAATGTGTTTTTTTTATTGGCTTATTAGTCTCTGTCAATGTTTACCTTTTAGGGCATGGGAGTGGGAATGTTTTTGGCATAAATAAACACTTTTATCTTTGAACACTAAATAGGGCCATAAAAATGCACATTTAAAAACACATACCCTTAAACAAACATCACAAAAGCGCATACTCACACAAGGCATATATTGGACACGTCTGTGTAGTTCCGATTTCCTCAAACAGCAGCAGAAGCACTGTACAGTGATAAAGCGAATCTATCTCAAGGTGAATCCACTCCGGAGGCCCGTTAAAACAATCGCTCTCTCATCAATCAGCATTCTCCTGTCTCTCTGACATACTGCACAACTACACATTTGATGCAAGCTGCGCAACACACAACAACAGGCTGCACACGCATGCACAGAGCTGCCACGCATGCTAAGGGAAGTCATTCATTCTGTGGGCATGCATTATAAATACGTCTATGAATAAATTCCAAGCTGAGTGCATTCTTCATTGGCTCTTTTTTTTCCCACCCCCTGAACGTTTCATCAGATCTTGCTTTCCACGCTGCAGCTATCCAACTACATCACCCTTTCTTTTCCATTAATCCCTCTAATATTTGCCCTTTTTTCTCTTTTTTGCACTTATCTGTCTCTAGATTTGTTTATTACATGTTTGTCATGCTCAAATTCTGTTGGGATTTTGAAAGGCTAATGGGAGACGTAGATAAACAAAGGAGATAAATGCTATAACACGAATTTCTTTTTTGTCAAAGGTAGAGTATTTTTGTAAAATTTTAAACAGGCAACTGGTAAATAAGTCAAACATTGAACTACTTAACATTAGTTTGGTTAGGGATTGCAAACATTATCTTGGCAGAAGGCACGGAATGCTCACAGATTATGTTTATGTTCACATATGTAGATCCCAGAGTTACCAATTAGACCAAATAAACAAACAGATTTTTTAGGAGAATTTACAAAATATCTAATAAAATGCTGCTATAAACAAAAATATATTTCTTTATTAAGTCACAGAGTGTAAACATCATTAAACTTCAATGAAGAGCTGGAGTAAGTTATTGCAAAATGCATTTGTGTGAGAAATAGAATATGTGCATTCCCGCTTGACTTCTGCTCCTTGGAAATGCCTTGCAGCTTGAATCAAGTACAATTTTCGTAGAAATAAACAGTTACTCCGTGTTTAAATAAATGTACCGTTAAGTTAAATAAATCTTCTAGTCTTGCCAATTAACCTAACATGTATGTTTCTGGATAAAGAAAGGCTACCTGCTGAAAACCAAAGCATGCACAGAGAGAAAACATGTGGCCCTTTTCCACTAGCCCCCTGGCACAAGTCTACACACTTCGGGTGTTTTTCCCTTACAATTCAGTAACAACTCTAAGGGATGTGGTCGTCATATTTATGGGTGTTCGAAGTCTGAAAAATAGCGCGATGTGATCTGTGTGGGACTTAAAAACACAATGCAACAATGCAAAACACCCTTTAGTACCATTTGAGCATCATTTGCTGTAAATGCCAAAGCCCACATGAATATTCTTGCTGACAATAGCTATCCCTGAATGACCACAGCATGTTCATCTTTTGAATGCCTACTTTCAGCAGGATAATGATCCATGCCAAAAAGCACAAATTATCTCAAACTGATTTCTTGGTAATTATAAATAATTGGATGTTCTCCAGTTGGTCTCCACAGTCACCAGATCCTAATCCAATAGAGCACCTGCTGATGAGAAAAATATATAAATTTAATTCAATTCAAAAATACTTTATTGATCCCAGAGGGAAATAAGGTGTTGGTATAGCTCATATAATTAATTCTTTAAGGAGTTGTTGTAGATAATGATGGCTGTGGGCAGGAAGGATTTCCTGTAGTGGTCTGTATTTCAGCAAAACTGAAGAAGCCTCCGACTGAAGACGCTCTGTTGTTGTATGAGAGTCTCATGAAGAGGATGCTCAGGGTTGTCCATCATTTTTGTGATTTTATGAAGAATCCTTCTTTGGATCATCATCTCCAGAGGTTCCACAGTCGTCCCCAGAACAGAACCAGCCTTCTTTATCAGGTTGTTTAGCCTTTTTAATTCCCTGGCTTTGATGCTGCTACCCCAACAGATGATGGCTGAAGAGATTAGACTCTCCACAACAGACTTGTAGAGAATCTGCAGCATCTTGCTGCAAACCTTGAAGGACCTAAGCTTCCTTAAGAATTACAGTCTGCTCTGTCCCTTCTTGTGGACAGCTTCACAGTTCAGTCTCCAGTCCAGTTTGTTGTCAAGGTGAAGTCTGAGGTATTTATACTCCTCAACCACCTCCACTTCTTCTCCCATGATGGAAACAGTGTTTGACTTATCCATTCAATTCAATTCAAATTCAAAAATACTTTATTGATCCCAGAGGGAAATTAAGTAACATCCCTGTTTCTTCTGAAATCTACAGTCATCTCCTTTATTTTAGTCACATTCAAAGTAAGACGATTGTTTCCACACCATGTCACAAAGCGGTCCACCAGCTCTCTGTATTCAGCTTCTTGTCCATCTCTGATACACCCGACAATTGCAGAGTCATCTGAGTATTTCTGCAGATGACAGGTCTCTGATTTGTCCTGTAAGTCTGAGGTGTACAGAGTGAAAAGGAATGGTGAGAGTACGGTCCCCTGTGGTGCTCCTGTGCTGCTGACCACCTGGTTTGACACAAAATTCTTCAGTCTCACAAACTGTGGTCTTTTTTTCAGGTTGTCATTGATCCAGGCAATTATTGAGGGCTCCACCTGTGTCTTCAGAAGTTTCTGACAAAGCAAATCAGGCTGAATTGTGGTAAATGCACTGGAGAAATCAAATAACATGATCCTCACAGTGCTGCCTGCTTTGTCTAGATGACAGTGGATTGGTTGAAGCAGGTGGATGATGGCATCTTCAACTTCAACTCCACAGCAATAAGTAAACTGCAGCGGGTCCTGATACGTTCTTGTTTGCTTACTCAGAGGTGCCAGCAGGAGTCTGTTCAGGACCTTCATGATGTGGGATGTCAAGAGGATGCATAGTTGCAAGATCATGCTATCTTGTATATCTGAAGAAGATATATGAACAGATCCCAAATATTTTTGGTGACAGGTGACCTGTCCAGGGTGTCCCGCTCCTCACCTGATGCCCACCTGATGTTGTTCAGACCCAATGTGGCACCCTTGTGGCAGTTTTACCCTGGTATTTGTTGGTGTAATAAATGTAAGAATATACTTGCTTGTTGTGGACTTGCCTGTATATGGTCTTTTTTCTCCAAAAGATTTGAAATGACTATCTGTCATTTGCTTGAATATGACTTTAATGGAAACATCTTTCACATTTAAATTGTGTAAGTCATCAACAGCCTCCTTGAGATATGATTATGTTTTTACGTTGCTTCTGGAAGTCAACTAGAAATCAGCAGACTCTTTAAGTTGTTACAGCCACCTGTTTTTACAGGGGTCTTGTGATCTTTTTTGTGTTCCAACAACTTGTTTTTCAGATGGTGTTTTATTCAATATGTATTTTCTTCTCCTTGTTTGCATGTCAAGCCTCACCCTCATTCATGTCTGTCAGTGTGGGTTCCAGCAGATCCTGTTCCTCCCTTCCACAAAGGAATCGAGGCCAGCTGTGGATGATCAGGCAGTTGGTACCTGTTGATAGGCTTGCTGACTAATTAAAAGACACTCCAACTCACCTGCAGTTGGGGAGCAGCTTGTTACCTTGTACCTTTAACTCACAGTCTACCCTGCTTATGTTTTGATTTTTCTGCTGTTTGTTTCTGTTCTGCTTAGTTTTGTTAGATCTTTAGATTAGTTGGTGTTATACTCTTGTTAAATTGTTTGTGTTAGCTTTTGAAGTAACTTTGAGTTTGGATAATACTTTGCCTTATTTAACCCCAATTTTATTAAAAGGCTTCTCTTAGCCTGTGTTTTTGGCCCCCTATTTGTTTTATTGAGACTCTTAGTGCTTTAGTAGTTGGTTCATTTTTCTTAGACCCTCTCTTTTCTGTATTCATTTTGTTGCTATTTTCTGAATAAAACTCTCTTGTTCCTCCATATTTAACACCTGACTCCAGGGTTTCTTACTTCCCCATTCCCTAGCTGAGCAGTGTTGTAACAGTTTTTATATTTTTAATTTTTTGTGAGTGTTTTTTCAAAGTGTCAATTTGTCTGATTGCAATTGCAAAATAAAAATATTTTCCCTTTCGGAACTCGGGTTATGTTGCAATATTAACTTATGTTGAAGAGGCCTTAAACCTGGATAATTTGTAGGGTGACTACATTAAAAAAGTCACAGCTAGAAAATCTTTTAAGAAAAACATTTCATGAAGTGAAAAAATGTCATCCCTTTTTTACTTTTCTTGGTTTCACTTTTTCAGTCATAATCTTCTCTTTTTTTGTGCCTTTAAAAACACACATTCTTTACCAATGGAGTCAGGGGGGCAATTCCTGACTTCTGAGGAAATAGTAAGGCAGTCAATGGCCACAAATACCAGTGCTAGCTGCCTTGGAGAAGACACCAATGCCCTGTAATTTTTCTCTTAAATGACCACCTGCCTTTAGATGCTGCAACAAGAAACTATTGCTCTGGGCATCAGGTTTTTATTTTCTCGTCAAGGTCGTTCTGTGGTGAAGTGAGCTTGTTTGTCCTGAGTTCAATTTAATACTCCTTATCAGTAGAAAGATGGCACAGTATTACTCCTCCGACTCATGGCAGGAAACACCTGTTATTGGGCCAGATAATGAGAAAGAAAGAGGGTGACACAGTGGACTGACATGCAAATTTAGGCGTTCACTCCCACCAGTGCGCTCTCTCTGCCTTTAATACTCCCTATCATTAACTCAGTTCCATCATGTCATTTCACTGCTACATCTACTTTTTTTCACTAAAGTGCTTGTTCGTTGTCTCTCTTTCATTCACTTTTATCTGCCTTAACCTTACATTCTAAAAGCCTTTTTCTTCTTCTGGCTCACTTTTGTCTCTTGCCTTCAGCTTCACTTAGCTCACCCTTTCTGCTCATTTCGCTATTGCTCTTGGGGTTTATATTCATTCAACATTTTTATTTTACTCATTTGTTTCCTTTTATTTTTGCTTGGTGGACTTGGTAAGTAAAACAAGCCAGATTTGTTGACTCCGGCACATGGTTTGGTGTCAGCCCTTTTAAGTTTGCTGGTGTTGATGCACTTGTAGGAAGTATGAGCATCTGAATTGGGGCACATTAAGGACTTCTTGCTGTTCATTTTACAAATCTATTGACCCATTTTTTTATGTTAGCAAAATACAAGCGCAATGGGGGCATCCTTATTCGTATTTGCTGATGTGATGTGATCTGATGCCCTGGCCAAACTGGAGGAAAACAACCCAGTGAAAAGTGCCTGTCTCAGGGAGATTTCTTTCTCAGAGCTTGAGAAAATTTTCAATGGAAAGATACAGGATTTAAATGAATACATTCACACCAGTACTTCAAGGAATGTGTCACTTGGAATTTGCCAATTAACAGGAAGACATTGGGAAAATAGCTGTTTTGGGGTTTACTGGCTTAGTTCAACATTTTACAAGTACACTAGCTATACAAATGCTGGACATTGTAAAGATTGCAAATTAAGTACTTCTTGCTGTTCATTTCCCACATCTCTCCTGGGGGTCTGGCAGCCCACTGATGTATAGATGGGCAGATGGTGCAATAAAGCAAAGGATCTAAAATGTTCATATATGATTATTCTAGAAGTCTCTCATGTAAAAAATGGATGTTTCTACTGGTGCATGTTACGGAGATTTGCATCACATAGTTCAAACAGATACTCAGTTATCTGAGGGTGAGAAAAAACCCCCCCCAGAAAAGCTGGAACGGAACTGACCTGCCAGAAAATGGCTGGAAGGCTTCGTGAGAGAGACTCTGTGGGCTCTGCCAGGCAGTGAGAGGGATCTTGCAGATGGTGCCTGGAGGTGCCACAGGGGAAGATGTTTCTGAACTCCCAGTGGTGCCTATAAACTGGAGCTTGGCACAAGGGAATGAAAGCAAACTTTTCTGATTTACTTTGGACAGAGTCAGGATTTAAGGTTTATTTCCATGCAAAGATCTGCAAAAACTGCCTGCTGAAGTACAAAAGTAAAATAACTGAAAAGAGATAGTGACTGATTAAAATATCAGTATGAATCCTTCTTTATAACAAGGCTAAAGTGAACTTTTGTATGTAAATCAAACTGGAACAGCTTGCTGAGCCCACCGGAGGCAAGAGCCCAACACATCTAGAGTGGAGGTCAGCAAACCTTCGGATGGTAGTGATGTGGGAAAAAAAAGCTAAACATTAGGCACAGTTTTGAGTTGCTGCAGAATTGCTTTTATTCCTTACAGGTTTGGACCAGCTCAGCACCCAGTTTGATTTGCCAGAGGAAAACTTTGTGTAGATGTCATCAGGTTCATGCAATGTGCTGAAAGACCAAATCAGCCAATTTAATTTATATTTCGAGGTCCTGCTGGTCACTGGGTGATGTCCAAGATAAGGATGCAAGGTTACCTCCAGGGCATTATGGGAAACAAAAAGATGGTCACATTGGGCCTTAGTATGAGGAAATTCTTTTTAAACAAAATAGTAAGTATTGCAACTGGGTCAGTAAAATAAAATGTGCAGCTCTCTTCATTTTTGGTCTCCAAGGTATCATTTTGCAAAAATATTTTTACCATAACCGGGATGTTGGTTTGAAAACTGACTTAACACAAAAATGTTGTAGGAACTGGTATAAATTCCTGGTATAAATGGAACAATGTTGAGTCATAGGCTTCCTTTTTTTTTTTAGCACATTTAAAAAAAAATCTGGCTGAGTTAAGAATGAGGATGTGATTACGAGGTGTTCGTGTAATTTATTTTATTCTAAAATGTTATTTAATTCAATTCAAAATTACTTTAATAATCCCAAAGGGAAATTAAGTGTTGTTTTAACTCATAGATAATTATTCAAAGAGCTGTTGTGGATACTGATGATCAACAATTTATTTAGATACCACTGTAAAGACCCTTTACAAAAAATTAGAATTTCATGGAAAAGCTTATTTATTTCCAAAATGTTAAACTTCCATAGACTATAGATTCAGGACCCACAACTTAAACGATTTCAAGTATTTAGTTGTTTATCTGTACATAATTTGGGTTTCCAGCTCATGAAACACACCTCCCGCCTCCTAGTCTTCGTCAGGACACGTGCTGCTGAATTTTGTAGAAGTTGTAAACTTGAGATATTCTTTTTGGGAAGATCAGAAAGCAGAGAATTACAGTAATCAATTCTACTGGTGATAAAAGCATGCATCGGTGTCTCCGTGTTGGCCCAGAAGAGAATGGGGTGGACTCTGGCAATGTTCTTTAGATGATTAAAACCTATTTTAGTAATATTTTCAATGTGTATTTTAGTAATATGTTTAATGTGAGGGATAAAAGTTGGCTCAGAAAAAAAAATCACGCCCAGGTTCGTCACTTGTAAAGAAGGATTAAATGACAGTGATTGTAGTTTTGGTACAAGTTTCTCTCTCTGAGCCTCAGGACTGATGACTAAAACTTTAGTTTTGTCCTTGATGAGCTGGAGAACGTTTTCTGCCATCCAGGATTTGATGCCTAAAATGCAGTTAACAAGTGCATCCATTGGTAATGTGTCAACGGGAGAAACGGAGATATACAACTGTGTATCATCAGCATAACTGTGAAAGTTAACTCCATGTCTTCCGATGACACTGCCAAGAGGGAACATATAAAGGTTAAAAAGCACTGGGCCTAAAATTGAACCCTGGGGCAATGTAAGTCTTGTGGACCCTAGAGGAGCAGGTATCTAAATTTACCATAAAAGTCCTGTCTGTGAGATACGATGTGAACCGTTTGTGAACAGCACCAGATAGGCCAATCTGTTTTAAACGGGTTTAACGAATAGTGTGGTCCACTGTATCAAAGCTTAGATCCAGTAGAACCAACACTGTCACCCTCTGTGCATCAAAGTTTAATTATCATTTAAAATCGTCAAAACGGCAACCTACGTGCTGTGGTTCACCTTAAAACCAGACTGAAATTTTTCTAGGACATTATGAACATTAATAAAATCATTAAGTTGAATTAAAACAAGCTTTTCTAAAATGTTGCTTAAAAATAGTAAGTTAAATACCGGTCGAAAGTTGTTAAAATCATTCAAATCTAAGTTGCTCTTCTTTAGCAGGGGCCTCACCACCGCCCCTTTAAAGGCAGCAAGAAAGACCCCGTCTGAAGAGAGTAATTCATCAGAGTTAAAATCTGATCTCTACAAGATCAAAAAAATGGCTTAAAAAATGAAGTGGGAATCGGGTCATTAACACATGTGGTGGGCCTTACTAAGGAGAAAACTTTAGCAAGAGTTCTAGCCTCCACCAGGACAAAACTGTCCAGCGTTTCTTCTGGTAAAGACGCGCTCAGATTTGTCTAGAAATATGTTACCTGGAGAAGATAAAATATTACATCTGATGGTGTCGACCTTCCCTCTGAAGTGGTCTGTGAACCCCTCAGAGTGTTTGAGGGGGTTTTCTGAAGTGCATTAGAAACACGGTTAGAATTTTTGTTGTCAATGGTAGAAAAAATAATTTGGGATTATTTTATGATCTGAGATGATTTTGGAAAAGTATGCATGTCTTGAATTTCTTACTATGTTATTGTATGCTTTGAGAAGTTCTGTATATATCTGATAGTTTATTGGGATTTTATTTGTCCTCCATTTTCTCTCTGCCACTCTGTAATTAATCTTTTGTTTTTTGAGGTCTTCATTTCTCCAAGGCGATGGAAGTTTTGAGTGTGTTCTTTTAACTTTTAGAGGAGCAAGCAGGTCGAGACTGGACTGAAGCCTACTGTATAAATTATTGACGATAAAATCACAGGGGGGAGGTAAAGCAACAGGAGCTATCTTTTCAAAAACTTCAACGAAACCTGCAGCCACTTCAGGGGTTAGATGACATTTCATGTCAGTTCTCACAGAGGTCTTGGAGACAGCCAAGTCAACAACAGAGGACACACTGGTGGACAGGCCATACGTAATCACCAAGTCCAGGGTGTCCCCTCTGTTGTGAGTCGGCTGCGTGACATGTTGATTAAAATCCAAATAATTCAATACATTTAAGAAATCTCTTGATATTGTATCTAAAAGGTTATCCACTTGTAGATTAAAATCAGCAGCTAAAAGGATCTTTTCAAAGGAGTTGTGCAGGATAGAAGCTGGCAATGCCAGACTCATTGCCAGCATGCCGGTGCCCTGTCTGTTGAGGTGAAGCCCATCCGCTCCAAACAGGTGCCTCTTGCCCTAGAAAATGTTATGGTTGTCTATAAAACCAATGTTGTGCATCACAGTGGCAGAGGAAAGCAAAGTCGTTCTGAGATACAATTCTACTAAATTAGTAAAATTAGTAAAATATCCAAAAGTGACAAGAGCTATCAAAATCATTCAAACCCAATGAAGTGTCAATATGGTTCTAGGAATAGATATGTGGTTGAAATATATAAATCTCATCTTTTCCAATAGAGTATCCAATAAAACTCACTAACGTAGAAATTTATAGTTAGAAATATATTTGAGGCTGGCAATAAAAACAGTTTTAAATAAATTAGATTAAATGTTCATGTGTGAACATTTCTTATTAAATATCAGTTTCTCTAAGTGACTAAGTTGCTGTAGTAAAAGTCTTTATTGTTATCAAATTTAGAATACATTTTATAATAATACTAGATGTTCCATCATCATTATTCATTAAAAGCTTCAGTTTCTGTTTAAAGATGTTATCCTTACATCAACTAACTCACTATATATGTATGTTTTCTGTAGTGTTTTTTCCCTTTTTCATAACTGCTACAGTCATCTGTCAAAGCACCATTGATCTCTCTCTCCCTCAGCTGCTCAGTCTCTTGGGTTTCTCTGTTGTCTAAACACACAGGCCAACAGAAACTCTGACAAAGAATCAATCAGTTTAATGAATGAACTGTCTTACATTTCTCTGTAGCAATTTCTCTCAAAGACTATTTGCAGAAGCCCTCTAGTTACATTTTGTCCTTTTTCTCTTTTTTAGACATATCCTTTTATTCTTTGAATCCTGCAAATGTGTCATTGATGAGTTTCAAATGGCTCCAAGTAAATTTTTACAGATTGGGTCTATGCCTACATCTCTGAAATAGCCCACTGTAAGATTTCAGAGATTTTTTTTAGAAGTTCATTAGGTGCGTGCATGCGAAAAGACATTGATTTAGTCGTTTCCAATCAAAAGTATTAAAGTGCTTCTGCAAAGGTTGAAGTAGCACATTTTCTTAAATGTCTTTAAGAAGGAGTTCCAGCCATCCTCTGAATAATTTTTTTTTCCCCCATACAATTTAAAGTAACAATTTAAGGATTAAATCAAGCTAACATGTTTTTGAGACTCTTAAAATCTAAAACGTATGATGATCTCCATTGTTCTTAAGCACCAACAGTTTAGCATTATTCAATTCAATTCAATTCATTTTACTTATAAAGCGCCAATTCACAACACGTAATCTCAAGGCACTTTACAAGAAAAGTATTTTCAATTCAATCGTACATAAATTTCAATTAATCTTTCAGTTCATTATTCCAATCAGTTTAAAAGTTTTCTATCTAAGGAAACCCAACAGATTGGGTTGAGTCATTGACTTGCAGCATTCACTCCACCGGGACAAACATGTAGCAACAGTAGACAGTCGCCTGCATTGTCGTTGACTTTCCAGTAATCCCTCAAACTGACCAAGCATGTAGCGACAGTGGAGAAGAAAAACTCATCTTTAACAGAAAGAAACTTCCAGCAGAACCTGGCTCAGTATGAGCAGCCATCTGCCATGACTGTCTGGGTGTTCGAGAATACATAACAGAAACACAAAAAGAACAAAAGAACTGATGTCAGAGTACTGTCTATGTTGAAGAAAGTAAAAAGTTGACAATAGAACATGGTGAATGTTCAGTAACTGGGATTATCATCCCACCCAATGCCCCCCTCCAACAAGGCATCACAGCTGAGTAGAATGCCAGAACAGGCGTATATATAGATAGAAAAAAAGAGAGAAAAAGGTTAACAGTTGATATAACAGCAAATAATGCAATTGGAGAGTAGTGGAAGAGAAAAATAGCAGAGTGAAGAAAAGTGGTCAGTCTGACCGCCAACAGTCTAAGCCTACAGCCCTTTAACTAGAAGCTTTATCAAAAAGAAAGGTTTTAAGCCTAGTCTTAAAAGTAAACTTGGTGTCTAATAACTAAAAGTTCTGCCTCCCATTTTACTTTTAGAAATCTTAGTAAACCTGTAAACCTGTAGACTGAGAACGAAGTGCTCTGTTAGGAACATATGGAGCAATCAGATCAGATGTTTAATAGAGCTCGATTATTAAGAGTTTTATACTGTATGTAAGAAGGATGATCTTCAATTCTATTCTGCATTTAACAGGGAGCCAATGAAGGCAAGCTGACACAGGAAAATGTGATCTTTCTTTTTAATGTTCATCACAACTCTTGTTGCAGCATTTAGGATCAACTAAAGGCTTTTAATTGCATTTTGTGGACTTCCTGACAGTAAAGACTTACAGTAGCCCAGCCTTGAAGTAACAAATTAATGGACAAGTTTTTCAGCATCACTCCTGGATAGGATATTTCTATTTCTGGCAATATTCCAGTGATGAAGGAAGAAAATCCTAGAATTGCATTTAATATGGGATTTGAATGTCATGCCTTGGTCAAAAATAACACCACGGTTCTTTATGTTATTACCAGAGACCAAATAAATGCCATCCAGATGAAGTAAGTAAAGTAGTTTCTTTTTCAGAGCTTTTGGTACAAAGGCAGCAACTTTTATCTTGTCAGAATTAAAAAGCAGAAAGTTTGGTGTCATTCAGATGTTTATGTCTTCCAGACATGCCTGTGATCTACCTGACTGGAGTCATCAGGATTTATGGATAAATATAGTTGTTTATCATAGGTATAGCTGTGGAAGTTTATGCCATGCTGTCTGATTATTTTATCAATTGGAACTATATATCTACAGTAAAAAGAAATTGTCGAAGCACAGAACCCGGTGGAACTCCACAAGTAACCCCTCAGTGTGAAAAAGATGTATCATTTATGGTACATGAACAAACTTGAATCTGTCTGACAAATATTATTCAAACGAGTCCAGTGCTGTTCATTTGATCCCTGCAACTTGGTCAAGCCTTTCTAGGAGAATATTGTAATCAACTGTGTCAAAAGCAGCAATCACAGGTCTATTATCTGAAGCCATGAGGATATCATTAGTAACATTTACCACTGCTGTTTAGTGCCATGATGAATGCTAAAACCTGACTGAAATTCCTCGAAAACAGGTTGTTAATGTTTAGATGCTCACACAGTTGATTAGCAACTATTTTCTAAAAGATTTTAGATAAAGAAGATTATATATGGGTGTATAATGTATTAAGTCATCTTGATTTAGAGAAGGTTTCTTAAGAAAAGGTTTAATTACAGCAACCTTAATATCCTGTGGAACGTAAAATGAGGACAGTAATCATAGGGAACAGTTCCTTTAATAATTTTTTGGGGATTGGGTCCAAGATGCAAGATGGAGGTTTAGATAATATTTTTTAAATAATGTGTGTTATTGAATTTCCTGTGTCTGTCAGTCTTCGAGACTCCAATGATCCCTATAGCTGTCCCTTGTCTTCCTTGTGTATATAAATATACCTCTTGGTTTCCCTTGTCCTTTGTCAGTTCGTCGTCTTGTAGTCGTCTTGTTGCTCATCTTGTTAACATTTTATTTTGTTATTTATCATTTTATTTTTCTTGCTTGTAGTTCCTGGCTACTTACTCTCCTGAGTTTTTCTGTAAGTTTGAACAATTCATCATTAAACCAAGGTTTTCAACTACAATACCACTCTCTGCGTCTGGGTCCTCACCCCAATAAACGACAAATCTAGTTACCTCTGATGCTGCCTCACTGAGAGAGAAGTAATTATGTTTGGGAGGAAGCCAACGATTTTATTTTTAATAGAATTAATATTATTTATTAAGAATCCCATAAAGTCATCACTACCGAGTGTTGGGGGAATAGTTGGCTCAACAAATGGTAAATGGCCTGCATTTGTGTAGCGCTTTTTCAGTCAGTGGACCACAAAGCACTTTACACTACATTCAGTCATTCACCCATTTATGCAGACATTCACACGCTTATGGTGGCAAGCTACTACATTGGAGCCACAGCTACCCTGGGGCACACTGACAGAGGCACGGCTGCCGGACACAGGCGCCACCAGGCCCTCTGACCACCACCAGCAGGCAACAGGGTTAAGTGTCTTGCCCAAGGACACAGCGACCGAGACGAACAGAGCGGGGACTCGAACCACCAACCCACCGATTACGGGACGAATTCCTACCACCTGAGCCACAGTCGCCCAAAGCATTGACTCTGTATATGTTTGGCAACTGAACTAAAAAATGTAGGATTGTTATTTTATTCCCGTAGTAATGATGAAAATATGCTGTTCTAGCTTGTCGAAGGGTCTTTTTATATAGTTGTAGACCTTTCCGGGTGAAATAGGAGCCCTGTAGGTGTGTAAAGCACCATTTTTTCTCCAGTTTCCCAGCATTCTGCTTTAAAGTACGCAGCTCTGAATTAAACCAGGGAGCCAACCTTCAATGGCTAATTACCTTCTTTTTTAAGGAAGCTACACTGTCTAATGCCAGACACAATTTGGAGGCAATGCTATGAACCAGACCATCAATTTGTGAAGGGCTAGAGATTAAATTGCTGCGCTCCACTGTGTTCCTCTGAGATACTGAGGAAAATAAGAATGGAACAGATCATTTAAAACGTGTTACATCATTGTCTGATAAAGCTCAACAATAATGTTTTTTTTTTTCTTTCAGGTTTGTGGTACAGACAGGACAGAGTTATGTGGAAGTACTGTTATTTCTTGACTTTGTCAGTACAATGTCCAATGTGATGACTGGAGTGGGTGGGTCCTTGTACTTTTTGAGTAAAGCCAATTGAGCCTAAGATAGTTTAGACTACATTTAGGCTATCACTTTCAGTGTCAACATGAATATTGTAATCCCCCACTATAATGACCTTATCAGTATTTACTTCTAAATGAGAGTAAGGGCCTACGAACAATACAAAACCACAAACAAATTATGGTACAAGCCTAGTTAAAAATATTGTTAAAATGTTTTTTGTTTTTTTGCTAGACAGTCTGGACTGTTTCTGGCCAATGATCAGATCGAACAGATTGTCCCAACACAAGTAACGTATTTTCATGGGGTGAAACTGAGGTAACACCTTAGGTGTCAGTAACAGTACAGTCACACTTGCAGTGTTAACAGCAGGATTCTTTCATCTTTGGCAGTTCAAAAGACAACCCTGAAAAGCAGCAAAATTATGTCATTAAATGTCATCCAGCTATACAGTTTAAATCCAATATCAAAGCAAAATTTAATTTAATTTAATTTAATTTTCTCAGTCTAAAATGTATGGTGTGAGCGACTTCATTTTAATAAGTGTACATTAGCTGAAAAATCACACTACATTTTGCTTACCTTGAAAGCTTAAAACTTTTCGCTGACTTGACTGTAGGTTTGAGGAGAGGAATAGTAAATGAAAATATATTGCAATTAGGGGTGGGAATTTAGTGTGTTAATTGCAGTTAATTAATTACAGAAGAAATAATGCATTAAAAATATTAAAGCATTTAATCGCAGTTTGCATTCCAAGCAATGTGGAACGTTTGTCAGTGCATGATTTACTGGTACACAGTATACACAATCATGCACATGTCACAGATAGGTTAACCATAGACATAAAGAATCTTTTTTGCTATTATTTTTAAAGACAAAGTTCTGAAAATAAACTTCTAAAGTTCTAAAATTACACTTTAGTTTTAGGTATGTTCAGTTGTGGCCAAGGATTTTTTTTTCTTTTACTATTATTCTGAATTGAAATGCATTTCAATTTTAACTGCATTTGTCCAGATATTTAAATACCTTAAGTTTACAATATTTGTGTCTGTGTGGGCTATTTGTCGTCCAACAAAATACATTAAAATTTAAATAATTGTGCTTTTATGGGCACTTTTAAAATGTTATTAATCAAAATTCATTATTTACAAAGCGTCTAAATAATTAGATTATCTTTTTTAATCCATCCATCCATCCATTCATGGTATTCTGCTTATTCAAAATTGGGTTGTGGGGGCAACAGGTCCAGGAGGGAACCCCAGACATCTCTCTCTCCCATTAGATATCCTCTAGCTCATTCTGGGGAATCCCAAGGAATTCCCAGGTGAGACGGGATACATAGTCCCTCCAGCGAGTTCTAGGTCTTTGCTGGGGTCTCCTCCCAGTAGGGCATGCCCAGTAAGCATCCAAAGATAGGTACCATAGGGGCATTCTGAACAGATGCCTGAATCACCTCAACTGATTCATTTCAATGCTGTACTTTGAGCTCCGCCTGGATGACGAAACTCTTCTCCCTATCTCTATACTGACTACAGTTACCCTTCAAAGGAAGCTAATTTTAGCCACTTGTAACCAGGATCCCGTCTTTTTTGTTCATGATCCATGATCAACGGCCAGAACATTGCTTTTTTTAAGTAAAGACAACAGTCAGAACCTTCCCTCTTGTCACCTAAAGTTGCAAAGAGGAAACCCTCTCGCTTACCAGAGAAAAACTCTAAAATTGAGGAACTCAGTTCGTTAGTATCCCCATCTCTGCTTGACACCTCTCTCCCTGGGCATCCCTGGAGTAGGAGAGAGTTTAGTCCCTCTCTAGGAGTTGGTTTCCAGAGCCTAAGCTATGCGTAGAGGTGAGTCTAGTTCTAGCTAGTTGTTCTTAACCTCACACAACCGCTCTGGGCCCTCATTTATCAACCATACTTACGCACAGATCTGTGCATATTTCATGCGTAGGAACAATTCTACGCATTGTGTGGTATTTATCAATTTATACTTGTACATAGAACTGTTCCTAAATATAAGTACACTTTTAATCGTGCGTACACACAGCATCTAATGTTAGAACAGAGGAACTGCAACACTGAAACAGTTTCACTTTGACATAATATATCTCTCTGCAGTTTATTGCCTCCACCAAGGAGCTTATGTTGGTGTCTGTCTGTCTTTTAGCAAAATAACTCAAAAAGTTATGGACAGATTTGCTTTAAACTTTCAGGAAATATTTGAAAATTGTCAAGAAATACGTCATTTAATGTTGGGGGTGATCATTCATGAAGATCCTGTCAATCGCAATCTGCGCTCTCCATGCGCAGACCCCCTCTATTTGTTTATTTGCCACATCAAGCACTTCAACTTAATGTTGTTACACTTTTAATTAAAACGTTTGCAAACTGTACTGTGACAATCACATTTAGGCTTGTGTCACTTTCTCCCAGGCAGAGTTATTTTTTTATTTATTGGTTCTCAATGAGCTGATAGAACCAAACAACAATGTACAATACGAATTTAACTTATTTAATTTGTTCAAAATAGCTAAGGGTTTCAAAAGAAGTTAATAAAAGCAAATGAAATAATTCTTTGCCACATTTTTTATGTCTGCTCTGCAGCAGAAATATTATGGCTGCGTGCTGGGGAAATGAAGCAGAGAAACCGCTAATGGTTAAAACTATTGGTGTTTAAATAAATTTGTATTAACTATGACATTTTTTTTCATGGTCTGTTCATCATGAATTCTTTTTTATTGCCCCACCTATGTTTCACCTCGATCTCGGTGTCACTGAAATTCCTTTTTTCGCTTTCTTGGCCGTTATTTTAAGAAAGAACGCAAGGACTTAATGTATGTGTCAGATGATGTGGTGTTATCAAATATGGTTAATTGAGGGCGTTTCTGTATGCAAATGACTGAGAACGGGCATTAGCACCTGTATACGCACATGTGGGATTTATCATCAGATGAACATGCGTACCAGTGGCCACCGCACATTTCATAAATCAGACTTCTGACTGTTCGTACGAACATTCTAAATTTAAAGGGGCTATATGCAATTTTCTGAAATTTTAACTTGCGACTGACCCCATGTGGCCAAAAACGGAACTGCTCTTCCTTTCTGCTCGCTCTCACAGCGAGCGCTTGTGCTCCGGTCGCTCTCAATCTTCGATCTTTTTCGGGCACTTGTCAGAGTTTTAACTTTTTTAGTCTTATGTGGAGTTACTGTTGGTGTCAGAGTTGTCCTTGGTCTCTTCTGTGTATTCGCACAATCCATTGAACTGCTTGTGAGTGCTGACTAGCGGTGGAGCCAGAGTGATCTGAAACATTTAACATGAATGCACTTGACGTCACATTCGCAGACAGTGCGGGAAAATCGGACCCGACAGAAAATAGAAAAAATTGGATACAGGCTTATAGGTGCACCCACTGTGAGCTGACAAGGTGTCAGTATGCTCATCTGGAGATGTTTGAGTCATAAATGGTCAAATAAAAAGGCTATTGTTACGTTTATTTTGGGGAAAAAGTTGCATATAGCCTCTTTAATTCATAGGATAGAATATAGGACAGTTTCTATGAACGTTTGATAAATGAGGGCCCTGGCTTCTTACCCACCAGTGAGGTGACATTCCATGTCCCTAAAGGCAGATTATTCTGCCAGGAGCTTTCATACCAAGGCCTGGACTCTCGTCTGCCACCTAAATCGCATGGCACTCGATCCCGATGCTCCTCCCTGCAGGTGGTGGGCCCACACGGGGGGCTTCTTCAGGCAAAGCCTGCCTGAGCCCCAGGAGCCAAAGACTCAACCACCAGGCGAGCTTTGGTCCGAAAGCGGTGAATTGCTCTTAAGCTTAACTCTCTTCTCCATCAGCAAGTTTGCAAAGGCACACACATGTATTGAGAGGTTTTCCTTTCAGACTTCTCCGTTGAAAGGGGAGTCTTGCAAAGGAATTCCTGCCAGGACAACAGGGGGTGTTGCATTTTTCTGAGCGTCTGGGTCCTGCCATTATTGAGATAATGTCTCTGGTCAACGACAGTGCATTGGCGTTTTTACCTCTTTATCTTTAAACCAAAACTCTTAACTTGAACAACTTTAGCCTTATTAATGCTCAAGAGCTTTTTGCTCACAAATATGACAAAAAGCTCCTCACTTGCTATTCTTGAGAGTTTAAATGAAGGCAAGTGGACTTTTCTTAGATTAACTAAGAAAAGTTCAGTTGCCACTCTTAAGAATATCATGTCCTGGATGACTAAGAATCTACACCAACTCACTTGCTGTTGTAACGGATGCTGAGCACTCATTAATTGTCTAATGCAAGACATTCTTTGATCTGCTCCATGTCTGCTGCTAGATATCTTCAGCACTCTGGGGGTCAGACCTGGTCAGAGTTCATGGGAGAATAGATGGAGAATAGATGGAGCTAAATACACTGAAATCCTGGATGGTAAGGTGTCTCATGTGAAGGATCACCTTTTAGCATGACAACAGACGTGCAGCTGTAACTGCATTGGGGCAAAAATTGTATCTACAAAGTATTGTCTCAGTGAGGCTCAATGCAAAAAATGCTTGACACACTTTACAGACTTTTTTGTAAAAAAACAAACTATTAAAGAAATGTAAAAACCAAGAATAGTTTTACTTTCACTTCACAAATACTTGCTACTTTAAAGTGTGGGTGTGAAGTAAAATCCCAGTGAAATGCACTGAGGTTTGAGGTTGTACCATGACAACTCTTCAACACACAAGGTTTTAATGTTTAGTGTCTTTTCTAAATCCTGTTTTAGTAACCAGATGAAGCCTGCATAATTGTGAGTCTTACAAAGCTGAAAACATTATCTTCGTCAAAAACAAACAAATTATTCCAAAAGACACAGAAAAAGAAATGCATAAAATTATTTTAACAATGTACACATGAGACACTAACATCCAATCTGTATATATTTGTAAAACAGGACTGTAACTATGAACAAGGTTGAAAAGTTGCAGAATGAGTGCCAACAGCCAAATACCAAAAATAACAGTTATATCCAACGACCGTTTATTGGCATTTAATGTGGTATTTTCTTGTTGAAGGACTTAACAGTGAGGTTATACATACATATGGCCTGCTGCAGACTCACGCCAGAAATACTCCAAACTTGCCTAGGATAAATAGTGAGAAGACTTTGAATGGGAAACTGAGTGGAGCAGATAAAGGTCTTGCCTTGCCCAAGGAAAGCATTTCAATGACAGTTTTTTTCACCCCTGAAGTAAAAAGGAATGTTTTTTTTTCCCTTTTCCTCTTCACAGCTTGCCCATGACTTTGAGCTTGTAAGCCTCTGTCCTAAGTTCGGGTCACTTATCTTCTGGTTAGCACTGCTTGAATTTATGCACAAAATGCATGAGGCTAAAGAGCTGGAAGTTGAGACTCAGCCCGGCAGCAATGAGCGAACTTGTGGCAGGACTTCAATGTAATAACTGCTATTGAGAAAACATGTCCACAGCTCGACTTAAATCTGCGATGGGTATGTGCTCACACACCTTCATTGTCAAACTCAGCTAACTATAATTCTGAGATATATTAACTTAATGTAGTTAGGCATCTTTTTAAATCTTAGCTTTTGTGTTCGGAGTTAGGTCTGCATCACCTTTAAATTCACCCCAAACTCACCCTCTGCAAATATCAGTAGCGCATTAGATGCAGCCTCAGAGCAGATCAGCTGAAAGTTATGAGAGAAGCTTTCTATGCGTTCAGTTTGAGAGCAGGGTGCTCCAAATATGGACAAAGAATATCTGTTTATCAGGCTCATGTTTAGTTTAGTAAGAGCCTGCATAAAATATTAAAAAGGAAATATTGAAATTTATCTAAGATATGATTCTACTTGATCCCCCAAACCAATAACATAATTTTACATTTTAGTGGTTGTATGTAAATTTAAACAGGTCATAATACTCTCAGATTACTGAACAGCAAAAATATAATTAGTAACAACTGTTTTTGCAATTTATTACCTATTAATTTAAAGTCTTACCCTCAGTTTAAAGAATGCCCTGACTTTTCAAACTCTAAAAAAAGAACAGAAAATATAGTTGTAAAGTAGGACAAATATAAAGAGATAGCAGAAGAAAGTGGAGAGCTTCTAAAATACAACTACCCAAGATTTTACGACAGTTTAATAAAGTACTGTATGCAAATATAAACAGATGATAGAGGAGAAAAACAGCATAAAGAGGAAGAACGTTTAATTTTCATCACCCAAATTGGTAGTTTAAATTTGCAGTTTAATGCTAGGATTCAAATCATTCTCCATCTCATCTGTTTCTTTTTATGCATTGTTTGTGAAAGATTAAGTATGAAAAAACAAAATGAAAACAGAACAGTGCACGGGCTCAATGCAGCTTAGTAGTTGTGCAACAGAGAAAAACTGAAGCTTTGAATTAGATAAGTCTGGTGAAAACATTAAGTCATCAATGTTGGCACAGTTGTTAGCACTGTTGCCTTCCAGCAAGGAGTCCTGGGTTCAAATCCCAGTCTGGGGTCTTTCTGCATGAAGTTTGCATGTTCTCCCTGTGCATGCGTGGGTTGACTCCAGGTACTCCAGCTTCCTCCCACAGTTCAGAAACATGACTGTTAGGTGAATTGGTCTCTAAATTTCCCTTAGGGACGAGTGTGTGCATGCATGGTTGTTTGTCCTGTAGGTCTCTGTTGCCTGCGCGATGGACTGGTGACCTGTCCAGGGTGTTCCCTGCCTCTCACTCTGTGACGGTTGGAGATAGGCACCAGCCCCCTGCATAGGATGGACAGGTATAGATAATGGATGTTGTTTTCAAATACAACTTTATATATATAATATGCAGGCTCCTCTTTTAGGTTGAGAATGTTTACGTTAACAGTGTTTTTTTAGGAAGCATAGGAGTGGGGTAAAATCAAGCCAGTATGAAAAAGCCAGGACAATAAGATCAGGAATAGTGGAATGTATTGCTCCACACTTCCTTTAAAGTGTCTCAGCAAGGTTGAAACACCACTTTACAATCTCTAGGGGCGGCCCTTTTATTCTACAGGGCAACATCAACATACCATAGGGTCTGTATTCTCCTATTTCTTTGTCAAAGCTTGTGTATTCTTGCATCATAGCTCTTACATCAAACCTATTTTTGCAGATTCTCCAGTTTTTGCTCATAGACACAGGCAATTTTGTGTGCATTCCAATATTTCAATAAAAGCTTCCCTTTTTCCTATTTTTGTTTTCTTGCGCATTACACGTGTAATATAATATATATATATGCATGTGTGCGTGTGTATGTATGTGTGTATGTGGGTGTGCTTTGCACTGATATGCTTGAACGGGAAATACAAGATGGATAATTTCTTGTAAGACACAACAGAGAATTATTGTTTTACTGAATTTAAAGTGTCCTTGAAGACAAAATAAAACTTTAAAAGCCTCAAAGTAAAGATCCGGATGAAACAGGGGCATAAATCCTCTCTGCTGTTTTTGTTGTTACAAAGCTGGTCATGTATGCTTACTTTTTGCAGATAAAGGTAATGGGATACATATAGATTTTTTATTAGCCAAATTCAATCCTGTATTTGGCAATCGATATTTCATAGGTGTTTCGCACCACGCCCTTGTTAGTATATTATTACACTCCTCTCTCTCCACCCAAATAGGGGAAATTCTTTAAGCTATGACCTGACACTGTTTGAACCTTTTTTCTCTTTTTTGCAGACATGAAAGAAAACGAAATACACATAAAATTATTTAACACTAACTGACACGTCTTGGACAGACTTTCAAAGTTTTTTTCCATAAGCCAAAAAAAAAAGATGAAAAAGAATGTTGAAAAACATTGCTTATGTGACACGTTGCATTGCAGTAGGTTATTCTCACATGTTTAAGAACTGAATTCACTGCAAAGGTTTCATTGCTGGAGTTTATTTTGACTCACATGAGAGCAGACACTGACAATCGGTGAAAGGAATTAAGATAAAGTTTGTTGTACACAAGTAAAATATTGTCTCTTCTTCCAGAGTTTCAGGTGAGGGTTCATGGATGAGAGTTTTTATTAACTGGAGGAAAAGTAGAGTTGGTGGTAATCCAGGGTTAGTATAAACTGAGAGGCTGATATGAATGCAGGCTTGTATTTTTGTTTACTGACAGGAGAAGGTGCTGCTTTGACCAAGAGCTGTGGAGGCTGTTGACATGAGAGAGATGAGGTTGTGTTTCTCCATGTTTGTGTCCAGCTGTCTTTAAGTTGCTAGGAGGACAAGCAGGCAGAGATGACTACTGCAGACAGACCTGAGGTGAAGAACAGAAACCTGGGTCAGTATTCTTTGTTTGTCTTGGTGTCTCGAAGGAGACCATGGGCATTATGGAATAGCCTCATGTTAGAGCTCAGTAGCACGAGTCTGGATCACAAGTACCCAAAGAGTAAGCCACTAGAAATCACGAAACACATAGCAAATATGGCCACTAGATTTACCCGCCGATTAGCCATTGAAGGGACTTATTCTGGATCACTTTTATGCCGTCTGCCTGATGAGGGGAAAATGAACAGGTGCAAGAGGACCTCAGCACAGTGGCAACAGCCACCTAGAGAGAACAAGGAGCAGCAGAAAGAGGAGAAGAGGAAAAACATCAGAGCCGAGTATGATGTACCTGGAAAAGCATAAAAAAAACAATCCAACATTTACAATGAATCGTCATTATTTTCCTCAGAGACTGCTTACTGTCGTCTATATGATTTCAATTAGGATAATACTCAAAGAAAATGTTTTCAGAGGATAACGGCTTCTTGGTTTTCGTGTCATTGTGAAATTGTGATTGACTTATCGTTTGTTTTATTTGAAAGTAGTTACTTATTTTCTGAAGGGAAGTTGAAACACCAGCAGTGACAGGATCACAATGTTGGTGCTCGGAAAAATCAGAAGCTAATGAGCAAGCTCAAATAATGCTGAACTTTCTAAAGTATTTCATCAGGTATGAAAGTGTTCTCTAAGAGGATTTTTAAAATAAGTTTGATTAAACAAAACCCTTGGCAGGGACACACAAGAAAAAGTCTGCAGGGCTAGAACAATGTGCTCAGCATCTAAAGGAGTGACACAGTCACTGTGAGAACAAAAACTCAGGACAGGCCAACAGTTATGGCCACTAAAATATTTCAGAAAAAAGGAAGATAGATCTAAGGCACTACTTAAATATGATTACTTTTTTTTCTTCCAAACAGTGATTGTCAGTGCAAAGATTTGTCAAGCTTTTTCACTTTTTACACATTTTGGTTTCATTTTAAGTTTTCCCTGCAATGTTTAAGTGCAGAATGCATTATTTGACTCTGTTGTCAGGGCATCACAGGAAACACATTCAAGCCTTTCAAATGCTAAAAGTTTCCTCCCTACAGTCATACACACGGTTAATGTGTTTTGATTACTCAGTGAGCTGCTGGACTTCAGGCAATGAGTGTTAAACTGACGATTCATACAGTGCATTAAAAGAAAGAAAGGTTTCCTAAAGTGTCTGCATTTTATGACAAGTGCCTCTAGTTTAAATTAAATTGTTTGATGCTATTTTTGTCAGTTTAACATTCACTTTATTAGTATGAGAAGGAGGTTGTAAAACAATCAATGACTTGTATGCAAAGTTTACAGACACAGAGTTTAGTGATAATTCCTTAAACATTCATGAGGAAGCACTTTCCATTTTAAAAAAATCTCTAGAATACACAAGTTGAACTCTGTAAATGTCAGTGAGTAGATTGTGATGTGTGCGAAAGGTAGCCTGCCAGCTGATGCAATTAAGTAGAAATATTTTCACCAAGAACAGAGAAGAAAACAACCCTCTTTTTTATGTTTGTGGGCAAAGTTGGTTTTAGTCAGACCAAACTAAATATCTACGTTGCCAACATACACTGAGCAGGGTGTGAGCCAAAACTCCCCTAAAGACAATTTAAAGAACCAAAGTGTCCAATTCAAGCAAAACAATCTATAGTATTTTTAGGGGAAATGTTTTCTCGGATTTTTATTTGTAAAAGCTTTTGGAAAAAACATTTATTGTTTACCTTCCAAATTTGCACTCTGCAATTCGTGTTGGGCTGTCACATGAAATGCCAACAAAACACACTAATCTGTGGTTGTAATGTGCCAAAATGGGGAATAACTCAGGTATATGCAGATTTTTGCAAATCCCTGTTCATGTACTCACTAAACAATTAATGCATTTGACAAGACCTGCGTTGCAAAATTAGAGCAAACACAGAGCAACTAATAAACACTCTAATAATAAACACTCTAATAATAACCTACATGATGCTCTAATGTGCAACTGGGACCAAGACCCAACATCTTTTTCTACCGCTCATGATTGAGGGTCACATTAATGAATTCACAGTATACATTAAAATATTCATATCTGCTTCATGTGCAACATTCACTCATCATTGGAGTTTCTAAGTAAAATGTAAACATTTGCTTAAAACTACCCTTGAGTTCACAGTTTTAGACAACCACATCTGGCTAATTAAAGTAGCTTAAGACACATCTATCTTTAAGATATATTTTATAAGATGCCTGCTTTCCAGGGATGGAAACTCAAACTCAAGTCCTGACTTGAGTCACTTTTCGGGGACTTGTGACTTGACTTGAGCAGCACCCCAATGACTTGCACTTAGACTTGGACTTGCACCATCAGGACTTGAACTTGGACTTGGACTTGGACTCTGACCTGATAAATTACTGTTGTTGGAATTAGCATGTAGCTGATGCTAATTTTAGCTTCTTATATTAGGTCAGATTGCTGGTCAAATTTAATAACCTCCCAAAAATTGCATTGGCATGTTGTTTATTAATTGGTTTCAAATATATCTTAAGCATATTTTATTGTTTTGCACATGCTACTGTGTTATCTTGGTGCTAGCACGGGGGCATTGGGTACAAATTTTTAAATATATTAAACCATGTATGGCTGCTATTATTTTAGTCTTAAAATCTACACACTTCTCTTATTTTTGACTTGCTCTCAGATGATGATGACTTGACTTGGACTAGAAGATTATCTTTGGGATTTAAACTTGCCAGTAGGACCTAGAGACTCGACTTGGAATCGACTTGGACTAATCCTATGGGACTTTGACTTGCACTTGGACTCGAACACTAAGGACCTGAGTATGACTTGGACTCGAGAGATGGTAACTTGACTACAACACTGTAGAAAGCAGTGTTTTCATGAAATAAAGATCATGACTGGTGGTGCTCTCACAGCGACAGCGCTTTAAATTTGGTGCTATTGATCAATTTCCTACCAAAGCAAAACGAAATGCTGCTAAAGCATAAACATTTTTCTTGTGTCGTCAAATTGTATGGTCAAATGCACATTTGAGATTTGATTTTCTAAAGCAATTGAGAGAAAGAAAATGTGTGGATGAAGATAAAGAGAGTCAGATATCCTTACACAATGTAGTGTTTAAAAAACAGGACTTGTACATTTGAGACATGGGCTGGTTGTACATTGATTCTTCGGTTTGCTTGCACCCATAGACGACTTCTGTAACAAATGGATTGTTTATCACTACAGGGAACATATTGATCATGGGAGATTCAAAATTGATTATTTTCTGAGACCTGAATCCACACAGTCTAAACATTTTTTTAACACAAGAATATTTTCCTGAGGGGGACATTTTAGTCAAATATATCGGAAACCTGAAACAGTTCAGGGTGACCTTGCCAAATAACTCCAGCCTTGATGCTAGATGGTTAAAATGGATGATTATAGACCTTGAGGGTGTAACATTTTGTCATTGTCATTCAGAATTTTTCAGCTAGTTTGCTCGTTATATCTGCCTGCCAGCCACTGATTTTATGGAATATTCACAGGTAAAGAGAAATGCAATGCCACAGGCAAAACTAAATAAGTAAAATACAACTAAATGTTAATTTTCTTAGTTTTAGCCTTTTTTCCCCTCAAAAAGAGCTTTACCTGGAGAGAAACCTGCATAAAGAAAAAGAAAGAGTTGGGTACCATGGGTTCAGTTGAAAAAACAATATCTCTGCATGTGAGATTATTTCTGGGTCTCTGTACAATTGTACGGTTTGCTCATTAAACACTGCTAGAACAATGACTCCCCACAGTCGTACACAGAAACCGATCATTTTCCTGCACTTTATAATTTATTTGGAGTTTTGTATCACTGGAAGGCTCTTAACTTGATATGCACCTTCAGCATTGATCAAGAGGGTAACAAGTGGTGGATCATTAGACCACTGGGAAATTGAAAAATAGAAGAAGAGAATATTTGCCGTCTTCATACTCAAAATGCAGGGAGAACAAAGACAATATGGAGCAATGGAGGGAAAATATGCAATATCTGAGAATAATTTGGAAAGTTGAAAGCATGAAGCATTGCTACTGTCAAAACACCATACATATTACAGTGCAATTGGGTAGATGCTGAGATGAAAAAATATATACAAATAGTACTCATTAATAACAGTTTTTCGTTGCCTTTCTCACAACAGAATTACAAGTTTTGTTCCCCACAGTGGAAGTCTTAGCTCCCCCCCTATCTGAATTTTGGCCACATAAAACCTGCATGGCGAATTTAAAGAACTCAAGAGATTACAGGGGCCAGATTTGCATTTATCAGATCGAAAAGAGAGACTCCAAAAGAAAGTCAAGACAGAAAGTAAGCAAGGAGGCAGAAAAACCGAAATGGAAAGACTTGATGATACTCAGCAGAGCGTGTGTGTGTTTCATCCAGGGTATAATGATATTGGTTAGTGATTGGAGGTCTCCTCTGGAGCACACAGTTTCTTCACCCTGGAAAGAAATTATGTCACAGGGAACCTCTAATGCCAGTCATAATGAGATATTCTATCCTGCCGAATACCATATATATGAACCTGCACCCTTCACAGCCAAGGAAGAAATCAGATGGATTTTTGTCTCTGAAAAAGTAATAATACTGCCAGAAGAAAATACCCTGAAAGGCTACAATTACATGAAACTTGTAAGAAATAAGCAAACTATATAAAAAAGAGATTTGATGGAAAAAAGGCAGGCAGGCAGACAGGAGCCCTTAATGCTCTCATAACCTACTGCTTGGCAGTTTCATAAAAAAACTATCAATATGATTATTACACTGACATGCATGTCATATTACTGTAGAAAATTGTCAGTGCTGACTGATTCCGTAAATTTATTACTCGTCTATCTTTTATATAATAACTGGAAAGTAGCACTAACCCAAGCAATTCCACGGTCTCTGATGGTAGTTATTAAGCTGGATGTTTAAACAATTACCTGTGGGTTGTCTTTTACTCAGGTAGGCGTGTGTCAGGGTCCATTGTCCTAGTTTGTTAATGAACCTTTTTTAATTATAGCTTCACTGTGCTGTTGTGTCCATTGGAAAGTGGATTAATCGAGAAATACCCAGGAGACTGTACAGAGCCTGAGAATCCAGCTGCATGGTATTTAAGGTTCACATTAGATACAGAGACAAACAGCTGATTTAAGTCAATAAAAATCCTTGCTTAAATTTCTTATGTTTTGATCAGCAGTTATATTAACATGTACATGTATTTGCTTTTGTTTCAGAGAAAGAAGGGTGTTTTATATTTTTTAGATGCAACTGTGCAATGGCAAATCATATCTATCTTCAGTTGAAGATAATCATGCCATGAAATGAGCATCTGTACAACAATATGGCTGTGCTTAGGATCCAGTGACACACTGTCCAAAACACAATCTACAATAGCTTTGGGAGTCTTTATGCAAAATTACCAGGCAAGCGTGCAGAACAGTAAACCCACACAAGCTCATCCAGATATACACCTGAATTGGATATTTTCACAAAGCCAGAAAAACAATCAGTACATCGACAGAAAAAATCACATTACTACATAAACGCTTTGTCATAATACAGTCCTGTGAAAAAGAATTTGCCTCCTTACCGATTTCTTCCGGATATTCTTTGTCCTCATATTTACGTTTTGGATCATCAAACTAATTTTACGATCAGACATAGATAGCAAAAGAAAACTGTGTTTTCATTAACGACTTCACTGGTAAAAAAAAAAAAGTTTTTACTTATGCAAACACAGAGCAATTCAATCATTACTTATGTAACTGTGATTACTCACACTCTTTGTGGAAAGCTGAGATCAATTTTACTTGCCACAAGCAGGCCTAATTACTGCCAGACCTGTAAAGTCAAGAAATCACTTAAATAAAAACTGTCTGGTGAAATTAAATAGGCTAAAAATACATCAATGCCTCAATCTATAAAAATTTAAGAAACAAAATCATTGACATCAGACAGAATGGAAAGAGTTACAAACCCATTTTTAAGGCATTGGGACTCTATCAAATCACAGGGAGAGCCATTATCCACAAATTGAGTAAACACAGAACATTCTCAGTATTTTAACGCAGAAACAACTTAAGACTGATATTCCAAATAGCAAATGCTTCGAATTGAAACTCAGGAATAGTAAAACTAAACAATTCACAACACAATTAAGCTTAGTTTTCAAGAAAGAGACCTGACAAAAATGGGAAACCTACCCCTGATATTTAATAAGCATATTGGCCAAAATGGAAGACAATGCATGTATCCAAAACAGTGCCATGCTTGAGCTCTCCCCAACGCTTCTATTCTTAATATTATATAGTATTTGGTAATCAAAGATAATCTTCTTCACACCCACCCATTTTTAGGCATGTTCAGGCATTTTATGCTATGAATCTTTGACTCTCTATGCATTTGGCTTTGACTTAGAAATGTGCTCCAAGTCTGCCCTAATACCCCGTGTTATCAGACACTACAATAATAACCAAGTCTTTTTAAAAAATATTCAGTGGAGTGATGGGAAAGAAGCAGAGCTTTTTTGACTGTGATACCTACATATTATGTCAAGAGTCAAACTTGGTGGTGATAGTGTGATGACCTAGGGCTGCTTTCCTGTTTTAGGACATGGATCATGGATCATAAATCATGGAACCATGATTTCTGCTCTCTTCCAGAATATCCTGAAATAGAATGTCTGGCCCAGAGTTCGTGACCTTAAGCTTGAGTCCACTTGGGCTTTGCAACAGAACCATAATCCAAGGCACACTACTAAGTCTTCTGATTGACTCAAAAACACAAAATGAATATTCTGGGCTGGTGTAGTGAGAAGATTGTTGAGCAGCCTAGTCAAAGTCTGGATTTAATGTAATAAATTGTGCAGTTGAAACAGGGCCAAGACTCAGACAACCACTTGAAAAAGGCTTAAAGGTTTAAAGAAAATAAAACTTACATGTTTTGAAACAAGGTAAACAGGACATGGAGCATGGACAAAGTATTGGGAAGAAGAACAGAAGAATCCAGCAAACAAACTATGAAAAAGATATTTTAATACACAGAAGCAGGGGTGGAAATGACAAAGGAACCTGATAAACTAATCAGAGGTGATGTAGAAAGGCTGTGGCAAAATGATAGCAGGGCATCTGCTATCATGGGGAGATACTAAGTAATACAAAGGGAGCTGAGAGAAAAGGCCTGGCAATACAATTAAATTCAAAAGTTCAAGAAAAAGAATACAAAAATAAGCTAAGAAACAAAACACAAAGGAATAATCTAATATAGAGGTTTTTTTTAACTTCTGGAAGTTCTTAAAGGGTGGTTTTGGCTCTGGGCAGCTAATTCAAGCTTTAAAATAAAGTAATAGGTTGTCTACTCTAAGCAATATCAATTTCAAGTACCTAGTGTGAATGGTCACATGACCAGACAGCTTTACTTTTACTGCCTGCACTGCTGGAAGCAAGTGTCTGCCTCAAAATTGCAGAGGAAGTGACTAAAATACTTTATTAAACAGATATAACTGAAATATTTTGTACATATTTTCTTTAAAGGGTCTTCTACTCAAACATAATGAGAACTGTATGCCTGCATGCATCTTTTGATTGTAAGAAGAGTAAACGTAAGCAGGGCAACAATTGTTGCCACTATCAGACCACATACTGTAGACAACACTAAGCTGTTTGAAAGACCTGAAAGAATCCCCAAATGATGTGTGCTACATCAGTCATTTCTAAATTTGAAAAAGATGTAACTGAGACTGACTGTGATATCAACTGCTTAGATAGGGAGTACCAACACAAAACCATTTGTCCATTTGTCTGCTAGGCTGCTGAATGGTGTAGCAGGGGTGACCCATATAGAGGATGAGAAAGATATGAACTTATGTCCAGACCTATCAACTGAATGACTCCTATAAGATAATTTCATACACAAAACTGCTATCAGGTGATGAAAGCATCGCATTGTATTATGTCAAACATGGCTAAAAACAGTTTATTAGGGGAAAACCAATCCAGCATTGGTAAAATATTTAGAACCTTGCGTCACCCTCAGGGTATATGTTTTACATGGAGCATGAGTTAATGCTATGTTTTACATGGAGCCCTTTGAAACTATCTGAGGACAGGACCCAGGTATAGTGCTTGGTCTGGTGGAACAGGCAGAAGCTTGTCCAGGATGCACATTACTGCACTACAACCTTTTAACCTCATTGATAAAATGACCAAACAAGGTTATCGGTCTATAGGCACTGTAAGACAGTAATGTTTGCATGATGTGCCATTATATCTTTATGTATACAAAACTGTTCTATACAAATAAATATAAACCAGATTAGAGAATGTGTGTGGTTTATATATATTTTCACAAACATAATCATCATCAAATAAATTAAAAAAATCCAAAATATTATCTGTCAGGGGTGTCTAACGTTGTGTTCACACTGAACGAGTTAGAAGCGTCAAGGGCGTCAGGTTTACATGTAAAGTCAATGCAGAAGCGCTCTGACACGCGTCAGGGTTTTTGCGTCACGAAAACGCATTTCTGCCTCATTCAAAGAAGAGTTTGACGTGTGTCAGAAAATACACGTCATTTTATTTGGTGCATTTTATCCATTTGTGCGTCAATTCGCGCAGCGTCAACCAATCAGGAGCCTGGTGACATGGTGTCACGTGATGCCGTGACCCAGTTCACAGGGTCAGGTCCGGCAAAAATTTTTATTCGACATGGAGGAAATACTGATAACGGCCTTGGCTAATCACCCCGAGCTATACGACACCAACTGCTTTCTCTACAGAGACAGGAATAGAAAGGACCTCGCTTGGAGGAATGTAAATGAGGAGATAGGGCAACTTGGTAAGTTCATTTCACTTTTGGAAGTTTTCACGTTACTGACCCTGTGAACCTGTGCAGGATACTCTCCACGGTCAAAATGGTATATTTTGACGCACGTCCAATTTGCTTTGGACGCGCGTCAAGCTGGGAATGTTCAAGCATCAAACTTTGGGGTGCGGCATGTTTTTTACGTTTTGGTGTGAAAGGGTTGAAATCGGAGCTCTCAAGTTCAGAGAAACATTGTTGACTTTGAAGGAACAACAGGTTATCTGTTTTCACCACAGCGGCTCGTCAACCTCATTCTGTTCTCCCAACTGTTGTTGGTATGAAGAAAAATTACATTTTACATCATCCTTGCTAAAAAATAACCAATAAAAATGATAACTGGTTAATTTAGTAAAAGACAGATATTGCCGAACACAAAAACTATATTTATTTTTAGTCAAACAAAAATACACCTTTGCTGGACCCAAATGGGCCATTTAAACAGCAGTATTCCGTTTTTGAGTGCATTTCAGTGCAGTGTGAGAATTTCAGTTTCTGATTTCAGTTTGTGTGTTTGTAGAAACACTTCAATACAATGATGACAGACACAGTGGACTCCCATTTGAAGCATTGTGGCTCAATTTCTGCAATTTTTACTGTTATGATTGAAGACAGTGTTCAACCCATGTCCAATGCGTTCCTTGTTTGAATCTTGTTTAATCCAACAATGGAGACAGCTCTTTCTGCATCTGCATTTCAGTGTTGAACAACTAAAACTAGCTTCACAACATTGGACATTGGTCTTCCAAACCTCAGCATACCAGTCACCATTGAAATCAATGAACCAAGAAGGTGTAATTACTCTCCTAAATATGTTACAATTTTTAAGTGGATGGTGTCAGTGTGTGTGTAGAAAATATCTTACTCTGTTCCTAATTGATGAAAGCTTTTCCCAGTAAACTTTAAAGTAAAAAAGTGGTTGGGTCCTGAAGCAAGGGGATGTCCATCAGTTGGTCCTCCAGGAACTCACTAAGATGGTCCTTCTCTTTGTGTCCATGAAATGGAAGAAGTTCATGAAATTTAAAAAAGAACACAAAATAAACTTATAAACATGGACTAGGTGGAAAAAGCTTCACTGCTTTATGAAGCCTTTCCACAATTTAAAACGCATCTTCTCCTCCACACTCTGTCCTCTGCTGCACATCAACAGACTTGGCATGGTTGAATAAAGCCTCTTTAAAAATACAAACTTTAGGCTAATAATTAAAATATTAATAAGGTAAATTTTATACAGACTGGATATTTGTTCATGAATACCAGTCTCAGATATCACACTGCATTGCATTCTGAAATGTAAAAGATCACTGATTCTGATGGCTGGTACATGAATGTGGGACCTAAGTGGAACTTAATTGAGAGTGTTACCAAAGGAAATCTAGTGTATTAATGTTGAAAATGTTTTTCCTACAACAGAAAGTGAGAAAATTATATGAGTCTGGGGTGTTTGTCTGTATTTTTGTGTGTCTGTCTGCTTCCTGCATGTTTTTTTTCCATTGTTCTGGAGAGCTCCAAAGTCCTCCAAAGTCCTCCGTAATCTATGCTCCACCTCTGTGCTCAGGCTGCCCACTCTGTGCTTACTCCTCACTCATGTACCCCACCCTCTCCACATCTCAAAGAACTCAGCAGGAAGTTCCCACAGACATCCTGGACTCCTAGCTCTCCCTCGCTGGCATTCAATCAACCATCTACTGAGTAAGCCTCACTTGAGCTCATATCAACAAACACATTTCCTCCCGGACTCAATCTCACCTTTGGACAATTTCCTCTGCAGTTCTTCTCACCTCAATTTCCTTGTGCAGTATTCCCACCTCCCGCATCCATCATCATCACATTATTTGTCTTAAAGAATTCATAATTTTTTACAACTGGTCTCCCTAGTGGTGTTCTGCATGTGGGTCAAGAAGCATAACCCTCTGCGTTTCAGGGGACATTCCAGAAAGTTAGTTCTAATAAGATTTCAATATCCAGTATGATCACATTTTCTGAAAACAGTCATCAGACTATGACTGAATATTTCAGTTGGACAGTCAACAGCGCTCTAATCACTAGTCAATAGATTTCACACTACTTGGCTGATTTAAGCGTAGCTGGGGGGTGGGGGGGGGGGGGGGGGTATGTGTCAGACGGAAAGAATTTCACTCTCCCTGCTGTCATAGATTCTGATGGTCACAGATTTTTGTAACATTGGCTCCAGTTGTAGCAACAGGAGATCATTTTAGCTCAAACTGAAGTGTTCATGCTTATACATTCTAGCCTGCTCATACTATTTCCTGCACGTAATGATAAATGAGTGGAATAAAGGGAAGAAACCGCTACAAATTCTGCTACACACTGGTACCTGTAGCGAGGACTTTCAGCAGAATTCAAATTGGTGTGATGCCACAAAGTTGTTCCCTATCAATAACTGATCAGTATACTATAACGGAAAACATAGTTATTACCTGATCTTTTATTTTAGTTCCAACTGCAAACCTTCCGATGTCTTTCGTCTTTGAATCTTCCCGTTTTTCTTCGCACTGGAGGGTAAAAGGGAAGGTGGGGAAGTTGTAATCCCATCATGATCTTTGTTTACCAGGCTGTCAAATGCCAAAGCGGTTCTACAGAAGGCGGGGCTTAGAATGAGCTCTGAACAGACAGTGTAGTGCATTAATCACTCATAGCCCATTCAGTATGAGCTTTGTGAATTTATAGCGTGAGGAATGGCACGTGTGCGTGTAAAGTCAGGAAAATGCGTGTGTCTCACACTAATTGTGTGAGGCTTGATAGCTCTGATTGAAATGCATTTACTTTCTTTGTAGGGAGAAATTTGGGATTAAACGAGTTAAATCCCATTGAGATGCTGTACCGTGACCTTAAATAGACTATTTATGCATAAAAATCCAGTAATGTTGCTGAATGAAAAATAATTCTGCAAAGAAAAGTGGAAAGTGGGCCAACAATCATCTACTGTGATTTAAAAACTCATTGCAAGTTATTGGAAATGCTTCATGGCAGTTGTTGCTGCCAAGGCTGGCACGACCAGCTTTAGGTTCAGGGGCAATTACTTTTTCCCATAAGACACAGTTTGCTGGTTGGGATAGCGTTTTGAGTTATTTTAAAACAGTATTACTCGTGTTGCCTTTTTGTAATATTAACATGTATTTAATGATCTGATCAATTACATGTGGCAAACAAGAAAAAACGGATTAAAGAAAGAGAACAGTTACTTTTTCACAACTACTCTTTACCTCTACAATGCAACTTCTGTCATGGTTTTAGATATGTTTGACCCACATATACGGAACTCTCAGGAGATCAGAAAGACTTTAAAAGATTTATTAAAATGATGACGACTGTGGATCCGGGAGGGGCTGGGGAACTGCAGGGGGCTGCTGGGGACTAGGTTGGGTAGAAGAAAATAGATCTGGAGATCTTGTAATGATAAATGCTTACAGAAATGATGAAGTGTAGATGCCAGGGTAGAGTGAGTAGAGTTGTAGGATGACCAGTGTGGTGGCTGGACTGGAGTCTGAAGGTGAGCTGGAGATGGATAATGATGAAAATGATTTGAGAGTGAGCTCTTACAGCAGGGTGTTGGAGGGCAGACAGGAGGCACGCTGATGATGAAGAATGAGTCCAGGAGTTCGAAGGAGAAAGGTGAATATGGATGAAGATCAAGGTGAGTGGATTGGTTTGCAGCAGCAGGAAGTCAGAACTAGTCATGAAGATTGACCACTGCACTCTCCAGTGAATCACCTGTGGAACACATCCACCACACAGACCAAACCTCCAGACTCATAAAAACTTGTGAAAATGTAATTTTAAAAAAAAGTCATTCAGTCACTTGTAAAGGCAAACTTCTCATTTCAATGAACTTATAACTCATCCAAACTTTGCTCAGAGGCATCAATGACAATACCGCAACACACCATTTATCACAGAATGTTTCACAGTATTTCTATGCTAAACAATATAAGATATTCCCAAAATGTTGTATACTTAAAGCAATGATAAATAGATTGTGATTTATCCCATTTATATTTTTCAAAAACAGGCAGTCTGACATTGCTCATGAGTCAAATGCAATGATTTTTCCACTTTGCCTTATAGATATAACTCTCTGGGGAATGTTGGCACAAAAGCACAAAAATAGATTAGTTCAAACAAAGAAAACAAAAAGGGGGGCCCCCCCGAGCATTTTGCAAACTGGGTAATCACAAACAGAATGTATGGCTTAAGCGTTCCACTGCACGCACACAGTGCCTGTGGATGGGGCGGGTTAAACAGAATGAAATTAGACAGAGACCTGGCCACTTTTAAAATCCCATCTGAGGCCCAGTCAAGCATTCATGACATCAAATTAGCATTTACAGCAAGGAGCAATTACAAGGAGAAAAAAGCTAACTGCGCTCAACGTTCTGCAACCATACTTGCCTCAAAATTGTGATAACTCATCCCATTCTGTCACACAAGGCTTTTTACCCATAATTGCTTACTTCCCCCACACTCTCACCGTTTTTTTCTGTTCTTTGACTCCTTCTTTCTCACAATCAGAATCATGCATTAATTTATCCCCACTTGTATCACATGCCCAGCATCTTACTGTGACATCAGTTTTATGAACTGTAGAGCACAGCCTATTGCAACAAACTAAGATCTACCACAAGGGTGGTAAGATGGGAACCATGTGAGTGAATAAGAGGCAAAACGGATAGATATGGGTAAGAAATTCATTTTATGCATTAGGCACTACTAAGCCACAGCTCCTTATTCACAAGCCTTCTTTCTATTCCCTTATGCATTTGGAACAATCTGAGGTCACCCTCCCATAGACACTAAGCCATTCGAATCCTGCTTCATGTCCCTTGTTGCTTTTGTCTGTCCTCTGCTGAGACAGCACACAGCCCTCCATGAGGGAACGGCAGAGTATTAAAAAGTATTTAAAAAGGGACCGAAAGGGAATTCGAAGTGATAAGAAATGAAAGTTTACATACAGCATGGCTATCCTTGAGGGATTAGCAAAGATCGGGGTGGAATTCCGGAGGTGGATGTCTATATTCGCGGGAGGATAAAGTGGACCAGAGAGCAGGGTCTTATTATGATCCACAAATAAATGTATCCTTCTTTGTAATGAAAGAATATATTTAGAAAAGTGTGAGAGTGTTAAAAAGGGACTTTGAGTTCAACTCTAATTGCTTAAACTTAAGTTAACAGAAATATCAACATAGAGAAGAAAGAAACTGTGATCAAACTGTTCATACTTGCTATTTAACATTTTCTCACGTTACAGACACGAACTTAAATGAATTGGCTCAAGTGAGACATACTTAAGTGAAAGGAAAATGATACATGGTTTTCAGAGGCTTTTACAAATTAAGTGTTACCAGTATTTTTATTCCCACCCCTTTACTCTGATATCCTAAAAAAAATCCAGTGCAACCAATTGTGTTCACTTGATGCAGAATTAACATTTGATAGAGCACTGTTCAATTCCATCTGAAAATCAAAAGAGTATGGCACAACTATAAACCTAACAAGAGATTGCTGGCACATGGTAATTCTGGAGGAGCTACAGATAACCGCAACTTCTGAAAATCTGTCAGCAGGACAACGATTAGTTGTGTACACTACAAATGTACCCTTTATGGGAGAGTGCCAGGAGGTAAGTCATTTTTTTACTCAAAGTCATATGAAGTCCAGCAGTAGCCACAATTCATGTACAGTAGCAGACATAGCAAGCACAGGGAAGGATGTCTGAGTTGATGGGAAGATGGGAACAATGGAGCTACATTAAATGTAGGGCAACTTTGGTTAAAAGGCTGTTGATGATGCTCTTTGAGGAATGGTCAAAAGAAAAAAAATCCACCTCTAGATATGCAAAGCTCGGAGAGAGAAAACCAAAAAGATTTGTAGTTGTAATTGTACAGACTACAGCCTCAGTCTATTAGCACGCATCTAAGCTTACAGTGAATACGAGGGCAAAATCTGATGTTTGGCAATTTACATGCTGTTCACACTTTGAACCTTTGCATATTTATGAGCATATTTTCTTGTGTCAGCTCTCAATGAGCACTTCTAGGCAAAGTTATGACTCACCTTAGTGAATGGCAATTAGCACGTTTCAAATTTAGAAATCACCACTTCAAAAGTTAGCTGGAAAACTTATATTTATGTCTTGGATTTGATAAAAAAAGTCAGCCTTTTAACAGTCTTCACAACCCCCCCTTCAACTTATTGCAGCCAACAATTATGCAGTCTAAAGCTGATTTTTTTTAAGCAAAAGTGATTCTGTCGAACCTTGCAGTGTCATTGCTGTAACTTTACACCTTTGACTGACTCATCTGGTATTCAGAAATCTATGAATATGTAAACTAGCCCCACCTTACCTCTCAGTCATTTGCCTTCAGGACATATTCCCACTGCATATATAAGCAATCTTGATCACACGTTTTTTCTGTGTCTAAAAGGCATGACCTACACAACTCTGCATCTGATTGGTTGACAGTCTTACCTTAACCTAACCAGTCTTACTCATCACAATTCGCTGTCGCTTTTGCATCTCTACCATAGTTACTCACCACTTCTGCTGCATGGCTGGAGAAACAAGCCCGGTCAGCACTATTCAAAGTCGCAGTTTGTTTGTGTGTGTGCGTGTGTGTGGTTTCTAGCACAAGTGGATGCACTACTCAGTCTTTCACTGAGAATGTCCCAGAGTGCAAGGAGGACTTTGTTCTGGCCAATTAACACTTGCTGGGAAGCTTTTCCTTTCAACAGAAACATGATGACTTGTTGTCAGCTTGAATGTGTGGAGTAACCAGTCTTGACTTTAACTGTCCCTCCATTCAGACCACTTCACAATTGTACATGTGTTTTTCTCCACTCTGAAAACAGTAAAAACAGAAACACCAGGTAGCTTTTAGCTATATTTACTTTGCAAAAAGTGTCCACAACCCTAGCACGTTTTGCCCATTTTTCACATAGCAGTCACAAAATCCAGTCTATTATAACAGGAATTTATGTGATAGACCAGTAACAACTAGTGTATAATTGATATTTATAAAAACTATTAAAATGATGTTTCAGTTTCCTTCCAGTTCATAAGTATACACTGCTTTGTGCTGGTCCATCAAAAAAAGCTAAATTAAATACATTGAGGTTTGTGGTTGAAACGTTAAAAATGTGAAAAGGTTTATGTTGCATCAACACCTTTTCAAGACACTATAGTTTATGAGGAGAGGCTAACATAAAACAAACCATACATAAAAAAGATAGAAAGCACTGAAATAGTTGAGGAGACTTTCATGCTTAGAGAAATGAAATGGGTGCTAATTGATACACTTTTGATACACTTTCAATGTCAGAAGCATGAATTCACTGTGCACAAAGAAGGAACTAACTAATGATCAAAGTAAGTGACTGATATGTATATGGCTTATTAAAAACAACAACTAAACAAGTCTATTCTTTTAAAAATGTTTCTTCTTACAAAACAAACCTGTGGTAGACAGAGACATAATCATCATTGCATAATAAATACATGCTGGTAAGTAAAACTGAGGGGAAAAAACAAAAACCATTTAAACTCTAAAACCACATTTACCTATCTCAGCTTCAAATGTTCTCTCATTACATTCCGAGAGGTCTTAGTACATAGGAAAGCCTTTTTTTTTTACAGCTTTTGCCTGTTCCCTCATTGATTTCATAATGGCACATTATTCATCCATGCAGTCAGCCAGATTAAAGATTGTAATTGCTTCCTTTTAGCTTTTTTTGCACCTCTGTCGCCTTTTTTCTTTTCATCTCCTTCTTATCAGGTTCCTTTCTATCTAACTAATCTCCTGAATGTGCAAGTTGAAAAAGCTGTTTGTTAATTTCTTTCCTGGAAAAACAAAATCTGTGTGCTTTTGTTAACCACCGTCCTATTGTTGATGCTTTGAAAATATTATTTAATTATTTAATCAAATATTATTATGAAAATTTTCCTGCTTCAAACCCATGACCTCGATGGCCTCTGTAACACTGCTCACCTGACCCTAGTCAGTCGCTGTTGAGATACCAAATGTGATCACCAGTGACCTTTTTAATCTCCCTTTTCCAAAACACGATTCAGGAGATTTACCACATCTGACATTCAGCTCTAGTCCTTGTCCAAGTCCCAGTCATTTCCTTACTTACAAACCTGGTCATCTCATCTCTGTCTCCTGTGCAATTCACCCAATATATCGCAATTGCCCCCTTTCCTGAATTCCTGGAAGACACCTTAGTGCTGACAACAATTTAAAGGATCTGACAGGAACTGTTTACCATACCTCCAGGCAATGCGTCAACCTTATATTTTAGCTTTGCTCTCTGTACTTAATAGGTGCTAAGCATCCCCTTCCCTGTGGCGACGGGGCTATCACTGTGCTCTGCTTCTGTCTCCTTGGACCTCAATGGTGAAATTATCTTCCCGTCAACTGCAAGACAGCTGAATCATACCTTATCATCTGTTGGTTAATAAAAACTTCAAGCTACATCTCACCCCCGTTAATATACAGCCTTCCTTCTTCTCTTTTCAGAATCATATTATGTCTGTTATCCCAGCAATTGTTTTTTTTTCTTAGTTGGATAATGTTTTTACTCAGTTTTATTGCCCCAATTGTCAATGTCAAAGTCAATTTATTTCTAGAGCACCTTTAAAATCAGCAAACCGAAGCAAACCAAGAAATATATATTGCTAAAATAAGTAATCATAAATATAGCGGTTGTATAAAATTCAGAATAAAAACATTATACTAGTGATAAAAAGAACTTATTGTGGTTTAAAAGTTTTCTGTTTAAAGTTTCACATAACTGGGTTATGTCAGGATATTAAGATCTTCAACAAATGAAAACCAATCAAAACTAGTTTTAATCTCCTTTGGGTATAAGTTCCATACAATGGGTATTGCTTCAGCTATGGAACTGTCACCTCTGTTATTGTCTGTAGTTCACGGGATATCTATGAGCATTTAGTTAATAGACCTAAGAACTCTTGCAGGTGCATGGTGCTGTCAAGGGTCCTTTAGATAATCAGAGTCATGTTGTTGCTTCATCATTCTTGTCGTTAGTTAGGTAGCTGCATTTTGTACCACCTGCAAATGAGGGATGGATGACTGATCTAAACCGACAAGGAGTTTCAGTGGTCCAAGAGGTATACATATGCTATATTGAGCCAGCAGCCATAGAAAATGATCTATATTCCTTTTTTGATTTGGCTCAACCAAATAAAGTTATCTCAGTTTTGTTTCTGTTTAAGTCAAGACAGTTTAACTACATTTTGATGAGAACCTCTTAGAAGTTTCTAAGTGGTTCAACAATTAAATTCTGTTTATGTATAAAGAACTAATTCACAAAAAAATGCAATTTCAAGATACATTAGAATAGTCATTTCAGTTCAGTCATACAGATAGGTTTAAAGTCCATGGCATACATTTTAATTTGATCATAGCTAACAAAAATGAGATCAAGTTCATCTTATAAAATTTGTAAAAAAAAATAAAATAATTCTATCTAAAGAAACTCAGTCGATTGCATCTGGTCACTGACATGCATCAAACACTCCTGTAACGCATATATAGACAGTTAACAGTCAACTGCATTGAGACATTGACTTCGCAACAATCCCTCATACTGAACAGACATGGAGTGACACGGAAAAGGAAAACTCCTGTTTAAAGCAACACTAAAACGTTTTTAACACTTTAAGCCAAGATTTTAATAGTTTTAAATTTTTCATTAGTTTTAGTTTTGACTAAAGATTTTTAACTCTATTTTAATTTTATTTAGTTTTTGCCATTTGTTAGTTAGTTTAGTTTTAGTTTTTTGAAAATGCTTAGTTTCAGTTTAGTTTTTATAAGTTCCAGTTATAGTTTTAGTCTTTTTGTAATACATGTTGCATATCAGCATATGAAGTGTGAATACTGCATTTGAAATTTGTAATTGGTGGATAGCGGTACATCTTTTCCACTCTTTATGTCACAAGCATGGTCTCACAGACACGCCCCGTGGGTTTGGGTATAAAACCATCTCCCAGACATACTGGCCTTGTGGCGAGTTTGGAGTTGGATCGCGTTTTTCAGGTTACCATTATTATCACATTAGCACTTAGTTAGCATAGCTAACATACTGTTTGGAATGCTAGCCTATGTTAGCATTACTACTCAGAGACTGGACTCATCCTGTCTCCCTCTGCCTCTCAGCGCCCTAACTCAGAACTAAACATGGAGAAGTAGCTTTCAGTTTTTATGTTCCCATTATCTGGTACAGACTTCCTGACGAGTGTAGAGCTGCTGAAACTCTGAACTGCTTTAAATCGGGACTAAAAACCCATCTGTTTAGAATTGCCTTTGAGTAAATGATGTCCTATGTATGAAATGTGTTCATGCTCTCTTGCTTTATTGATCTTTCTCTTGCTTTACTGTGTATCATGTGTAATGTGTGTTTCTTTTACTTTTAATTTGCAATGTTATATTCCATGTCTCTTTGTTTTGTTTTTTAAACCACCAAATCATGTAAAGCACCTTGAATTACCCTGCTGTTGAAAGTGTGTTATACAAATAAAATTGCCTTGCCTTGCCTTGCCTTGCCTAGTTGATATGGCTCGGGGCCTCCCTCTACCTCCAGAAACGGCAGAGGAAATCCACTGGCTCAGGGTGCTGAGTCAATGCTGCCTGAAGCCGGCGCTGCCAGTGCTGCTGAGGCAGAGGAATACATGATGGGTCCAGTCTCTGAGTGGTAATGCTAACATAGGCTAACGTTCAAAACAGATGAACGTCAATCAGTCGCAAAACTGCCAATGTCGCTTTGGTTACTGTCCATGTCTTAGTGTCAGATTATCAAATAAAATCAAATAAAACTTTATTCATAAAGCGCTTTTCAAACCACAACAAAGTTGCTCAAAGTGCTTTACAGATTTAAAATGACCCACAACCCCCCCCCCCCCTCTTTCCCAAAACCCAAAAGTAAAAAACATCACCACAGCTATACCCCCCTCATGCACACACACACATAAAAGCAACAATAGACAAAACCAAAACGGGCTGAGTACAGATGAGCCAGGAAACGTCATCATGGGAGCCATCTACATCGGCAGCAGCAGATCAACTGCAGCAGCCAGGGCACTGACCCAGGGAGCCCAGAGGAGGGAGGGCTGGTACCCCCACCTCCACCCAAGCACCACCTGGAGAGCACCAAGGCAGCCACAGCCGACCACCGCCCCCGAGGCAGAAGGCTCCCACAGAGGAAACACTGGAAGGAAGACTAAAATGAGTTAATATATTAAAATTAAAACAATTATAAGATATGATGAAATAAAAATACAAAGCAAATAAACAATATTTGATAAATAGCCAGCTAAAAGCTAAAAAGAAATTTAATCAAAACATGCAGAGGAATTAAACAGATTTAATAAATAATAATCAGTTAAAAGCTAAGCTAAAAAGGTGAGTCTTGAGCCTGCTCTTAAAAACATGAATGTTCTCTGTGGCCCTGAGGTCCTCTGGCAGCCTGTTCCAGAGGTGAGGGCCATAATAACAGAAAGACGCCTCACCATGAGTGTGTGTCCTGACTTTGGGGGTGACAAGGAGACGGCTGCCAGAGGAGCGCAGAGACCGCGAAGGTTCATATGGTAAAAGCAATTCCGAAAGATAAGAAGGCCCAAGACCATTGAGACACTTAAAAATTATTAAAAGAATCTTAAAATCGATCCTAAAACATACGGGGAGCCAATGCAGTGATTCTAAGACAGGTGTAATGTGTTCCCGCCTCCTGGTCTTCGTCAGGACACGTGCTGCTGAATTTTGTAAAAGCTGTAAACCTGAGATATACTTTTTGGGAAGACCAGAAAGCAGGGCATTACAGTAATCAATCCTACTGGTGATAAAAAAATGCATCAGCGTCTCCGTTTTGGCCAGAGAGAGAATGGGGTGGACTCTGGCGATGTTTTTTAAGTGATAAAAAGCTATTTTAGTAATATTTTTTATGTGAGGAATAAAAGTCAGTTCAGAGTTAAAAATCACGCCCAAGTTCTTCACTTGTAAAGAAGGATTAAAAGACAGTGATTGTAGTTTTGGTAAAGGTTTCTCTCTCTGAGCCTCAGGACCAATGACTAAAACTTCAGTTTTGTCCTGGTTGAGCTGGAGAAAGTTTTCTGCCATCCAGGATTTAATGTCTAAAATGCAGTTAAAAAGTGCTTCCATTGGCTGTGTGTCATCAGGAGACATGGAGATGTATAACTGTGTATCATCAGCATAACTGTGAAAGTTGACTCCATGTCTTTTGATGACGCTGCCAAGAGCATATAAATGTTAAAAAGCACTGGGCCTAAAATCGAACCCTGGGGCATACCACATGTGATCTTGTGGACCTTAGAGGAGCAGGTATTTAAACTTACCATAAAAGTCCTGTCTGTGAGATAGGATGTGAACCATTTATGAACAGCACCAGAGAGGCCGATCTGTTTTAAACGAGTTAAAAGAATAGTGTGGTCTACTGTATCAAAGGCAGCGCTTAGATCCAGTAGAACCAACACTGTCACCTTCTGAGCATCATAATTTAATCTAAAATCATTTAAAATTTTTAAAAGAGCTGTCTCTGTGCTGTGGTTCACCCTGAAACCAGACTGAAATTTCTCTAGGACATTATGAGCGTTAATAAAATCATTAAGTTGATTTAAAACAAGTTTTTCTAAAACTTTGCTTAAAAATGGTAAGTTAGATACCGGTCGGAAGATGTCCAGCGTTTCCTCTGGTAGAGACACACACTCAGATTTGTCTAAAACCATGTTACTCTGAGAAGATAAAGTATTACATCTGATAGTGTCTACCTTTCCTCTGAAGTGGTTTGCAAACAAAGAGTGTTTGAGGGGGTTTTCTGAAGTGCAGTAGAGGTATGATTGAGAATGTTGTCAATGGTGGAAAACAGAATTTTGGGATTATTTTTATGTTCTGAGATGATTCTGGAGAAGTATGCATTTCTAGAATTTCTTACAGCGTTATTGTATGATTTGAGATGTTCTATGCATATCTGAATATTTATTGTGATTTTGTTTTTCCTCCATTTCCTTTCTGCCACCCTGCAGCTCCTCTTTAATTTCTTAAGGTTGTCATTCAGATTAAGCGAGGTGTCACTGTCCTCCTGACCACACTCCCACGTTCCCCCCTCCGCTTTTCCTCCACACTTGGCCATAACCCTCCGTGCCTCCTGGCACTGCCCACTTTGTAGAATTTTCAAAATGTTGTGTGGGGGCGGGGCTATGTGTCATTATGTGGTCATTTTCCACTTTAAGTGTTGTTAAGAAGAAACCTGCAGCAGAACTTTGCTAAGGGTGAGGGGCCATCCGCAATGAATGAATAAGGGTTTGAGAACACAGAGAATACACACACAGACACACACATATATGGGATGTAATGACTGTTTAAACCCCATTTAAAGGGCAGAAACATGTTATAATCTAACATTGAAAAGAAATCTTGTGTTTAGTAATGACAAATCTCAAAGGCAACATCTATAAAGAAAGAAAAAGACATGCTATGAAGCACTTCTTTTACTCTATAGCTTAAATTCCTGAGATTACAAAGTGATAAATAACCCATCTGGTTGATTAAAATGTATACAAAACTACATAATGCATCTGCATGAGCAATGATCAGATATGTAAAAGTTTTTTTGCACAATACCTGCTTTATTATACTGTGTTGGTCACATCTTTGTATCCGATGATGTCAGGGCTAGAGTCTCTAAAGGGGTCATAACAACTTTGTTGTTTGAAAGTCTGAAATCTAAAGTTAGATTCATGATATTTCTCTCCTGGACCTCTTTCAACTGCTTCCCTCCGAAGTATAGGCTGAGTGCATCTTATTTCCCAAATGTTAAACTGCATTAGGTCAAGATCATCCCAGTCAGCCCGAGGCCTATAGAATTTATTTGTCACTGTGTGTGGCAGCTCATGCCACATTGAGAATCTGAGAGAGTAAAGAAAAGTCATTCCCATCTGTCCAAGTTTCCTCCCATCACAGGAGACAGCAGAGAGAATGCTGACACTGCTTTCCTGTCAAAGTAAAATATTCCTGTTTTAATTTGAGTGGAAAAACATCTGTTTAAAACTATCCACTTATTCCCTTTGTGCTTTTTGTGATCTCTTTCTGTTTAAGGTTTTATTTCTAGTGGCAAATGAAATGCTGAAAGTTGACAGAAAAGGATTACGACAAGTGCTGCCTTTATGTTTGTAATCTATATATTAAGAAATAGTGCACAAAAAATGGTTGCAAATGACTCCATGCAAGTGTCTAACACTTACCAGAAGTCTTCAACTGGAAAAAAGTGTTGATTAAGATAAAAACATTTGTCTTTAAATTTACCAAGGGAAAGCTTTAACACATTCCAACAAGTCTCTAAGGTGAGAACTGCCAACCAAGCAGGCTCAGCATTTTTGTAAGTCTTTCAGAGCTGGTGAAAAGTCTTTCAGCTCTTGAATTCTGCACATTCTTGTCTTCTAAAGGAATTTCAGTTTTGTGCATTTTTAAGGTTCAGGCCCTTCATTCAATTACCTTTAGATCAGAAGACTGTGAGTTCCAAGGTAAAAAAGCAGGAAAACATTTCATGAGTACATTTTTGATGTTATTTATTATTTAAACAAGATTCCGAGTATATCTGGTATTTCATAGACAAAAAAACTGCTACAAGTCCAGCATTTAATTAAATTGTGCTCTTTTCATTATCCATGCCCGTGTACTTATTCTGTATCTTTAAGAGAAGAAGGTAAAGCAGAAAACATAAATGCATGTAATCAGTGATCTTCTTGACTGCACAACCAATTAGATCATTCTCTAATCGACTGCCATTTTAGTGGCTATTCAGCAAGCTCAATCAGCCAATAAAAGAAATCCAATATGTGTTAACATTGCTGCAAGTAAACACACACCCACACACACACGCACACAGACACACACACACACACACACACACCCACACCCACACCCCCACACCTACACCCCCCCCCCCCCCCCCCCCACACACACAGATAAAGAAAAAAACATTTTCAATGGTTATGCCTGTAAGTACTTTCCTCCTGCATCCCATCTCTAGCAGTCAGCTTGGTATTATCAGCTTCACAAACAGCAAAATTAGAACAACTCTGAGCTGCTAATACCTTGTCTGCTGTACCATCAGTCAACTTGACACCAGTTTAAAATGATTTGACTGTGTGTATTTGTCTGTCGTGGCCCATTTACCATAATTGCCATGGGCTGCATGAAATAAATAATTGTGAGGAAAAAAACTGAGACAGAAGAATAACAATAAATTGCTTGACACAAATTAGGCTTTTCCATTTGAGCTTTATTTTATGCCTTTTTTTACATTCAACAAGAAAATCTGAAAAATCCCAATGGCCCCATAGTGGGACATTGTTATGAAAATCTGAAATCAATCATTTCACAGCGCCAGTTATTGTTCCCTACCTCTCAAGTCACCAGCAGGATGTTTTCACGGGTGTGTCAAATTTTGATTTTGCCTCCTGGTAACTGTTTTTCGCTTGCTTTTATATTTGCCCCGAATTTATAGTTCCTCAATCACACATGCAAATGCATACAGAGAAAGGCGCAAATCAATTTGAATAATCATTTCGCGCTGATTCATATGGGCCTACTAGCTAGCGCCCCAGGACACACTCGTACTGAACATCTTTCCTGTGTTGCAATAATTACTGTGAGCAGACTGTGGGGTTTAGCAGAGAAAAGCAGAAATCTGATGTTGCCTGCAGTCTTACCTGGCATTCATTCCTCTCAATAGAGCTTATGGAGACATTAGGCAGAAGTCATTAACTTCAGCAGGGACAAGGAGAGATGGGAAGAGCGTGTAACTCTCTTCCTCAGCTGAATGTGCAAGATGAAAAGCTACTGGTGCATGAGGGAGTGCGGGTTCTGGTATGTTCGTGAGTTTATGTGTGTGTATGAGTAAAAACTCGACTGCACTGATCGATTTACAGTTTCCTGTTTGTGTGCTTTTAGAGGTACCTTTAAATCTTTTTGCGTTTTAGGAGGCCATATCTTAAATCAAAAACTATGACTTATGTTTTGTTCATTCTTTGATTCTGTGCACAGCCTTGATGGAACTGTACCATTGATGCCAGCTGTGACTGATGCAAGCTGTACGAATTCTTATACATCAGCACAGTTCAGTTAATTTGCATAAATAAATTCAGGCGAACTGTAAGCTCCCTGCACATAGGAACTGTGTTTGGGCTCAAATTCCAACTTGAGTCGTTAAAATAAAGAGGTTATGGTTAAAATCTCTGTAAATTTTGGCATCTCTGGAACATAGTTTGCAGTTCCTTTCATATTCAACTCTGCTCCCCTGTAACGCTTTAGTATTAAAGAAATAAAGAAGCAGCATTTTGAATAATATATCATAATCTGTGTGCCCAAGTATGCATTAACTACTGATTTGATTCATGTATTTCATTACATGGCCACCCATTAGTGATTTGTAGTATCATAAAAGATTGATGGAGAGTAAAACCTCCAGTGGTGCCATGTTTCTAAACGTACTTCTCTCTCCGCCTGTACACTTGTACCATATGCATGGCCTGTGTTACATTTTTTAAAATTAAAACTTATCATAAGTATTGCACAGTTAAATCATTTGTATCTCTGTCTGAACATAAGTGTGTGTCTGATGGTAACAAGTGAGCGAGTCTCAAGAAGCATTTATCATGATTAGCTGTTCATCACTGGACCAGAGAAGGTCTTTATTATCATTGACAATCATTTTTTGTGTTTTTCATCCACATCTTTTCTTCATGTTATCCTCTCTGTTCAACTCTGCTTTCCAGAGGCTCTTTTCATCATATACCCCTCAATAATCAGCAAGCAAGCCATGCATGCTTCAAGCTTTTCTTTATATGAGATATAATTGAATTCATCAGCTTGACCTTGCTTGTTGTCGCAGCTGAAGAACTGATATCCCTATTGTGGACGTATATAAGCTTGCAATGGGTGTTCTTGGCTTATTAGAATCAAAGATCTCATTTATAAAACTCCACAAGCATTTATTTGAACTTCAAATTTAAGGCCATTCAAAGTTCCTTACTTACTGTAAGCTCCTTACATACAAACTATGTGCTTGTATTTATTTTTTCTTCCGAAGATGCTTTATTTAAAAAAAATTAAAATTTTCAGATTCAAGTGGCAGAGTTGTTAGCACTGTTGCCTTGCAGCAAGAAAGTCTTGAGGTTGAACTGGTCTTTCTAAATTGCCCTTAGGTCTGAGTGCATGGGTGTTTGTGTATATATATCTGTGTTGCCTTTAAATCAACTGGCGACCGCTCCAGGGTGAACATGATGTGATAATAGACTAGACTAAATCCAATATAATACAGTAAAAAGTCTCTATAAACTTCTAGTGTGGGTGAATGCATGATGCCTGGACTGTATTTGTTAAATAAAATTTATCATTGCGAGCAATGTTTTCCACTCGGAGATGTTGATTTTGCTCTACAGTATCTTAGGGGGCGATAATGTGTTGGTGTGTCTGCTGTGTAGAAGAAGAAAATAACCTAAAAGCAAGAATAGTTTCTTTTCACTTATATCATTGCTTATTCTGTGTACATATTCCTGTTCATTTACCTAAATGGCAAAATTAGTAAGTCACAAAAGACTATTTCACAAAAGCAGCAACATAGGCAAGGCAAGGCAATTTTATTTGTATAGCACACTTTCAACAGCAGGGTAATTCAAGGTGCTTTACATGATTTGGTGATTTAAAAGAAACACATAAAAGAAACACACATTACACATGATACACAATAAAGCAAGAGAAAAATAAATTAAAAAAAAGCAAGAGAGTATGAACACATTTCATACATATGACATCAAGCATTTACTCAAAGGCAATTCTAAACAGATGGGTTTTTAGTCTCGATTTAAAGCAGTTCAGAGTTTCAGCAGCTCTACACTCGTCAGGAAGTCTGTTCCAGATAAGGGGAGCATAAAAACTGAAAGCTGCTTCTCCATGTTTAGTTCTGAGTCTAGGGATGTTTAGTAGGCTAGAGTTGGAGGACCTGAGTGGTCTTGGTGGTTGGTACCATGACAACAGGTCTTCAACATATTTTGGTGCTAAGCCATGTAATGATTTATAAACTAGTAAAAGTATTTTAAAGTCTATTCTCTGAGCTACAGGGAGCCAGTGTAAGGACTTTAGAACTGGGGTGATGTGCTCTACTTTCCTGGTTCTAGTGAGGACGCGAGCGGCAGCGTTCTGGATCAGCTGCAGCTGTCTGATTGACTTTTTAGGCAGACCTGTGAAGATGCTGTTGCAGTAATCAATCCGACTAAAGATAAACGCATGGATGAGTTTTTCTAGGTCGTGTTGCAAAATCAGTCCTTTAATCCAGGAGATGTTCTTCAGGTTATAGAAGGCTGACCTTGTTATTGCCTTTATGTGATCCTGGAGGTTCAGGTCTGAGTCCATTACTACACCTAGGTTTCGAGCCTGATCAGTAGTTTCTAGCTGTATTAATTGAAGCTGTGTGCTGACTCTTGATCGTTCCTCCTTGGGTCCAACAATAATAACTTCAGTTTTGTTTTTATTCAGCTGGAGAAAGTTATGGCACATCCATCCATTTATTTGGTCAATGCATTGATTTAGGGTTTGAATGGGTTCAGAGTCACCTGGTGACATTGTAATGTTGAGCTGAGTGTCATCTGCGTAGTTGTGGTAGCTAATGTTATTGGTTGCTATAATCTTGCCTAGTGGGAGCATGTAGATATTAAATAAGAGGGGCCCCAGGATGGAGCCCTGGGGCACCCCACATGTGATTTCTGTTCGTTCTGATGAAAAGTTTCCTATTGAAACATAGAAGTCCCTGTTCTTTAGGTAAGACTCGAACCAGCCAAGTACTGTACCAGAGAGTCCGACCCAGCTCTCCAGTCGTTCCAATAAAATATCATGATCAACAGTGTCAAATGCTGCACTGAGGTCCAACAGAACCAGCACTGTGGTTCTTCCACAGTCTGTATTTATGCGGATGTCATTAAATACTTTGACGAGGACAGTCTCGGTGCTGTGGTGAGCACGGAAACCAGACTGAAAAGCATCAAAACGGTTTGTCATTGTTATGAAGCCATTTAACTGCTGAAACACAGCTTTTTCAATAATCTTACTGATGAATGGGAGATTAGAGATTGGCCTGTAGTTCTGCATTAACATGTTGTCCAACATACACATTTTTTCTTTTTCTGACATATGTTTTTTATTTGTTAGACACCATTCTTTGGTCTATCGAATACTGAAGCACATGACAGAGGCCTTTCCATGCCCCTTCTTGAAAAACAAAGAGATACTGTTTCTGCACATTTCAGTTTTTTAGGGAATTTGAACCAAATCTGAGGAGCATAGAAACTAAATGCTGCCTCACCTTTACTTTTGGTCCTGGGAACACAAAGTAAGCAGGTCTCTGAAGACCTCAAGGATCTACATTGCTCATAGTTGACAAGCAACTTAAATATATTTCAGCCAGAGTCCATTTAGTGCTTTATAGACCGAGAACAACATTTAAAAAAATCTATTTTCTGACAAACAGGGAGCCAGTGTAGTGTTTTAAGAACTGGTGTGATATGACCCATTTTCCTGGTATTGGTCTGGACATTTTTCACAACTGCTTAGAGGCAAACTTTTGTTGATTCTAAGCAACTACACCACAAGAGTGGACTGATTACCCTTAAAAAGAAGATTTCAAATCCACAATAGAAAACTTGACTTGAGTTGTGAATATGTTTTTAGCACAATGCCTACCATGTTGAGATGCTGCCCAAGGCACCAAGCCATATCCATCATAATCTACAGCTTTTACACAAATGATCATTTTTGATGTAGACCATTTTTAAAATAGATAAAACATTTGATAAGCACCATTTTTATTTCCCCAACCCATTATGGTTTTTGATATACGCTTGACCCACATGCACAAAGACACTCAGGAGACCAGTAAAAGTTAAGATGTTTATTGAATGTAAATCAGAATGCGAAAGAGTCTGGAGATGGAACGGACTGGGGACCGGGAGCTGCATCTCTGCAGGGGAGAAGTGGAGAGGCGAGTTCTGGGGGAAGGAGCAGATATGATGAGTACAGATGGTGAGCAGTTTACTAAGAGTAGATGGGGTTGACACCAGGGAAGAAGAGTGGAGCCTGGTCGAGAAGGTGGTTGTGGGGACTTTGAGATGCTGTAGAGGAACCAGATTAAACTGAGGAAGGCAGAGGAGGTGAACTGGTTTCCAGAGTGGGTGATTATATATATTAAGAGAGGAAGACGAGAGCTTATGATTGTGGGCTAGAGGGTAGACAGGGATTACGGAGAGAGTAACGATGGCACGAGGAGAATGAATACAGAAAACGGAGAACGAAGGATCTGATGATCTTGAGGAGGACCGAGACTGCAGAAGAATGGTGAACGAGGAGGAGTCAGATGACCAGTCATGAAACAGAATCCAGAACGAATTGTCAAAGCTGGTTAGTAGCAGGAGAATCTCTGGGACAGAACCACAGATGAGACAGGTAACCTGGGCGAGGGAACAAAACAGGTTAGAAAGCAGGGAACTACAATTAAACACAATGATGCAGAAATTTCTCAAAGGACACAGAGGGCTAGAAGTACCACTTACGTTACTGGTCCCCAGCTCCTTTTAAGTTGTAGCCTGCAGTCCTAACAAGCTGCAGATGCGCTGAAGCACACTTGTAGGTGATTACCTCCAGGAGAGGGAAACTGCTAGAACAGTGCCTCCGCTGCATCCTCTAGTGTAGGAACTGTAAAATTAAGAAGTATAACAAAAACCAGGGCCCTCATTAATCAAACGTTTGTAGAAACCGTCCTATATTCTACCCTACAAATGAAATTTATAATGTTCGTACCAACAGTCAAAATCTGGATTTATCAGATACGCGGTGGCCAGTCGTACGCATGTTCCTCCGCAATCATTTGTTGATAAATCCCACATGCGCATACCTAGGTGCTCGTGCCCATCCACAGTCATTTGCATACAAAAACTCCCTCAATTAACCATGTTTGGTAACACCATATCCTCTGACACATGCATTGAACCCTTGCGTTCTTCCCCAAAACTAATGGCCAAGAGTGCGAAAAAAGGAATTTCAGTCACACAGAGATCGAGGTGAAACATAATTGGGGCAAAGAAAAAGGATCATGATGAACTAACTTTTTGTAAGTTGTCATAGTTAACGCAAATTCCTATGAACATCGATAGGTTTGCCCTCTGTTATCGGCAGTTCTTCTGCTTCATGTCTCCCACACACAGCAGTAATATTCGTGCTGCAGACATAAAAAAGTGTGGCAAAGAATCATTTCATTAACTGTTATTCAGTTCTGTGGAAATACTTAACTTCTTTGAACAAATTAAATCAGTAAAATCTGTCCTGAACATTGCTGTTTGGTTCTATCAGCTCAGGGATAACCAATGAAAAAAGGAACACTGCCTGAGAGAAAGTGACAAAGGCAGTAAACACTGTTAGGACAGTGGAGTCGTTCCTGTTGAAATTAAAGGAAAAGAATGATTCGATATCAAACTGAATGCAATAAAAAGTCTCTCAATACATAACTTGGTCAGATCTTCTACCGGAGGTGCACAGATCACCACACTTGACATGTGTGTGGCCATGCATTATTGGAGACACTGCTTAGGCTGGCATCAGCATGCATGGAGACAGCAACTACCTGCTTCACCAATAACCAGGACCATCCAGTTTCCACTACACTACAGTTTACAAACCATTTATTTATAAGTGTAACAACATCCCTTTTAAACTGAAGCGCTTGATGTGACAAGTAAAAGAAGCACACTGAGAGCGCAGACCTCCCCGATGCACATCAAATCCTCCCACCCCTCCAGATTGCGATTCACATAATCTCCATGCATGATCACCCCCAAAATTGAATATTTTATTCCTTGGCAAATTTCTAACATTTCCTTAAAGTTTAATCCAAGTTCGTCCAGAAATTTGAGTTATTTTGCTAAAAGGCAGAAGTCATAATGAGCTCCTTGGCGGAGATGATAAACTGATGAGATAAATATTTTGTCAAAGTAAAACTGTTTCAATGTTACAGTTCACCCATTCTACCACTAAATTATGTGTCTACGTATGGTCAGAGCAGTTCTTATATTTAGGAACATTTCTACGTACAAGTACAAGATGGTAAATAGCACACAATGCATACAAATGTTCCTACACATGAAATATTATTACACGATAATAAATATTATTACACGATAATAATAAATAATAATAATAAATAATATTACACGAAAATATATTATTCTAGAATTGCGCTCCTCTGGGTGGCTGCATGTTGGAGTGGCTCTGTTGGCTACACATAAAGTTTTGGTTTTTTGTACATTGGTTCCTCTTTTTTCGTGAGGAAGATTGCATTTTTTTGACCTGTATAATTTCTAGTTTTTGGTGTTGTAAAGCTGGAGGGATATTTGCTGTAAATATTTCACTTTTTGACAACTTGTTATGATGCTTAACCATGGCAACAATGTGGTTTACAGCCGGGAGCAGCTGATTAACATCGCAAAAGCTGAAATAATACCTCAACTGAAGCCACAAATCCCTGATGAGTTGATAAGAAGGAGACGTGGATGCAGAGCAGGAGCGAAAAGGAGACAGAGAAAGAGGAAGTTCAAGCCATCTCTTCCATCGATCATAATGGGCAACGTAAGATCACTGGCTAACAAGATGGATGAACTCCAAGCCCTTACAAGGACTCAGCCAGAGTACCGTGAATGCAGTGTTATGTGTTTTACTGAGACGTGGCTATTGGATCATATTCCCGACTCCAAGGTCTCTCTGCCAGGCTTCCTGACTGTAGGAGCAGACAGAGATCTGAAAACGAGCAGGAAAAGGAAAGGAGGTGGAGTAGCAGTGCTTGTCAACAACAGATGGTGTCATCCAGGACATGTTACTGTGAAGTGTCGTCTCTGCAGCCCAGATGTCAAACTCTTGGCAGTAAGTTTTCGGCCATATTATTTACCAAGAGAGTTCACCAGTGTAATTTTGGCAGTTGTTTACATTCCACCTTCAGCCGTCGCCAACAATGCATGTGATGTCATCAGTTCCGTTGTTGCTAAGCTACAGACACAGCACCCCAATGCATTTGTGGCAATATCTGGGGATTTTAATCATACCTCGCTCTCTACTACACTTCCAACATTTCAACAGTTTGTAAGCTGCTCCACAAGAAAAAACAAGACATTGGATTTGTTTTATGCAAATATAAAGGATGCATACATGTCCAAACCAAAACCTCCTCTGGGACAATCAGATCACAATCTTGTTTTTCTCTGTTCAGAATATAAACCACTTGTTCAGAGGCAAGCTATTACAAAGAAAACTGTGAGGAAATGCTCACAGGAAGCTGAAGAAGCCCTGCAGGGTTGTTTTGCAACCACAGACTGGATGACTCTTTGCCAAGCACATGGAGAGGACATCAGTGCCATGACTGAATGTGTGACTGACTATATAAACTTCTGTGTGGACAACATCATCCCCACCAGAACAGTGAGATGCTTCCCTAATAACAAACCCTGGATCACCAGTGACCAGAAGGAACTGCTAAACAAGAACAAAATAGCCTTCAGGGAGGGAGACAGGGAATTACTGAGGAGTATACAGAAGCAACTTAAGGTCAAGATCAGAGACAGCAAGGAGGCATACAGGAAGAAGCTGGAGAACAAACTACAGAGGGACAATATCCGAGATGTCTGGTCAGAAATGAGAAAGATCACAGGCTTTAAGGACAGGAAGGATTGGATAGATGGAAGTCTGGACAGAGCCAATGAACTGAACACATTCTTCAACAGGTTCAGTTCAGGACCTAGCTCAGCATTCTCCTCTCCTGTTCCCAGCCAAACAGACATCCCACTCTCCTCTGATCAACAGCTTTCCTGTTACATCTCGGATGTTTTATCCTTCACCTCAGCCATGGACTCTTCTGCTTCCACAAGTTTGACTTCAACCAAGTCAGGAAATGCTGCTACCCCCTTTGCCTCCCCCCCCCCCCACTTGTCTGTCTCCAACAGTCAGGTGAAGAGGCAGCTGGAGAAACTGAACCGGAACAAGGATGCAGGTCCAGATGGTGTCAGCCCCAGAGTCCTAAAGGCCTGTGCTGAGCAGCTCTGTGGGATTCTACAGCAGCTCTTCAACCTTAGCCTAACTCAGGAGAAGGTTCCAGTGTTGTGGAAGACATCCTGCCTTGTTCCAGTACCAAAAAGAACCCACCCATCAGTCATCAATGACTATAGACCTGTTGCCCTGACATCCCACATCATGAAGGTCCTGGAGAGACTCCTGTTGGCCCCCCTGAGTAAGCAAACAAGAACGTATCAGGGCCCACTGCAGTTTGCATATCGCTGTGGAGTTGGAGTTGAAGATGCCATCATACACCTGCTTCAACCAACCCACTGTCATCTGGACAAAGCAGGCAGCACTGTGAGAATCATGTTCTTTGATTTCTCCAGTGCATTTAACACAACTCAGCCTAATTTCCTTTGTCAGAAACTCCTGAAGACACAGGTGGAGCCTTCAACAATTGCCTGGATCAATGACTACCTGACCAACAGACCACAATTTGTGAGACTGAAGAATTGTGTGTCAAACCAGGTGATCAGCAGCACAGGAGCACCACAGGGGACCGTACTCTCACCATTTCTTTTCACTCTGTATACTTCAGACTCCCAGTACAAATCAGAGACCTGTCATCTGAAGAAATACTCAGATGACTCTGCAATTGTCGGGTGTATCAGAGATGGACAAGAAGCTGAATACAGAGAGCTGGTGGACCGCTTTGTGACATGGTGTGGAAACATTCGTTTCACCTTGAATGTGAACAAAACAAAGGAGATGATTGTAGATTTCAGAAGGAACAGGGATAAGTCAAACATTGTTTCCATCATGGGAGAAGAAGTGGAGGTGGTTGAGGAGTATAAATACCTCGGAGTTCACCTTGACAACAGACTGGACTGGAGACTGAACAGTGAAGCCGTCTATAACAAGGGACAGAGCAGACTGTACATCTTGAGGTAGCTTAGGTCCTTCAAGGTTTGCAGCAAGATGCTGCAGATCTTCTACAAGTCTGTTGTGGAGAGTGTAATCTCTTCAGCCGTCATCTGTTGGGGTAGCAGCATCAGAGCCAGGGATTTAAAAAGGCTCAACAACCTAATAAAGAAGGCTGGTTCTGTTCTTGGGACAACTGTGGAAGATCTGGAGATGATAATGCAAAGAAGGATTCTTCATAAAATCAAAAATATGATGGACAACCCTGAGCATCCTCTTCATGAGACTGTCATACAACAACAGAGCGTCTTCAGTCAGAGGCTTCTTCAGTTTCGCTGCAATACAGACTGCTACAGGAAATCCTTCCTGCCTACAGCTATCATCATCTACAACAACTCCTTAAAGAATTAATTATATGAGCTATACCAACACATAATTTCCCTCTTGGATCAATAAAGTATTTTTGAATTTGAATTTGAATACACACAGATCTGTGTACGGTTGATAAATGAGGGCCCTGGCTCCATGACACAACTGAACTAAATGGATTCTGTACAACTCAGCTAGAAATGTAGATTGTAAACAAAAATGATTTTTTTTCTTTATACATTAGATACCATTTAAAACCATTTACACAGAAAATTACTTTAGTGATTCTTGTAAGTGTAGAATCTGCTGTTCGGAACACATACGCACGAGTCTCGCGAATAGCTGAATCCATGTTGAGCCTCCATCTTTGAAATACATTCGCCAACGAGGGACATTCCTGGAAATTCTAGCTCCGCCTTTCGCGTTTTGGCTACACTCAGTTGCACAGTGACGAATGCCAGAGGGAGATAGTCTACTCGCGACGCGGCAGATTTGAAAGCCTGTTGAAGATGGAGGATAACACCTATTCCCGAGAACATGAAAAGGAGGAGCTGGAAGTCATTGATGACTTATTGCCTTTTTCATGCTTGTGGGCTACCATAGCTGCAATACCTACTCTGAACTGCGTTGCGCTAAAGAGTCACAACAAAATTACACACTGTACCTTTAAAGATGTGATTTGTACTGCATTCTTTCTCCTTCTATTTCCCTCTATCTTCTAGCTTACACGCATCTTCCTTTTTTTCTTCCCCCTATCTGCAACATTCGCTGGATTTTTCAGTTGTTCTTCCTAAGGTTCCAAATTATATACTTACAATAGAAAGCTTACAGTGGCACAATTTCCCAAGAATAATACGTTATTTAACACATTGCTATATTTGATAATTTTCACTAGAATTGTGTTAAATTTGAATTACAATGTTTCCGTCGCATTTAAAAGGGCTTAATGAATTACTTTATAAAGTCAATAAAATGAGGAAATCTGATTAAAATATTATTAAATATATATTAAAATCATAAATAAAATGTATTTTTTAATTATGTTTTTATTTCCTGTTCTGAAATAAACAATGATATAATTTGAGTCTTTGCTATGTCATACTAAAGAAAAATCCCAACATGATTGATCAATCTCCAAAGAAATTCAGCTGCAGACCAATCGCCTTTTCTGTAGGAGTGTTGTCAAATAAAAGATTTACATTTTATTGCTTATAGAACACGTGTTGTATAAAATTATCTAAGTTGCATTTTCTAACTGAGGCCTGATATTTGGAAGCCTGATTAGACACAATCTGTAGAGAAAAGAACAAAATTGACATGACCAAATTGCTATTTTTCATAGAACCTTTGTCTGAGTCATGACAATGGTTCATATAACTTTATGCTTAACATTCAACTATTTAAGCACAATACCTTCAGTTTGGCATAGACAGAGTAAGCAGTTGATAAGACCTGCAAATTAGCTTTTCCTTCCCAGTTTTTAGATAAATCATTTAGTCAGTATACTGTCAGGGTGTATTGCTAGAGACCATAATAAATTCTTTCAGTTGCTCATATTGACTTGTATTCAAGATAAAACCCAGCTGAGATATACTTAATCTATGTTGGTACAGAAAATCAGGATCTGTCTGTCTGTCTGTCTGTCTGTCTGTCTGTCTGTCTGTCTGTCTGTCTGTCTGTCTGTCTGTCTGTCTGTCTGTCTGTCTGTCTGTCTGTCTGTCTGTCCGTCCGTCCGTCTGTCTGTCTGTCTGTCTGTCCGTCCGTCTGTCTGTCTGTCTGTCTGTCTGTCTGTCTGTCTGTCTGTCTTCGCAGTGGGTATGGTGTTCTTGGGATGCAATACCACATTCTTCCCCCACCAAACACAGCGAGTGGCGTTTATACCAAAGTGTTCTATTTTAGTCTCATCTAACCACATGACATTCTCCAAATCCTCCTCTGGATTATTCAGATGGTCTCTGGAAAACTTTAGACGTGCCTGGACACATGCTGGCCCAAGCAGGGAGACTGAAGGATTTAAATCCATGATGACGTAGTGTGCAACTAATAGTAACCTTTGTTACTGTGGTCCCAGCTCTCTTGAGGTCATTGACCAGTTCCCCCCATGTAGTTCTGGGCTGTTTCCTCACTATTCTCAAGATCATTTGTACTCCACACGGTGAGATCTTCCATTTTCTATTAACTGTTCCAACGGCTGATCTCTTCTCACCCAGCTGCTTGCCTATTGTATATTGTCTCATCCCAGTCTTGTGCTGGTGTACAATCTTGTCCCTTGTGTCCTTGGAAAGCTCTCTGGTCTTGCCCATGGTGGAAGTTGCAGTCTTACTGTTTGAAGGTGTGGACAGGTATTAACCTGTCCACACCTTCAATCAGGTATTAACCCTGATTTTATCAGGTGTTCAAATGCTTATGTGCAGCAATAAAATACAAATAAATTCTTTAAAAATCAGACAATGTTATTTACTGAAGAAAACAAAAATGCTGTCTCTCACAGTGGAAATGCACCTACAATGTCAATTTCAGGCCCCTCCATAATTTCTAGGTGGGAGAACTTGCGTGTATGTACATGTGTATATTTAAGATTTTACTTTCCAGACAATCCCCTAACTTTCTTGGAGGGTTGAGAAAATCAAGTATGGTGCTCAGTCTGCTACTGTCACTGCAATTGATGGCCAAAGAGGACTCTGTAAGAGGCTTTATTTCAGCTGTGGAGCTGTTGTCTGTAGGATTTTTCTATAAAAAGCTTAGGGGAAAGACAGCCAAAGTGGGAACTCACAATCTGATCCTAATTTTATTTTAAGTTGGCATAAAAAGTACATCAATTCTTGTTTGATTTTACTTCATGGTGTTTGGATTATGACAACAAAAGACAGTGCACACCAGCTGCATACATTATCTGAATAGCTGAAAGCCTCACACACACTAGTTTACACGCTCACACAAACACATTTCAGCATATGGCATTGTTTGTCCTCATGGCTTTGGTGCTCATTTGAAGGTGTCCTTCCTCTGTTTTTGCAAAAAAACTTTGAGGATCAGCATCAGTTTGTTTATCATTTGTTCCTGAAATATGTGTTGAGGGTTTGTGCATATCAAACCTTTAAAGTGGGAGGAGTTACAGCCCAGATGGCAGATTTTTTAAACGACTGCCTTTATCAAGCTGCAGGAACACTAGGACTCAGCACTTTTTCCTATTTTTAAATGCATTAAATGTGAGTTTAAACGTAAGCATTTTTTTTTTCTTCATGTCTGTGGGCTTCATGGGTGGTAACAAAGAACAGGTCGTGTGAATGTTTACTGACTGTAGGAAAGGATCTGGTTGTAAATTAAATTTGCTTCTTGGCTATCTTGGCAATTACATAATTGCTATACAGGGGTCTATATGTAAAGAATGTGTTATGTTTCTAAGGTGCCATCTTCATGCTAAGGAAGCTGAAACATTATATTTAACATTTTATCAACCATTACCTTTTCCTGTTCGTTCTCCTCCTTATTGGTAAATAAGCTGCATGAAAAAACTCGCAGCTTTCCTCAGTCCACTGACTACTCACACTGTCAAACCTGGAAACAGTTTGGAGGTGTGCACCCTTCTATGCTCATGGGAATCCTAATCTAGCTGGGAGTGCAGTGAATAAATTTTCATATGTGCTGGGAGTCTGAACATGGCATGTGATTCATTGGGGTGGAGAATGTGAACTGTTGTTTGAAGTCTGAGTAACACTAGTACAACAGTAGCCCGTTCGGATCATCCTTTTAATCTATAAACTACATATGTGCCATATGTGTCACAATAAGCTGAACCATCCAACCGTGGGTTTAAGTTGACCCAGCAATTTTATGCATCTGATCATTCTTGGAAAGAAGTCTGATGAGTAAAATGAGATTGCAAAATGGGTGTGATGTAGTGATAAAATCCAAAGAAAATACTGCAGCCACAGCACCCCAGCCTGTGTGCTGTAAAAGCTACAGAGACACTGAATGATCACTTCCTGTCCATCTAATTTGAGAAATGTAATGATGTCAGTAATAACATGTTGAGGATGGTGTCCAACAACTCTGCTCATATTTGTAGCATGTTTATTGCATTGTGACAATCTGAATGGGGTTCATATGCTTAGTTGCTGCAGCATTAACATGGTTGAACATTTTTATTTTAAACCCTGCAAGTATAGTGCCAGTGTGATAATAGTCTATTTTAACATTTCCAGTTTTTCCAACAAATATTCCATGACCAAGTCTGTGCTTCATGGATACTCTACTAGTGCTCTCCCCTCCACTTTCTCAATAGCATTCAGGTATACTGCTACTACAATGATAAGCTACAACTTAACTTTTTTTGTAACTATTTAATGTAAAACTTTAAAAAAGATTTTGACTGCAAGCTGTCTCAAATGGGAAAAATAAAGAACCTCTTTTTTATCAGAAATAATTCCTCCCTAAACTCTGCTATTGAAATGGGGTGTTAACTACATATGCATGTAAATAAAAGCATTATCAATTAGAGTTAGATTTTAACACGTTTGAATGAACATGTTTCCATATAAAATGTTCGTGCTACAAATGACGATAAAAGAGGGAAGGAAATGAAAAAAAACTTAACAAACAGAAGCAAGAGCAGAGGATGAAAGAAAGAATTTCTTAAAAGAGGGAGATTGGTAGAAAAGCTGAACGAGTATTTTGTCTTATTTGTTCTACTTGGCAAAACAGGGAAATTAGATATTGACTGCTGAATAATGTTTTTCATTTCAATGAAAAAGAGAGGCTTACCAACACTAAACAATCTGCTACTTTTACCATTCTCTGAGAAGACGCACGTGTGCACACAGAAGCAGGATGGTACCTTCAAGAATAATGCAATAGCACACACTTTCCACAAATATGCAGGATCATTATACAATGAAATGAGCATTGTCTAAGGATGGAGTACCTTTTTTTCATATTGATTTCATGATGGTGAGAAAAGACAGAATTTGATCATAAAACTGTTCCTTTGAGGACAAAAATTTTTTTTATTCCAATTATGTAGTGATTCATATGCCTCTGAGCTTTTCATTGTCCAACAACTATTTAATATTGAAAAGGCTCCTGATGAATACCATCACATAATAAAAATGGAATAAGGGATTCAGCAAAGACATTGGCAGAGTTTATTCAGTCTACTAGTAAGAGACAGAAAAAAATAGTAGTTTTTATTCAAATGCCAATAAAGAGTGAAACCCATGACAGACCTCATTTGAAGCAATATTAAAAGGAATAAATTGACCCATAATTATCCTTTCGTGTTCTTTGCCGTGCTCTTGACAGTATGCACATGGTGCTTGCTTATTGTGAGGGCAATTAGAGAAGAGCTGTTCTTGCTGCCAAGACAGACAAAATTTCAATTTGCTGTTGCTAGGAGATTTATGGTAAAAACAGAAGACACAGTTAGCCGATGCAGAATAGATTCATTTTGATGTAGAGGTTATTGACACGGCAAGTCAAATGTTATCTTTGAACTGTCCAGAATTTTGGCAATTTTTACAAACCGATGGAGTTTAATTGTTGCTTTTTTTTGCTCATAATCGAGAGATTTAAAAACTAGTTGTGGTTCTGGGAGGAATAAAATGTGTGTAAGAATAAATGTTTTTATAGTTTCAGCTTAGTGGTAGAAAGAAATGGTTTTACCTGTACTCACAAGAAAAATTTTGAGCTTAAAGGCCCCGTCTACATTAGGCCGTTTAGGTGCTTAAACGAATAAATATTTCTTCAATACCCCATCTTGGCCACACTAGCCCATCGTTTAAGGTTCCCCTCCCCGGATATTTTTTTACACGGGTAAGTGGGCCGTCTATTTCTTAAATCTCCTGCTCTTGGATTGGTGTGTTTTTTTTGTTTTTTTTTGGCATTTAAGAACTGAGTTCGGTAAGGAGGTGATGTCAGAAAACACTCGCCACAGCCAGCTTGATAACAACGGGTTACCACTCAGAGGTAAACAATAGGAAGATGGAGGCGAATCTTCCAGACATGCCCTTGTTGCTTCTCCTTGTATATGTAGAGGTGGTTGTAAAAATCACACAAAATACCTTGAGATAAGGCATGCTGCGATTGCCGCAATTTCGGATACATTATATCTCAGATGGTGACTGTGACGTCTTACTGTATATGTGGGTCTGCCTTTTTTTTGCGCATGCCTACTAGGTCGGGGTTGCGCCAGCGGGCGGAGGGGGATAGGTGGTCGTAAACAATGCTTTGTGTATGTGTGGACAGGTATAAGATTAGGTGGGATATAGCCCATCCTGTATAACCTTAGCCGTGTTAGTGGAGAAGCAACCTAAGATGCTAATAAGCCTTTTCCATTATCCATTCATAAATGTAATTATTTATAGCCTATTATAGTTCTTATATATTAATGTCAAATCTTTTTCTGCTGATTTTCTCTTTTTATAAACGTTTATAAAGTTTGTTGCAGCTGAAACAATGTACCAACCATTACACAGTTTTGTTACAAATACATTTAAATTTCACTCTCTCCCATAAAAGTGTCTTTGATTATATCACATACACTGACATGCACAAAGAGCCAATAAGAATGTGCACAGGCATGTTTTAGAGTCTTCAGATGTATTCATCTGAATGACCACCACAGACCACCCAGGATTGCAAGACAAAAATACAAAAAGTGTGACTGTGTGTGTGCGGGCGTCCGTGCATGCGTGTGCACAAATGGTATGATCATAGATGCCTGTGTGGAGGGGGGAGAGATGATAATCCTTCTGTAACAAAACTCTGTGATCATTTATGCTCGGATTAAGACATTCCATCTTCCCCAATAGTAGGAGCCTCTGAGAGATTCACAAACAGAGAACTATGACATTATTATTGTATGGATTAATTTTAAGCTCAGAAGCAAATGCTGCTGACAAGATAACCAACTTCAAAGACTAAAATGCCCAAAGATCTAGTTTTGAACTAGATTTCATAGTTTTCCCACATCAAAAGGGGTGTCAGCTACATTATTTAAAAAGATTTGTAATGAATCAAATTCAAACTGGAGCTTTTATCCAAAGTACTATATTGTGGGAGAGTGGAGTGCTCAGACAGTTTTACCTGAAGTTCAACCAGATGCAAACTGAATATCTCTTATATCACAAATAAATCCAATTATCACTGTATTTTCACCCCCTACTCTCAAAACCTGTGTTCATTTTTTTATTTAACTTCCTGACCCATATGCAGAATACGACTAGTGTAACCAAGGTGTAAAATAAATTATTTATTATCTGTGGTGATCCAGGGAAGACGGTGGTGAAGCAGCCAGAGATGGAGGATGAAAGAGCTTCAAGCAGGAGCGTGAGCACGAAGGGGAAAGGAACTTTGAGGCTGTCAGACTTGGGAGGCGCTTTCATGATTAAGTGGTAAAATAAAATAGAAGTAAAACACAGACAAAGCATTTAAAGTAAAAACAGCAAAAAGGAAGACAGACAAAAACAAACACCCCAGACTCCTGACATAACCCTTCCTCTTTATTGTAAAATCAGCCAGTACATAAGTAATTTTGATGTGCAGCAATATTTTTTAAACTAGAACAGGGAGGTTAAGGTTATCTTTGCTTTCATGACTTTCAGTCTTGGACAAGTCACAGACACATAAATTCTGGTCAGTGTCATGGTGTGATTAAGGAGGACCCAAATGCAGCGGTTCAAGATGTAAGGATGTAAGAAAAATAAAAACGTTTATTAAGCAAAATATCCAACAACTTCCAATGAACAAGACCACAAAAAGAAATGGGAGGGAAGACAGAGAATCCAGCGGGATATGAAAGAAGGAGGACTGCTTACTGAAAGAACAGTGAGAAATGACAGAGGAACTCGAGAAAAACCTAGGCCTGCTCTACACAAAGACAAAACGGGTATAGTTTAAAAAACAGTCTGTAAAAACGGCACCACAATAACTAAAACATTTGTCCACATGAAATCACACAAACCAGCTTAAAATGTTGCAGTATGTATGCCCACTTGTAGCGCACTGACACTGCCAGAAAAACAAAAAATAACATCCTTGAGGATGAGACACCTATTGGATGAAATACAGGGCGTTAATCAATGTAATCAAATGCAGGTGGGAGCAAGAGAGCAGGTGGCTTCTCTGCCATTTCCTCATTCCCTCCTCAATATTTAAACAGTTCTTATTCAGTCACTACTCGCTGGTTCCTCGTCAATGATTCCTGTTTCCCGGTCACTGCATTTCTGACTCCTCCTGAGTTTTTGTAAGTTCCCTGTTCCTTGTTCTTTTGTTTCATTAAATCTTAATTTTTTATTCAGCTGCATTTGCTAGTTCCAGCACAGTCCGTGTCCGTCCAGCCTGCCATCTCCACCTCCTCCCAGCCATCAGAGCTAGCCTCAGTGGCCTCCCAGCCCGCTAACCTTCTCCGCAGGCTCCCAACCATGGAGCTCTACCACGCTCATAAAAACTCAGTAATTCTGAAATATAAGGCGGGTACAAAGCATTGAGAGCTTTAAAAACAAACAAAAGTTTAAATTCTATTCTACAACGAACTGGCAGCCAGTGGAGGGAGGATACAACAGGGGTGATGTGCTCGCATCTGGAGGTGTAAGTTAAAAGATGTGCAGCCGGATTCTGGACCAACTGCAGCCTGTTGAGGAGCGACTGAGAGACACCAACATAAATAGCATTTTATGTCTGCTATGTAATATAATATACTGTATATGAAATACCACATCAATTGCAAACTTAATCTTGTATAGAGTCTTGAGACAATATTTTTTTGGAAGTTGGCTCTATATAAATTAAATATACTGAAATAAACCACCTACCATACTTCAAAAAGTATTTCTCATGAGTTAATAAGGCAGTGAATATCTCAATGATGTATTGTATCAACATGTTAGCTCTGTTGTTTACTGGCCCTGCTAACTGAAAATCATGTAAGTGTATAATCATGTGTGAAACATAAATAAGTCTAATTTAATTTGGTTTTATTTCGGTCTTGTAATATTTGTTTTGATAGTTGACAAGCACTTGTTAAGTAGTTAGGATGCTTAATTTGGTTGATAAAAATGCATAGATCACAACAGAAATCATATGCAGACAATGAAGTAGGCAAAGGCTTCATCAAGCATAAAGGCCCAAAGATACATCTGCTCTTCTAATTGCTAATCAGATACAGGCGCCTCATATTATCCAGCTAGACAGGCATTTGAAATCTCACAGTGTTTGTGTGATTCTTTTGCAGAGTTCACACATCCAAGGCAGTTGAAGATGTTTCACAAATAAGTTGTACCTCCACATGTTTCACTGCATTATAGATTTTATCTGGTATTCTTTTAGAAATAAGTCTGCAATGTCCGAGGTCATACTTGAATTGAGGGCTTAATTTACACAAAAAAGTATGCATCTAACAGTACGTCTTCAATCATCTGACCTAAATACCAAGAGGAATTTAAATGTAACAAGTTAAGCTATAAAAAATTTCATTAATAAAGAAGGAAAATATCTGCTGCAGCCTTTTTTTGATATTCTGCAAATAAACACTATGATTTCAAAATATACCTTTTTACATATGTTCCTTCCTCTTTGTATGCTACCAAAGAGAGTTTTAACCAGAGAGCCAATATTGACATTGACAAAAAACGATCTATGTGATGCTGATCGAACCCCCTATGTCAAAAATGCCACAAAAGCAGCAGTTGTGATTGGTAAATTGTAACAGCTTCCATCGCCTAAGCTAACAGCATGTTTAACTTGTGTTCTTTGGTTTAGTGTGTTAGCATGTCAGGTTTCAGGTTTGTGCCCTCATTACAAACATAAATGGATGGAATGGTTACCAACAAGCAACTTCAGTGTATTTTAAACACAAAAATCAGATGGATAAGTGTGAATTAATTGTGGATTTTCTCTAATCCACACATGGTAAAAATAATTTACATCATGTTGATTATCAGTAGTAAATGTCTCAACCATACCTATCAAAAATAAGCTTAATAATAACGCTGTCTGGACATTAGACAACTTGTCTTTGCACAATTGCAAAACTTCATTTTAGTAGGCTGGTTTCTGGGCATGGATACAGTACTCAACAGTACGCAACAAGTAACATAAATACATTTTCACTTGGGTTGATATTGGGGCTTTGGGAAGGCCCCTCCTTTGTGCGTGTCTTAGTTCTCCTGTGTTCTACTCCTTCGTGTATTGTTTAGATTCCTATATTATGTTATTCTTTAGTTTTTGATCAGCAAGATCCTTGTGTGACCTGTCTTATTCCTTCTGTGTTCTTTTCTGTGTTCATTAATCACCTCCCCTCATTTTTCATGCGTAGCTCCTTCTCCAGCTGCATTATATTCTCATGAATTGTTACACACAGTTCTTCTGGCAATCATATACATTCCACTAGTTTAAGTCAGTTTCTTTACCTCCTTGCCAGATTCTAGATTGTGTGCCTATAGGTGCGTTTCCACTATCAAAACTTTAGGGTAATTTGACCTGAGCTTCACAATATGCGTGTGTCTCCATTTCCGGAACCTACGTAGTACAAGTCTGGGGGTATGTACTCTGAAATGGCCCGGTAGATTCACTGGACGAGAGCTGTGGCTAACTCAAGCTGACTGGTTGTAACTAATTAGAAGAGTTGCTGGCGAAGCAGTTCATAGCAACATAGTAAACAGAAACACAGCAACCATCCCTGCTCCTTCCATGTCGATCTCTTGTTATTTCTGCTGCTGTGGGCACCTTTTGGTTCTGATCAGTGATGCTACTCACTGTCGAAACAGTCGTTATATGCTGACATCCTAGCTAAGAACTCAAAAGGGCAATTTTGTATAAAGACACGACGGCTGAGAGGAGTGGGTTAACAGATTTAGCCCGATAGAGGAAAGTCCGGTCAAATTACCCTGAAGTTCTTTTAGTGGAAATGTGCCTTATGCTCCTTGTCACCAATGCTGAGTTGTTTCAAGTAAGATGTTCTCAAGTTTTTTTTCTGCCAGTTCCTTGGTATTGTAAATCTTATTTCAGTAAAACTAATCTGGACTATGAAATTACTGTCATCTGCTCTGATTGTGAGTCCATCTCAGTTACAGTCTTTGAAAGAGTAAATTGTGTCCAAACTTTAAAGGAGCATGGGGCAAAACAAAGAAACAAAACTCACGAACGACGCGGCCGGCGCTGCAATTAACTGCAGCCAGCCGCACGGCGCACAAACGCTTCACAACAGAACATACCTCTTCACAGTGACATAATTCTTTTTCTTGGTGCCACTTTTTAGTGGTTGTGAGTCGTCCTTGGTCGTTTCCCAGTTGCAGAAGAGAAGAATCCATTCTCACAATTAAATCAATGGAGGTCTGCGACCATTTTTCTTCCTCTTTGAAAGCTGTCGAGAATGCACAAGCCGTGTCAATTGACGTCACACCGCCACAGTGCGGGAAATTCGGGCCTTGAACTGCAGCACATTTTACAGCACACATCCAGTTTAAGAAAATGGAGCGAGACGTGGGTGGGCTAATTCTTTTTGGTTTATAACGCTTCATCGCCCAACAGCATTAAAAAACTGGACCTGGATGTTTATTTTGATTACAAATCCTGCCCCCTGTTCCTTTAACTGTTTATTTATTGATTAAAGCTCAAATTGAACATTTTGGTAGTAGTTGTCCTTTTTTATTATTTCATCCACTAGTGCAATGTACTACCATTGGCATCCAAAAAAACCCCAAGCCTGTTTCTTACACTGCCATATCTGAAAGTCAGAACTGTTGATTTATGTTTGAAAGCCTCATTTTGACACCTCCAAATATTATCATTAAGGTAAAACAGGTGTATGCCTGGTCTAATCATAAATATAACATTCCAGAAAGGGATTTGGCCTGTCCATGTCAGCAGCTGCAAATCAGTTTTAGGGCAGGCGGTCCTTTCCTGGTCATCAACCTTGTACGATAGGTAAATAGGTCAGACATGCAAATATTTGCAAACTACAATAGCTTTGGCTTTTATAGAGCATTATAAGCATCAGCATTGGCACATAAACATAAACAATCAGGCATTACCAATCAATTGAGAATGAAATAGTTGATTTACTGCAAGACATAATGTAATGTAATGCAAATGAAATTAATAAAATCAAAATATTTCCCAATCTTCTCAGGTAACTTAGGAATACCATTGAAGACAAACCATCAAATTATGTTAAATTTTTTGTCATCGTTGTAAAAAACGTGAAAAAGTGATGCTATTATTCAGATTTGAAAATTATAAAATCGTGTGGAGTAATTTTGTGTTGTTTTTATTATGCCATATAATCTTGATTTATTGGTTGTGGTGATAAAAGCGCAACCATCTTGAGTTCTCATTAAATCAAAAGTTTTCCCTTTGTTCCAAGAAAGCACTGAAAGCTTGAATCCCTCTGAGAGGGCAATGTTTTCCTGTTTATAGCAGAAGAAGAGTAACTGATAATGAAAACAAGGCATGCTGCACAGAAGGAACAGGAAAATGAACTTGAACATTCAAAAACAAGGATCAGAGTGATGACAGCAGATTGTGTGAAGCTAAGAGATGTAAGGTTGAGGGTATATGGAGAGGAAAGCCTGTAAGAGGACACAAGAAAAGAATTGTGGCAATAAAAAAAAACATTTTCCCATCACATACTTGATATAGGTAAATCCTTGCCATACTCTACTCATGATAAAACATCACTTGCTTTGTGAATTATTTTAAAATAACCAATAGGGATAATTTTAATGTGTGAAAGTACGTTTCTTTTGAAACAGATGTTTTCCATCACAAAAACAAATGCCATATGCTTACTTGCTGTCCACTTCTGCTCTGCTCTTCTTGCCATCAAACTATGGAAATGTGACAAAGTAAGATGGGCTACGGTAGCAAAACTCATTAAGATGAGTTTGGTTCTGCTTTTCTGTTGTCTAGAGATAGGTAAGAAAATGGAGCTGTGACAAATTGTGTTTTTCTCCTTGAAACATTTTTTTTTGCCACTGCTGGCTATTTCAACCCTAATATAGTTTAAAATCTTTTTATTCAAGTTACTTATAACGTGTCTCTCACTGGCTCTTTTCCAAATGGCAAATAAAAAACTTTTCAGACCACTAGCCAGATTTTCTAAAAGGCTGTCCACTTTACAAATCAAACAATGGCTTAAAAATAATATTTGTGGACATCATAGCCAATCTTCCCAGTTAAATACATTTTTATGTGTAATTGAATATTAATAACTATATATTTTAATCATGCAAATAGCACATACAAAGCAAATACGCAATTTAAAGTACCAGTCTGGATCCTCTAAAGTAGTTTTTTGTTCTGAATCCATCCATCCATCCATCCATCCATCCATCCATCCATTTTCTGTACTGGTACTGGTGCCTATCTCCAGCAGTCACGGGGCGAGAGGCAGGGTAGACCCAGGACAGGTCGCCAGTCCATCGCAGGGCAACACAGAGACATACAGGACAAACAACCACACACACACTCATACCTAAGGGCAATTTAGAGAGACCAATTCACCTAACAGTCATGTTTTTGGACTGTGGAAGGGAGCTGGAGAGAACCCACACAAGCACAGGTAGAACATGCAAACTCCATGCGGAAAGACCCCAGGCCGGGATTCGAACCCTGCTTGCTGCAAGGCAACAGTGGTACCAACTATGCCACTGTGCAGCCCGTTCTGAATTCAGGATCTCTTAGCATGTTCATTTTAAAGTAACATAAACTAGTTCTCTGGTTCCTTTCATGCTAAAACAACTCCCATCTTGAAAATTCTAATAATAAAACTTACAAATAAAACTATCAGTTAAAACTGTCAGTTAATATTCCATAAGGATGAGGCTGAAGACTGGATTGGCGTTTCTTGTATTTTATTACGGCCAGTCTTGTACATGAGTCTGTCTGAGCCAACGCTTGAACTCTCTCGCACCCAGATCATGTCTGCCTTCTCTGTAAGCAGCTTCTGTCTTCAGTCTCCTAATGTTATGTCTTCATTGCAAGGTTAACCAAAACACTTCTCTCTGCGGTTAGATCACACTAGGTGAAAGATCTCTTCACTGACTAATGATCTCTTATTATGCCATATTCCTTAGATGCCTGTACTAATATTTAATTAATCAATTAATTGACATAACCTTGAAATATTGCTGTAACAAGTGAAATATTGCTGTAACAAGTGTCACAGTTCTGGGGTGTTTTATAGTTTCTGCCATTTTAGTTCTTTCCTTGTAATCTATTTCATAGTCTATTCTTGTGTTCCTTGTTCTGAATATTCGTATTACACCTTATGATCATGTTCTACTGCATTTCGTTTCAGGTCTTGCCGTATTGTGTTTAGTCCCTTGTATTCATTATTTTTTAAAAGGTCTTGCCATGGTTTCGTTCCTTTGTTTTTTGTTTCGTAAGTTTTTTTGTATTTTGTTCCTTGTACATATAGTTTCCTTAGATTAATGTTTATATTTCCCTAGTTTATTAGGTCTGCTTTTGTTTATCCCATGTCATAGTCTGCCTCCTGGTTCATTATAGTCACCAATAATCCAGTTATGCCTTTCACCTACGATGTCTAATCATCCCCCTTGTGTTGTGTAACCAGCTCTGTTCCTCATAAACGCTGGTTTTTCACTGTTCAGCGCCGGATTCTGTTTTCATACCTGTTTGCATACCTTTACCTGTTTACATACATCCAGTGTTTCTCTGTCCTGAAATAAGGTTTATTAAAAACCTCATTTTATTTTATTTTATTTAACCTTTTTTTATCGAGGTAAACTGAGAACCACCTCTCATTTACAAACATGACCATGCCTCCTATCAGCGGATGTCTGCGTTTTGGCTCTGCACATCAAAACATGACATCATGTTATAACTTCACTCTAAAAACTAAAAACACAAACAGTTATATCATTATTATCACTTTCCACACACAAAGGGAAGATAAACTATATATTTTTTAATTACTTTAAATGTTGTTAAAAATTATGCATTGTTTGACTTTTTTATTGTTAGACTTTTTGTTTAGCCAAGAGGTCAAAATGTGTATTTTGGTCTTCTGTCTAAAGTTATTGATAACAGAGTGAAAACAAATCTAGATGTTTGCAAAGAAAAAAGAAAAAAAAATCAAGCCTGCACCATTATTTTCTTAAAGTTTCTAACATGTTCTCAATCACAAATCAAATTAGCCTGCAGTGTGGAATGTATTTTTACAGGGTAAATGTATAAAATTACCTAAAATGCTTTGCAACCCTTTAGTATTTTTAGCAAATCATGTTTTATTTATTTTGCATAAAGCATAAAGTAAATGTATGCAATACCAATCAGAGTACTGCAAAGTTTAATATGTCACATATAGATATTTTGGAAGGTGAAGAACAATGGGATTTAAAGACAAGGAAAAATAAGAATATTTGAATAAAAAAACCTGACTTGATTATCATTTACCTGGCCAACAGCATTAAATGCATTTGTTGTAAAAAAAACTTTTGCAACATAGCAGTAATGGAAAACAGGTTAACTCAAATCACTATGTTTGAATACCTTGAGAATGTTGGTGACCTGATGGAACGGTTTGTACAGAAGCTTAAAGACAAGGCTTTGTTAAAAGGTGATCACAAAATTACACTGCCAGTTTACATCTGTGTTGCATGAATTGTCTCAACTCGTATGTGATGGGAAGCTCATAGTGTAGTGATGTGTGCTTGGATTCGGCCTGGGTGTGCTGCCTGACCTGAGACAGAGGAGCGGATGTGTGGCAGTAATATTGTATAAAAAATGGACCAGAGAGTGACCGGGAATGGTTTTGTAAGCTACAGCTGAAGTGCAGTACAAAATTAAACCCCCAATCACTTCAGTAAACCGGTGCTTCCATTGTCTTCTTTGGTATGCCTCACAACCTTTTTTTTACAAAGTTAAATGCTAAGGGATTTAACCCTGAAAGAAGACAACTTCAGCCCTGAAAGAAGTATCTCCCCTATGTTCCCCGACCACCGTTAGGTGATGCAAGCAGAAATGGTTAATATCTTTATGGTTATTTATATAGACAGACAATCGTTCATGGACACTGCTGCTCTGATAAAATATAAACAATATAAACAGCGTCAAGGCTGAGATTCTTTTCAATGATATGAGTCTACTGTATATGCAAATATGCTTACAGTCAGTCTTAGCAGATCTATGCACATAGGTACTGTCAGATGAGTCAAGACAGCTCTCTATTCCATTGTAAAACATCTGATTGATGTTTTAGTTTTTATATTGAGATGATGAACATGTACCCAGAACACCAATTAGGAATATTTTTGTGTGTTCTCTGCATTCACATCTCTATTAAAACAGATAACACGGCATGGAGCTATTCCTAATTTTAATTTAGCCATGCACTGACCCTGTTGAGCCAATGATTAGTTTGTAATTATATGGGAACAAGTCTGCATCAGCATTTTGAAGCAGGGAAGATTTAGCGAGGGCCATCACAGAAAGATTGTATAATGGAAATTTATCGACACAGAAGTAAAATGAGCACTGTGTGCGTCAAAGCACAATAAGAATGTGGAATACTCAATCTTAACAATGTTTTTTTTTACTGTATCAGGGAATCTCTCTGGTCAATAACCTTTTTTTTGTTCACCCTTTGCTTAGCATTTTCAAATGCGACAGCACCGTACTACTGGTGCCAAAAAGCTGCTTGTGTATCTGCTTATGTACTCTGTTTGGGTGAGCAGATGCAATCTGCCTCGAGAGGGATTCCCTATGGCTGTGAGGTTTAAATGAAAAACAGATGCCTCCACTTGGAGACAAAATTAGTAAAACACAAGCTGTCAAACACAATTAATGATAACAAGAAACACAGTCAGGCCACCACTGGAAAAAAGGCACAACTTTTCTCCTTATTACCTTAAAAAAGTGTGATTGAATTATTCTTGTGGCAGTGTAGATATGCTACAAAAATACAGCAGAATCATTCAATTTAACCACATGTAAAAACCCTGAGGAGAAATTAATTCTAAGAAATGCTGCAGGTACAGAAAAAAAGTTTGAAGAGCAAACCAAGGAGAAAACAATTTCTTTAAGCACCACTCTCAGTCATCCTTTCCTTTGTGACTTTCTTGTGTGCTAGCTACTTCCACCTTCCTGTATATTCAACTTTTGTTTCACATATGGTTCGCTTGAATGTATATATACAGAAAACCTTCCACAGACTTTAATCCTTGCTGATTTTTTTTGCAGTTAATTTTATTAAGTAGACATATTAATGCAACAGTTTGTCTTAATGTCCATTTAATGAGGGCTTATTGTTGTCATATTGTTTATATTTAATGCAGGCTAACCATTAGGCATAAAAGCCAATGCTGTACAGCAGTACAATGAGATGTCTCATTCTTGTTAGGAGTCTGTCTATCTGTTTTTCCCTTCCAGTGATTCTCCACCAGGGGTCCTGCTTGAGTTGAGGACCTGTCCATCAAGCTTGAGGGCAGAGCTGTGCCTGGCAGCTGATCGCAGCTGTACCTCACTGAGGCGCATAAGCAAGTGTATAAAGGAAGCTGGCTGTCAGACCTTCTTTGCCAGAGTGTTGCATCTCCGTGGTAACCTCTACCCCTCCGTGTCTCCTTAATAAGCGCTAGGTAAAGTATTTCTTGTGACTTACCTGATGTAATCCTTCCTGTGCTCCTTCCAAGGTTCCTCTGTGACCACACTGTGTTTCCAGTCATATACAGCTCTGGTTCTCCTTCCATGTTTGACAGTCCTCTGGCTCCTGGCTCACCTATGTCCTCACTCCAGCATCAAGCCCTGCTGGTCTGCCCTCAGAACACAGTCCTCCCTCTCAGGATCCCTAATCACCTCCAGGAACTTCTTCGGAAGATCTCGCAGATGTCCCGGACTCCTAACATCTCCTCCCTGGCATCATTATTCCCTGCTGACAGTAAGTCGATCCTGGGTACTTATAAGCAATACTCATTAATCAAGGAAAGCTACTCACCTGTAATCCTCCCATCCTACAGTTCTCCTCCTCGTCTCCATTTTTCTGGGCAGTGTTCCTGGTTGCAGCGATCAACCTACATTCATATTCTCAAATTGTTTTATTATTTCACAACTGGTCGTCCTAGTGGTGTTCTGCATGTGGGTCAGAAAACTAAGCTCAAACATGACAATTCTAGCATGTGTAATGTTGATGGTAATGCACAAAACATACAATTTTAAGCCCTTAAAAGTGCTAAATCAGTACATTTTGTTTCTTATCTCAAAAATGTTGCAAATTTCATCAATTGAATTCTCACATGTACAATAATTGTAAGTTTATAACACCATGCTTTCATTATAAATCTACAACATCCATATATTCTGTCATATTGAACAACACTAATAAAAGGTTCAAAAGTGAGCAAAAATTGCATGTCAGGAAAAATTACATATGTGTGACTAAATTATTCTATCCAAGCCTCTATCCCACAGTGTTAATGATGCAACAATATTTTAATTTTATCCACCACCACACATTTGACTAAACACAGTATTAGAGACTCAATATATTTCAAAAGAACATATATTTTGGCTTCCAGAAGTATTCAGAATTTAACTTTTTCACATTTTGTCACATAACCATAACAATTTCCGATGGCTTGGCCGCCGAACTGGCCCGCTCAGCAATTGCCGACAATTAGGTCGGGTCGTGCTTGATTTTTAAATAAACAATCCGACGTGTGACTCATTAGGGCATCTGCCCCACTGAAGCGCACACAGACACAGCAAGGCTGTGCACAAACACACTCGCACTCGCCTATTTTTGTGAGGGTGTCTCTCAAATCAGTGCAGACACGCTCCCCCCACCACCAGTGTATTTATCTCTATGGTAGCACCAACAGAAAATGGCTGACATACAATGAAGCTAATCATTCCCAATATTTAAATTTTCTTTCTGTGTGTGTTTAAAGTTTCCCTGTTAAGTGTTACAGAGAATAAACCTACACATATGCAGGGCTCCACCTGTGTACCTCTCACGTGTGGTATGATACTATAGTTGACACAGTAGTCAAATTTATACCTAGTCTTTTACTTGTTGTCAGGATGTGTTTTCTGTGTACGTCAGTCTTGTATTGTTCTTCCTCTGTGTCTCTAATTATTCCCAGCTGTCTCTTGTCTCCCTGATTGTCTACCCTTGTGTATATATACCTCTTTGTACCCTGTCCTTTGTCAGTTTGTCATCGTGTCTCCCTCACCTTTCTCTCGTGGTTCTGGGTACACGATCTTCAGAGTTTTTTGTAAGCTTGCCTATATAATCATTAAATGATTAATCAAACTACAGAACTCCTCTCTGCGTATGGGTTGTCACCTCACATCATGACAGGATGAGCGTGACTCAGGTGGTAGGAATTTGTCCTGTAATCTGTGGGTTGCTATCTCGGTCATTGTGTCCTTGGGCAAGACCCTTCACCCATCTTGCCTGCTGGTGGTAGTTAGAGGGCCCAGTGGGACCTGTGTCTGGCAGCATCTCCTCTGTCAGTTTGCCCCAGGTGACAAGCTACGACATTGTAGCATGTGAATCAGCGTGTAAATGTGTGCGTGAATGGGTGAGTGACTGAATGTAGTGTAAAGCGCTTTGTGTCTTCTGACCAAAAAAGTGCTTGCCATTTACCATCAAAATTCCTCTCTGTGTCTGGGTTGTCATCTCTTTCTTCCTGTTCCAAGCTCCAGTTCTGGCTTTTCGTCGCTCCCAAGTTCCAGCTTCTCATCATTCTTGAGATTCGGACTCTAAGTCTTCCCACCTCGGGGTTTCTGATTCAGCTCCTTCCGAGGGGATCGAGGTCGATCCATATTAGCTCAGTGTCTGCTCCTTCCGAGGGGATTGATAGTGATCCTCCTCAGCCCCAGACATCTGCTTCTACGTCTTGGGTTCAATCTCAAGGCTAATAGGGGCCTTTGCTGCAGACCTCCAGCTCTTCTTCATTGGTTCGTTTGCCACCAACCTCCAGATCTTCTTTGTGGGTTTCTTCACCGTAGACGTTCAGTTCTTCCGGTGCTTTTTCGTGAAGATTTCTGGCCGGCCTCCGGACGCATCTTGTGGGTTGTTCGGCCAGCAACCAAATAGTTATCATAGCTTACACCGGCCCCAAGGCTGACACTCTAAAAACGTTTGTCCTTTAGGAATGTTTTGTTGGAACACTGGTCTTTTGAGACTGTCTATATTAAAAACTTTGATCCTTTGGGACTTTTGGGATTGTTTTTGTTGGAACCCTGGCCTTTCAGGACTGTTTTTGTTTTTGTTTCCAGCCCAGCTTCCTGTACACCCCCCCCCCCCCCCCCCCCCCTTGATCCAATGCATGATTTAGCAAAATGGGAATGAGGCTGGTTAGTTATACATGGAGCACAGGGGGTGTCCCTGTGCTCCATGTATAACTATCCAGCCTCTTTTTTCTGACACTCTTGAATAAAATAGAATAGCCTAGCCCTACATAAAACTGATTTAGTAGTGAAACTGTATGTTCAGACATTATCAATCCAACCAAACTGCACTTGAGCCATTTCACAAAACCCACTCACTGGGTGTGCAAAGCTGGTAGAGGAATACTCCCAAAAATCTTAAGCTGTAACGGCAAGCAGAAGATAGCTTGACAAAATATAGACTCAGCCGAGCTGAAAAGAAACACATGCCGAACTTTCTGGTTTTAATTTTTGAAACATTTTGGAAAACATATACCTTTTTTCCCCTTCCTCTTTATAAGTATCTCCTGTTTTGTGTTGGTCCATTACCTAATATCCATATAAAATCTATTAAAGTTTGATGTTGTGATTTGACTAAATCTGAAAAAAAGTTAAAGGAATGTGTTCTCCAATGTTTTTACAGTTCAGTTTTCTCTTTTACATGTTTTCCTTTATCCTCTTCAGTCCCTTTTTTAAAATTTTCGATTATCCTTCAGCTTATCAACCTTATGATCAGAAAGTTGCTAATCTAGTGGAAAAAAATAAGTGAGTAAGCTGCTGGAAGATATTTTCCATCTCTGAAGTTTTTTGCAGACGCTTTCTATATTACATGCATGGCTTTTGTTCCCTCTATGTTTAATAGGCTGCTTTTAAGATCTGGTGGCAAATCCGGTTGCATGGAAGAAAAAAAATATATACTGCCGTCTTGCTATATCTTTGTGTGAGAGTCTCCATGTTTATCGAGCAAGCTGTATATTAGAGCATATATGCCCCTGGGACTGTGTGTTTATGTCTCTGTCTCGGTTTGCCCACAAAGTGTGCTACTCTCTGATAGGGTTTCAGTTGTCTGTAACAGCTGAAATTATATTTGCTAATGGACCCATTTTGGGACAAGGAGGCTCAGAGGGAAAGAGGCCTATCTATATATAACCCAAGGTGCTTTCTCTGTAGTTGGTATTTCTGCACTTTGCTAAAGTTTTTTAATCAGTTATTTACACTGATTCTTATTCTTTGTTATTCACAACTTTATCTGAAATTTTAGTTCAGTTAAATCTAATTTTGATAAATATTTAAGTTAAACGTTTTAAGTTTTGAAATAAATTCCTATTAGAGACATAATGCTTTCTATTAACCTACAGTGCTGTTCAGCCATCAGTGCTGATACAAATATAGCATACATGTTATTATCAAATGTGTTTAGGCATAAAATATCGTATGTCTTCTAAGCATATACTGAAGTGCTGGGAAAAAAAATCCTCTTACAGATTTACTCAGTTTTTTTGTTTTTGTCATATATACTAAAATCTTTCAGATGATCAAATAACATCTGTTAAATACGTAGTGTAAGTAGTGTATGATGTGAATGATCTTTGATTGTTTGATTTGTTCATTTATTTGTTATTTATATTTTTACCCACTGCTGGCTGCACAACAAAATGCCCCACAAGGACAATAAAGACTTATTGATTGAAAGATTAATTGACCAGTACATTTAAATATCATACAAAGCTAAGATTTCAAATGTTGGATTCATACGTGAACTGCATGGTAGACCAGTTGTTAGTACTACTGACTTATAGCAAGAAGGGGCATGTTTTGTAATCACTGGTGTTTGGCAGGTTCTTACCAAACTCCAAAAATAATCAAGTTGTTTCGTACCCTGTACAGATAACTGGGAGTGAAATAATACATTCTAAACCACCCTGGCTGTGTTTAAATAAAATTGCCCTCCCTTGTTTATCATGAATTAAATATGATTAACAAAATTCAATTCAATTCAAAAATACTTTATTGATCCCAGAGGGAAATTAAGTGTTGGTATAGCTCATATAATTAATTCTTTAGTTCAGTTTCATTTGTCACATCCAGCCTGTGTACTGCCCATCCTGTATAATCAAATACTCACTTAAAAAGTTGGCTAAAAGAGCTAAAAGAGCAAGACATCCTGTCCCAATCAAAAGTTTAGGAAAAAGAACTTAAAAAGGTGATTGTCATTTGTCTGTCTGGAGGGATTACACAGCTATTTCTAAGGCTTCGGGGGATTAGTGAACCACAATGAGAGCCATTCTCCATAAATGGTGAAAAAAACATGGAACATTGGTGTATGATCCCAGGAGTGACTGGTCCACCAACATTACTCCAAGAGCACATTTAAGAGTCATCCAGGAGGATGTAAAATAACCCAGAACAAAGTCCTAGAAGGCCTCAATTGCGTGAGTGAAATATTCTGTTAAACGACACTAATTAAACTTTTTGTAAGTTGTATGCCCTGATACCTTCTGGATAAAACTAACACACTATTTTAGGAAAAAAATAAAATCATACCTACGGTTAAACATGGTGGAGGTAGTGTAATGGTGTGGGGTTTCTTTGCTTCAGAATTTTGACAACTTTGGTTAAATTATGAAACCAAAATTTTGTTCTCTCTTATACTTTATTTTTACCCTGGTCCTCAGGCCCAATTGTCTTGTATACAGCGGACCCCCACCTATTTGCAGTTCAGTATTTGTAGATTTTCTCTGGAACATATCTCTAAATTATTCACAGAAAATTTGCATATTCATGTTTTTTTTATATCTAAAATATTCAAGAGAAAATGTAGCTTGGGAGGCTGAAATACATATGTATAATGCTACTAGACATGCTATTGACTAGCTTTTGCATAGTAACCAATCCAGGAGTGCCATTAATTTTACTTGCCACTGATTGGCTGTACCCCCAAGAGCAGAGATCACTAAGTCTGTAGATGTTAGCTTTGGTAGATTCTTCGGTAGAGCAAAGATGGTTTTCACTGTGTATTAAGGCTTATTAAAGTATATTTGATGTTTGGAATAATAAAGTAGGCTTTAATAAGCATTTTAGAGGGGGTTCAAAAGTATTTGCAGATTGTAGCTGTTCGCAGGCAGCTGTGGTCCCTAACCCCCGTGAATACCTGGAGTCCACTGTATTTTTGGTGTTTCCTTGCTGCCAGACTCCTGACTTTAATACACGGCTAATTAACAGCTTCTGCAGCACTTGATGGCATGCTGAGGAGGTACTGAAATCCTTTGAATCTGGTGTGCTGCAGCAGAGTAACTTCTAAAACATGAAGGACCGATCATCTTTTGAGCTATTTTAAGGTGTTTTCAGTGGTCTTTAAATTATGATTATGTCGTTTTTAGCCAAAATCACAAAACTTGTTTGCTATGATGAAACTTCAGAAGAGCAGCAGTAGCTCATTAGCAATTCGCCTCTGTGTTGTGGGTGGAACAAACAATAAAAATAGAATAATATTTACGGTGTGGCCTAGTCAAAGTCTGGATCTAAATCTGATGTGACCTTCCACGGCCAAAAATACTTAAAAACCCTTCAATGTAAGTGAATTAAAATGATACTGTATTAAAAAGAGAGGCAAAATGACTCCATAGCGATTTAAAATACTCATTGCCTGTTATCACAAATGTTTAATAGCAGCTTTTCCCACAGAAGATGGTTTAGAGGGCAATCACTTTTTCACAGAGGAAAGCTTGCTAAGCTTGATTCCCTTCATGACTGGAATCATCCTTTAAAAACTGCTTAATCTATTTACTCACATTATCTTTTTCTGGTATTAAAGTTTGTTTGATGACCTGAAACATGTTACTGATAAAAAGAAAAGCAAAAACAGAAGCTATTTAACATAAACATACTTTTTCAAAGCAATGTATGAATTTCCTGATCAACACAGGTTTCAAAAGCTAATCCTTAATAACCATTTAGGTTCTTTTTAGGTTCTTTTCCTATGATATTTCTTTGTTCAAGTCTTTAACCTAAATTTCAATACCGAGATAAGCATATTTATTCCCATGGGGGACAATAATGGAGCAAAGGCCCATCAGTTCTGCATAGTTTCTATGAAAAGCATTACCACCTGCTATTAAATTGGTACCATGTGACATCTGCAGGCGCATCTGGATTCACAAAGTGATAGAGTATCAGCAAAGCATCGCATGACACTCACCACCTATGCTGAATCTAACTGAGTTAATGTGCTCTGAAATGAGAAGTCAACAACCCGAAAAACTAACACCTTGCACAGCAACTAAAGGTAAAAATAAATCAAATCAAAGTCACATTTTCATACAGGGAAAAACAGCCAAAGCCCTTGTGGACTGCTTTATGTTTGTAGAAAAACAGATACATGTGGTATTTTTTTAAATAAAAAAAAAATAAAAAATAAAAATTGTGTTAGCTTTTCTAAAAATGCATTGGCTAAATTCAGCTTAATGATAAAATTGTGAAGTAGTCGAGAACATTGTAGAACTAGTTACAAAAAAAGACAAATTTTCAGTCAAGCCTAAAATCATTTCTAGCCATTTAAAAGAAAGTGAACCGCTTTTCTCTCAACATTTAATATGGCTTTGCATTTTGTAACTCAAAGTAACTTTTCTGTTATATTTCTGACAGAAAAAAACAAATCCCACAAATGTCACATACCTGTACCTTTTCTTGCCAAAGTATTTATAATTAAAAGGTAGACATAAAAGTAAAATTTTTATTTAATCTTGAAGCCAAGGAAACAACATTGTGAGTTTGAACATTTCCAAGCATGCAGACACATATTGTGTTTTTTCTTCTGGAGAGAGTAATGCAACTCTTCCAGCAGAACATGACTGTGAAAGGTTTTGTTCCCCCAGCTGCTTCATTATAGTCAGTCATGTTGTCCATATAACAGAATTATACAGAGTTGCCCTTTTAGCCCCAAAGTAAATGAAAAGATTTTTGTCTGTCTTCAACTCAGGTCACTTTCTGATTATCCCAATGCACTGCTGCTGAAATGAGTCATCAGGCTGGCCAGATGGATTTACCTGAGACAAGACATTAAATCTTGGCCAGAATATTACATTGTCAAGGTTTTAATAATAAAATGGCATGTGGGCAAGGTGTTGGTGAGGGTGCGAATGGTGATAATGATACGGAAAGGTGATGGTTGGTGAGTTGCAGTTCATGGCAGAACCATTCTAGTTGCCTGGAGTATTACTGTAACACCTTTTGGCAAGCAGTGTGAATTTCTGAATGTGATTGGTAGTCTTTGTGATTTGAAATGTATGCATATTTGAAAATGTGGCAAACCTTCTTCACTAGAGACACAATGTTGCTGTAATATTGACTTGTCACCCCTTTCCATTTCTTTGCTGCTTATTTTCAAATTCATATTCAAAAGTAAAAATTTCATTTTCTCGTGAAATTCGAGTTTAAGTTGAATAGATAAAATATCAAATATACATTTGAAAACTTTCTTACACCTCAGGCTAAAACCCTTTTATACACCTCAAAACTGCCTAAACTGATCTGAACATTGTGCAATATTCTGTACACATGCTGCATTTTATTTTTTTATCTAAATCTTAAATGATATTTAGTAAGTTTGTTTTTGTTTCAAATTTTCCCTTTTGTACAAATTATTTGTTGAAAGATAAATTTGGGGATAAAACATCTCTCTTTAGTGTAAACCTTCCTTTCAAAACTTCAAAAAAATGTTTGTTCTCATACTGTACATGACAGTGGGTCAAAGTTGTGGCCTGTCAGAATGTACTGATAGTCCTGTATACATAATACATTTGAAGAAGAAAATATGGCTCCACTGCAAGGCAGCAAGCAAAGATGTGTGTAAATGAGTGTGCTTGCTGGTTGCTGTTACAAGGAAAAATGGGAGCAGCCTAAGGGATTTTTGACTCGAAAACTGCCACAGCACAAGGTCAAAAGGATTGCTGTCCATATTTAGCTGTAACCATCAACTAGCCAATCATCATGGATTAGGAGGCATCGCAGCCATTCAGCCTGAACTAAGAAGCAAAATCCTTGAACAAATTGTCTATGTGTGTATGCACTGACATCATGACTCATACATATTATTTAAGAGAAATTTAACAAGAGAGAAAACCTTTGTTTCACTATCATAAACCCAAGTTATAAGTTTGCATTGGACTTACCAGCTTCAGAGAGCAATAAGACTGGTGTGATGAGGAAGAAAAGTATGGGAATGTATGAGCACAATCCTTGGATGTAGACTTTTAATTAATTTCTGACTCGTGTAAATGTTTAGTCCCACTTCACCCTTATGCTGAATGTCGAAAATTGTGAGAATATATAAACTCAAAAAAATATATAAAGCAAAAAAAGAAACGTCCTCTGACTTTCAACTGTTTTTACTTTCAGTAAACTTAATGTGTGTAAATATTTGTATGAACACTAAAAGAGTCAACACCATAAGACATAAACTAAAAATGTTTTGTAGACATGTGACTAACAGAAATAGAATAATGTGTCCTTGAATGAAGGGAGGCTCAAAATCAAAAGTACCAGTCAGTATCTGGTGTGGCCACCAGTTTGCTTGAAGTACTGCAGTGCATCTCCTCCTCATGGACTGGACCAGATTTGTCAGTTCTTGTTGTTAGATGTTACCCCACTCTTCCACCAAGGCACTTGCAAGTTCCTGGACATTTCTGGGGGGAATGGCCCTAGCCCTCACCCTGCGATCCAACAGGTCCCAGATGTGCTCAATGGGACTGAGATCCGGTCTCTTCGCTGGCCATGGCAGAACACAGACATTGCTTTCATGCAGAAACTCAGGAACAGAACGAGCAGTATGGCTGGTGGCATTGTCCTGCTGGAGGATCATGTCCGGATGAGCATGCATAAAGGGTACCACATGAGGGAGGAGGATGTCTTCCCTGTACCGCAATGCATTGAGATTGCCTGCAATGACAACAAGCTCAGTCCGATGGTGATGTGATATACCGCCCCAGACCATGACGGACCCCCCAGCGAAGGTGGGTTTGTGCCCATAGGCGGCGTTGTTGCTGGTGATGTCTGGTAAAGAAGTGCCTTACAACAGGCCTACAAGCCCTCAGTCCAGCCTCTCTCAGCCTATTGCGGACAGTCTGAGCACTGATGGAGGGATTGTATGTTCCTGGTGTGACTCGGGCAGTTGTTGTGGCCATCCTGTACCTGTCACGCAGGTGTGATATTCGGATGTTCCGATCCTGTGCAGGTGTTGTTACACGTGGTCTTCCACTGCGAGGATGATCAGCTGTCCTTCCTGTCTCCCTGTAGCGCTGTCTTAGGCGTCTCACAGTGTGGACATGGCAATTTATTGCCCTAGCCACATCAGCAGTCCTCATGCCTCCCTGCAGCATGCCTAATGCACGTTCACGCAGATGAGCAGGGACCCTGGGCATCTTTCTTTGGGTGTTTTTCACAGTCTGTAGACAAGTTTCTTTAGTGTCCTGCGTTTTTAGAACTGTGACATTAAATGCCTACTTTCTGTAAGCTGTTAAGGTCTTAACGACCATTCCACAGGTGCATGTTAATTATTTGATTATGGTTAATTGAACATGCATGGAAAACATTTTTTCAACCCTTTACAATGAAGATCTGTAAAGTTATTTGGATTTTTACAACATTATTGTTGAAATACACAGTCCTGAAAAGGGGGCGTTTCTTTTTTTGCTGAGTTTATAAGAAATGACTAGAAAACTGAAATCATGGACACAACTGGGCCTTGATCCTGACAAAAATAGGATTGTACAACACAATCACAAAATGATGATTCCTATCAGAAGTTGATAGCAAGGTAGGCTACACAGGTATTTTAAATTCAGTGACTTTGAAACTATAAAAAAATGTTTTCCTGCCCTCCCTGTGGGTTCTCCTTCAAATGACAGTGCATGGATTTCTTTGGCTGAACAGAACTCTCTCTCCATCACCTTTTCTTGCTATTCCCAAGAACGATACCTTCCTTATTTAAAAATTGACAAATTCCACTGTTTTTGGACTGTTTTGGTTACCAGAGGTATCCCTCTTTTATGAGTAAACCTTTCTAATCTACTATGGAAACCATCTTCATGAGTTTGCATGTCTGCCAGTAAAACAAACAGCTTGCTGATGGATAACCAAGCTAATTAATCAAGTAATATTTGCTCATTACGCTTTCACTTTAATTTAAAGATAGTAGAATAGCAGAAAATAATATACATATTCTACTCAATGAGGACATAAACTTTTAAATTCCAACTCATTTTGAAAAATCTTTTTGAGTATATTAGTTTAGATTTCATTCCACCGTTTAGATAATGACTGTAGTCAATAAGTAATATAAGTTATCCATAGGGTTAAAACATTTCTCCAAATAATAAAAACACAAACTGAGCACACTAATGTCAGAATAAAATCTGCGTACAGTTTGGACTCATGTTAAGAAGACAATGCAGTGAGATTGCAAAACCCAACAGAAAAGAAAATCTAATAGTTAGAGTTGCATTGTTATTCAAAGTTGCAGAAATTAGGATTTGCCCTCTCTTAATTCTTCTGTTGCTGAACTGCTGCCATGAAATTCATTTCAATTAACCTTAACATGTGTGACTGAGGGATATCCTCAATCAGAGCTGATGGCAATCAGCCGACTAATTCCATTTTGATTAGCCATCTCTTAGTGCTTCTGCCACACCTGCTCGGACACGCACCACCACACCACCCCAACGTTAGAGAGGGAGCGCTCCATCATTAACGAGACACCCGGTAACCACACTGACCCAGCAACACATTCCCAAAACATTCCATCAGTCAGCAGAGCGTGTGCATGAGCTCGTTTTATGGTACGCTCATTAATTACCCAGAGATGGGATTGGCTGAGTTCGGGGTCGTGTAGGCTCCTGAGATGATAAAGGATATGGATAATGTGATCAGTCATTAGCACTTAACAGTTAGCAACTTGGATGAAACATGCTTTATTAGAATCTAAAAGGAAGTGAGTTGAATGAGGTCACTTATGCAAAGTCATGTAAGAGGAAAGGACTTCAAGTGGGATGGCGAGAGAGAACCAACTAAAGGGTAGTGAGAAATCAACAGCAGAGAAAACCAAAGTTATGAAGGAGAGAAAAAGTTAATGAGTTTACTTTAATTTTTGTCAGACCTTTTAATGCAGGTTTGTTTTTTGTTTTTTGTAGACAGAAAAACTAAATTGCCATTCAATGTTTTTCAGGCACACTTCTCCAGTCAATTAGAATGTTAGCAGGTAATGTCGAATAATGATTTTTTTCTATCCATCTTCCCAATTTCAGTAATAGCGTTCAAGGTTACAGTGAGATTGTGCTCAAACATTTATTTTCATAAATATCACCGAAAGTCACGCACAAAAAAATAAAATAAATGCAGGGCTGATTTGTGTAACTAAGCATATATGAATCTCTTTGTCGATATTTCAAAGCTATCATTGGACTTAAACACTTTATTTATTTGAATAAGTATCCTAGTTGCTTCAGCTAGTTTCATCTTTGCTGCCTTTTTGCAGAAAGCCATCCAAACAAGTAGCAATCAGCTGTCAAATTTGAGTGAAAAAAGCTTTTGGGCTCAAGGAAAACCTTCTATCCTTTGACCCTGCAACCAACAGGTAGAGATGAGAAGTGTCATGCAAATTTATTATCATCCTTGTTTTTCTATGACAAAGTGAAAACTTTGAGTACACCACTGATCTGACGTCAGAGTTTTGATCATAACAGAAATATCCTAGCGAGGGTTGTATATATAATTTAGTCTTTCTAAAGAAAGAATGGTAATTCTTCACAGTTATACATATTGCAAAAACATTGAAAATCCTTCAAGATAAAATATTAAATGTAATAATATTTTCCAGATATTAAATGTCTCATTGCCAAGGAGGATGTGAGCAGCTGCTCCCTTATATTTATGTTTCTTCCTTTGCTGTGGAGGGAGAGTTTAAACATTTAAGTTTTACATAGATTTATGAATGCAATAATCTCCATAAAGGCTAGATTTATCCTCTGTCCCTTAAAGGTTCTCAAACCCTTATACATTTACATGCAGGTCAGGTAATTATTTTTTGATGACAAAAATATCTCAGAACTCAGTTTTCAGTTGGCTGCTTAGATTAAATTCAAGTGACGATGTTTATATTCCATAACTTATCCAGAAACATGGAAATGAAGACAAACTCATATTAGCCCATGAGTATCTCTGGTATCCACAAGTTGTTTACAAATGTTTTGATACTATCATTTTATACATTTGCTGCAAACACTCGTCATATATTCAAATGCAGTTTTTATCCTAAAAGTGCATGCTACAGACAGCTTGTTAATCAGAGACATATTCATTTGAGTTAAGAGAGGGACACCTATTGAGAGTCTGGATAAACAGTAGCGAAGAGGTCTGCGAGTGAATAGCAGACTTGTGAACTGAGGAGACAAGGTTCTGATCTCTATCGTTTGTATTGCTCCTTGCTCTGCCTCTTTCTTTTTTATTCATCCCGCCTTTCTCTCCCTCTAACTAATTCCTTCAGGCTCATTTAGTTAATTAAAGCCATGAAATGTTTCAGAACCAAATTAACCAGACCAATTATGCCATGGCATTATTAAAAGAACAACCTTCCTTGTAAGTGCAGATAGCGTCTGAATCTAGTCTTCTGTGAGAGAGAGAGAAAGAAAGAAAGTGTGTTTGACCTATGCAGCTTTAGGGAAAAAAAGTTTGGATTTATGCAAGGAAATGCAACATCAGCACAATCGTTTTCTTTTGTCTGTTTTTACTATTCACTTGTGGATCTATTTTTTATTCTATTAACATTTTCCTTCAGTAAACCTCTTCATAACAGTGACTGACCTTGACTGTCTTTACAATTGAATTTTCTTAAGGATAAGAAGGCCCTGACATTACATAATAGAAATTCTTGGGCACGGACGTTATCTCTTATTAGGCCAGGGCTATGGTTTTAAACAGTTTGAAAGAGAACAAAATGTGTAGACTGAAATACGAATTCATGATTCACATTGCAAAGAACTATGGGTATGGCTAACATGACTGTTTCTTTGTTTTGTATGCAGGGGGCATTCCAAATCTTTTTGTGACCCCACCAATTAATATATTTTATCTATCTACTGTAAATGGCAAAGGGCTTGGGGCTTCCCTGAATCGTATTTCCAGAGAAGAGAACAGGCAGGCAACACAGAAAGTGTTGTGTTCCCCGGGTGTTTGTCTTTTGTTAGTGATTTTCCTTATTTAGTTCTATTTTCATGTTTAGTTATTCTTAGTATTTCTTGTGATTTCTGTACTTTCTGGTTTCCCTGTAGTCTTGTCTTAGTTTCTTAAGATCCTTCTAGTTTCCCAGTTTTCTGTCTCCCAGCCATTTCACCTCCTGTCCCAGCTAATCACTTCCACCTGCTCACTCCCCCTCAGCTGCAACCGCTTCCCTTAATTGGTCCTGCTCCTTCTCTGCTTCACTCTTCACTCTCCTCCCTCAGTATAAATATGGCCCTCTTTCAGTCACAACTCGCTGGTTCGTCCGTCTTTCTTCCCCGCCTGATTCCTGCCTTCCTTGTTGCCCGTCTGGTTCCTGTGTTTCCCTGTTGCTGCCTGTACCCTCCCGAGTTTCTGTAAGTTCCGTGTGGTTTTTTCATTAAATCCTTTTTGTTTTCAACTCTGCTGCTTTTGGGTCCAGTTTAAACCTCAAAACATGACAGAACGAACCAGCCAGTTTTTGGACCCAGCAGAAGCTCGCTGTCTGCTCACGTAGCGCCTGTATTTAAAGCAGCATTTGGACCAAATGGCCACTCTCTCCCCGCCTTGGGTCCGGATCGGGGCAGCAGATGAACTGTTGGCCTTGCTAAGGCCCTGGTCGCCATTACTGGCCGAGCTGGGGTTGACTGCATTTTGGGAGGAGGCGGAGTGGAACAAACTGGCAACATTTGCTGGCCAGTTGGGGAGGCCTCTCCCGCCTCGACCCCAGGTGCAGCCCCCTAGTTTCGGCCCGGCCTTGACAGTCTGCCAGCTCTCGGGGCGGTGTCCCAGAGGACACGCCTCTGATCCCAGGCTCCGCCGGGGGTGTCCCTCTGGACACGCCCCTGGTTCCTGTCTCCGCCGGGGGTGTCCCTCTGGACACGCCCCGGGCTCCTGTCTCCGCCGGGGGTGTCCCTCTGGACACGCTCCTGTCTCCGCCGGGGGTGTCCCTCTGGACGCGCCCCGGGCTCCAGACTCCGCCGAGGGTGTCCAGAGGGACGCGCCTCGGGCTCCTGACTCCGCCGAGGGTGTCCAGAGGGACGCGCCTCGGGCTCCTGACTCCGCCGAGGGTGTCCAGAGGGACGCGCCTCGGGATCCTGACTCCGCCTGGGGTGTTCTGAAGGACATGCATCGGGCTCTTGGCTCCGCCCAGGGTGTCCAGAGGGACACGGCCGTGAGTCCAGTGCCACGTCGTGGTTCTTCAGTGCCACGTCGTGGTTCTTCAGTGCCACGTCGTGGTTCTTCAGTGCCACGTCGTGGTTCTTCAGTGCCACGTCGTGGTTCTTCAGTGCCACGTCGTGGTTCTTCAGTGCCACGTCGTGGTTCTTCAGCGCCACATCGGCTTTGGTCCTCCACACCGTCCTCTTGCAGGTTCCCACGCCACAAGGTTCTGCTCCGGTGCCGGCCCCCACGCCACAAGGTTCTGCTCCGGTGCCGGCCCCCACGCCACAAGGTTCTGCTCCGGTGCCGGCCCCCACGCCACAAGGTTCTGCTCCGGTGCCGGCCCCCACGCCACAAGGTTCTGCTCCGGTGCCGGCCCCCTCGCCTCTTGGTTCCTCGTCGCCGGCCCCCTCGCCTCTTGGTTCCTCGTCGCCGGCCCCCTCGCCTCTTGGTTCCTCGTCGCCGGCCCCCTCGTCTCTTGGTTCCTCGCTGCCCGCTTCCTCGTCGCCTGGTTTCTCATCTCCGTCTTCTGGTTCCTCGTCGTCGCAGGCCTCCACCCACCCTGGATGGGTGTGTTTTTGTTCTGGACTCTTGCCCTCCTTCCGAGGCCCCCTCCGCCCACCCTGGTTGGGTTGGGTTTGGTTTATTTTTGTTGGACTTCTAGGGGCGTCTGGTATCCGCCCTTGAGGGGGAGGTTGTGTTGTGTTCCCCGGGTGTCTGTCTTTTGTTAGTGATTTTCCTTATTTAGTTCTATTTTCATGTTTAGTTATTCTTAGTATTTCTTGTGATTTCTGTTCTTTCTGGTTTCCCTGTAGTCTTGTCTTAGTTTCTTAAGATCCTTCTAGTTTCCCAGTTTTCTGTCTCCCAGCCATTTCACCTCCTGTCCCAGCTAATCACTTCCACCTGCTCACTCCCCCTCAGCTGCAACCGCTTCCCTTAATTGGTCCTGCTCCTTCTCTGCTTCACTCTTCACTCTCCTCCCTCAGTATAAATATGGCCCTCTTTCAGTCACAACTCGCTGGTTCGTCCGTCTTTCTTCCCCGCCTGATTCCTGCCTTCCTTGTTGCCCGTCTGGTTCCTGTGTTTCCCTGTTGCTGCCTGTACCCTCCCAAGTTTCTGTAAGTTCCGTGTGGTTTTTTTCATTAAATCCTTTTTGTTTTCAACTCTGCTGCTTTTGGGTCCAGTTTAAACCTCAAAACATGACAGAAAGTAGAATTTTGTTTTATTTAAATATTCTTCAAGAACCTGAGACAGAATATAAGAAAGCTTGCTTGAGAAACTTTTATTTAATATCATGCCATGTGATGGACTGGCGATCTGTCCAGGGCGCACCCCGCCTCTCTCCCAGTGACTGCTGGAGATAGGCACCAGCTACCCCATGACCCTACAAGGATGTTTTGTACTTACAGTTCCTTGCAATAGTATTTACACTTTTTTAATTTTTTTTTACTATAACAGGGTTCTCCAATTTTAGTCCTTCAGGACCATGGACCTACAGTGGCTTGCAAAAGTATTCGGCACCCTTGAACTTTTCCACGTTTTGTCACATTACAGCCACAAACATGAATCAATTTTATTGGAATTCTACGTGAAAGACCAATACAAAGTGGTGTACACATGAAAAGTGGAACGAAAATCATACATGCTTCCAAACATTTTTTACAAAAAAAAACTGAAAAGGGGGGTGTGCGTAATTATTCAGCCCCCTTTGGTCTGAGTGCAGTCAGTTGCCCATAGACATTGCCTGATGAGTGCTAATGACTAGAGTGCACCTGTGTGTAATCTAATGTCAGTACAAATACAGTTGCCCTGTGACGGCCTCAGAGGTTGTCTAAGAGAATGGGAGCAACAACACCATGAAGTCCAAAGAACACACCAGACAGGTCAGGGATAAAGTTATTGAGGAATTTAAAGCAGGCTTAGGCTACAAAAAGATTTCCCAAGCCTTGGACATCCCATGGAGCGCTGTTCAAGTGATCATTCAGAAATGGAAGGAGTATGTAACTGAAAACCTACCAAGACAAGGCCGTCCACCTAAACTCACAGGCCAAACAAGGAGAGCGCTGATCAGAAATGCAGCCAAGAGGCCCATGGTGACTCTGGACGAGCTGCAGAGATCTACAGCTCAGGTGGGGGAATCTGTCCATAGGACAACTATTAGTCGTGCACTGCACAAAGTTGGCCTTTATGGAAGAGTGGCAAGAAGAAAGCCATTGTTAAAAGAAAACCATAAGAAGTCCCATTTGCAGTTCGCCACAAGCCATGTGGGGGACTCAGCAAACATGTGGAAGAAGGTGCTCTGGTCAGAAGAGACCAAAATTGAACTTTTTGGCCAAAATGCAAAACACTATGTGTGGCGGAAAACTAACACTGCACATCACTCTGAACACACCATCCCCACTGTCAAATATGGTGGTGGCAGCATCATGCTTTGGAGGTGCTTCTCTTCAGCAGGGACAGGGAAGCTGGTCAGAGTTCTTGGGAAGATGGATGGAGCCAAATACAGGGCAATCTTGGAAGAAAACCTCTCGGAGTCTGCAAAAGACTTGAGACTGGGGCGGAGGTTAACCTTCCAGCAGGACAACGACCCTAAACATAAAGCCAGGGCAACAATGGAATGGTTTAAAACAAAACATATCCATGTGTTAGAATGGGCCAGTCAAAGTCCAGATCTAAATCCAATCGAGAATCTGTGGCAAGATCTGAAAACTGCTGTTAACAAATGCTGTCCAACTAATCTGACTGAGCTAGACCTGTTTTGCAAAGAAGAATGGGCAAGAATTTCAGTCTTTAGATGTGCAAAGCTGGTAGAGACATTCTCCTAAAAGACTGGCAGCTGTAATTGCAGCAAAAGGTGGTTCTACAAAGTATTGACTCAGGGGGCTGAATAATTGCGCACACCCCACTTTTCAGTTATTTATTTGTGAAAAATGTTTGGAATCATGTATGATTTTCGTTCCACTTCTCACGTGTACACCACTTTGTATTGGTCTTTCACGTGGAATTCCAATAACATTGATTCATGTTTGTGGCTGTAATGTGACAAAATGTGGAAAAGTTCAAGGGGGCCCAATACTTTTGCAAGTCACTGTATGTTTAGATGCTTCACAAGTCCAACATAAACTGAAAGGCTCATACTGATCAAGTAATTCTGACTTGTTTCAGTTGTGTTGAATTATGGATGCATCTAAAAGTTGCAGCAAAATGACTCTCAGTGACAGGAATTAGAGACCTCTGCATTACAACGAATGCCAATAAGGTGGAAGGAAAATGACATGTTTTTTTTTTTTGTTTACAAATGAAAATTCAGGTTTGCCTTTTGTTCATCTCCCCTTGGACAATATGTCAAACAGGACAAATCTTAGTTATACAGTTCACATTTCTGGCTTTCTGTGGAAGAATGAGAAATAAATCCACAGCTGAAATAATGCCATAAGAATTTCAAATTTGCCACAAATACGTAGGAGAAACATTAAACATGTGGAAGAAATTGATCTAGTGATATGAGACTGTAACTCAATTCTTATACCTTGATGGAAAACACTATGTGTGAAGCGAAACTAACACTGCGTGTCACCATGAACACCCCATACCCACTGGGAAACATGGTAGCAACAGCATCATAATGTGATAATGCTTCTCAGTGGAATCTGGTCAATAAAACCAACATTTTTGAAAAACAGGTATAGTGGATGACAATGTGGTATAAATAAAGGACATTTTTCCTATTTGATTGGGAACAGAAAACTTTAAACATGTTTCTTTTGTTTCTCAGTAAACACCATGCTCTGCAATCCTCGTTACTTTTGCCACATTGAAGAAACACATTGAACAGCAGGGCAAGACACTGATAAACTATGGGAATTCACCCCCTCTAATCAACATACTCCATGAAGTTACACGGATTTGTACAACATGCATAGTGATTTGTATTGCAATGTTATGATATTTATGAAGGGAGACGAGCAAGAAGAGTTTCACAGAAGTGCAGATGTTGATTCTGCTGCTAGGAGTGCTATTTTCAGAATATGCAAATAATCTCTGCAACGATTGACACTGAAGGTCGTTAATTAACATAAGTCAATTCCTCTGTGCTTCTTTTAGGAAAGAAATATACCAGCATTTCATCTCTGCTCACAGCAGAGTGCAAATGAAAGGGGACTCATGCAGTTTAAAGCCAGTCTTCAAACTGAAGTGGCAAAGAAAGGATGTTTAATTCAGTTTCTTTGTCTAAAATACATAAGGTTTTATTAGGTGTCCGTGTATTCATCAGTCATGGGGTTATTGTGAGATTACATGATTGCTTTATGACCAATAATTTGATCATTAAAACTATTTGACATAGTTAACTGTGGTTAAAGAATAATAGAATTGATATTAGAAATCTGGGAGTTTGATTCCAGCTTCTTAAGGTCTGAATTTATTACAAAAACAACAAAGTATTGTTTTTTTTTGCTTCTTGTGCTAAAGTACATCATGAAAAAGTATTTAAAGTGATGCTATGTCTCACTGACCATTAAGCAAATATATATGGCCAAAATTGAACAGACTTCAAACTAAAGTTTCATTTTAAGTAGGCTACTTTAAGTACATTTTCAGAGCTTTGTCTTTAAAAAATAATAGCAAAAAAGATTAATGTCTATTGTTAGCCTAGCTCTGACGTGTGCATCATAGCTCTGACGTGTGCATCATTGTAATATGTGTACCAGGAAATCGTGCACTGACAAACGTTCTGCATTGCTTGGAATGGAAACTGCGATTAAATGTCTCAGTCTTTTTAAAGCATTAATTCTTCTGCAATTAATTAACCGCAATAATGCGTTAAATTCCAACCCCTAATACTTAAAATAATTAATAAAGCTTAAAGATATATTAGGCATAAAGACAGATTAACCTATTTAAAAGGTATGGTTTAATTAAACTTTCGTATAAATAAATAAATATTTAGGGACTTTTTAAATGATTTAACTGTCGTAGCCTCCTTGTGGCTTTTTAGATTGCAGCGTTCCAGGTCTCTACACTTTTGCTTGTGTGACAAGTTTAAATTTGAGATACAAACACCATGGGCAGAACTTTCCTTCAGCACCTGAGGCTCTTTAGCAGTAGACTATATTCATTTCATCCACAGCCGCCCACCTCCACCCACAAATCCTGTGTGCAGATGAAGCGATTTAGACGCGCCTGGTAGGAACGTCAATTCAGAGAGCAAGCTATAGAGAGGTGGCATATTTTTTCTTCACAAGCATTGCCTATTTTTAATATTATATTCTTGACCCTTCGGGGCCCAGGACAACTGAACGACCTGCCTGCGCCCTCTTGGGTAGCATTACACAGATAGCCTACATACTTGTTTTCAAGTTAGGAAACCATCAAGTATAAGACGTTTATGTATAAAGCTTGTGGCACAAAAAACAAAACAAACAAACAAAAAAACAACAACCCAAGAATGTTTTGACGGATCTACAATGACGTTGGAATTGTTAAGAAACGTATTAAACCAGCTTTTACAAGCTGCGCAGTTTACCGTGTGTGGGACAGGTGTAACCAATTACTTTAGATAGTGGCTTTCTGGCGACGGTTGCTGGCAGAGCTAAGTGGACGGGAGCCAGCCTTGATGTAATTAGTTCCACCTGTGCTTCGTTATGTCAAGTCAAATAATTATCTCTGAGAATCAAGGTCAAATTTGTGGCAGCATTTTCCTTTAGTAGCAGAAAAGTCTTTATAGCCACAATATAGTTGTCTAAAATTAGTTCCATGGCGCAATCCAAAACCAGGGCAAGGTAGTACAGACTTAAGTTATTGAATTGACACATTCACAAAAAACAATAATTGTACTTACACAAATTTTAAATTGATATTGCTGTATGTAAACATTTATAAACTTAAATTGGGTTAGATCTCTTACATTACCCCCAAGTCATTCCAAGCAATGATGTAGTAATTTTTTTTAGTAACTTAATGTATTTTTTGTTTTACTGATTGTGTATAATGTGATGGATAAGGTCACAAGAATGAAGATACTGAAACGATCATCATGATCCACTGAATTATTTTTAAAATATATATAACAAGAAGCTCCTTGTGCAGGTCAAGGAAAAGCAAATCCTCTCTATGGGGTCTTCTGCTGCTCTAGAGAAACACAATCCAGAGGGATTTCCTTCAAAATAGAGCTCGACAGCTTGCCGACTTGTCTGGCTCATTTCATAAGGTAAGACATGAGTGGACAGACCCACATAGCACCCAAAGAATCAAAAAACAAAACCCCAACACATTTTGCCAAAGACTGAACATGAAACGTTTTCTAAAGCAAATTGATATTTCTTTGTGATGTAAAAATTGGTGTGGTCTTATAAATGACTATTTAGCTTTATAGCAGTTTCATTATAAATACAACCAAGGTGGTGGATGAATTTTACAAATATTTGTTGATACATATGCCTCTCATATTAAGGATACTATTAGAAGTGATTTACCACCATATAGAGTTCAGAGTGTGAACTTAATGTGGTTTGCAGATGTGCACAATAGGAAGATCATATGGAATGTGGTTGATCTAGGCTAAAAAGTTGAATTTCATTATATTAAGAACAGAGCACCTTCTTCCACATTTCCTATGACCCCTACGTGGCTCATGGCAAACTAGAAATAGGACATTCTTCCAACAGTGACTTTTCTTTTTCATCAATACTAGATTTTTGGATTGTATGCCTTAAAATTCACTAAATCATCATGTTCTCAAACATGTGAGGCTTTTGCAAAACATCGCATGAATGAGATTTATAGAAAATTTTTCTAAATGAACCAGAAATGTTTACTAAAGCAAAAGAACTTCTCGTACTTTAGAAATGTAGAGCTTTATTTTACCCTACTGAAGAGTATGATTTAATGGCAGTGTTGTTGTTTTTTTCTTTCTAAAACTAAAAATGTTTCCTGATTAATTTGAAAGAGCTTAAATATTCAGAATGCAAAACAAGCAGATTGTCTTTTACAAACAAATGTCTTCTTTACTTTAAGCCAGCATTGGTTTTCAGGGCAACCTGCTCTGCATGCTTTATACGGTTCCTTTTTCTAACCCACCTGGTTCAAATGAGTAGGTCAGCTTTTCATCAAGCCCTGCTGAAGGTATAATTACCCCTTTTAATTGAATCAGGTGAGTTCATAGCATGTGAAACATGAGGCATGTAGTGCAGGTGTGTGGGAGAGGTTAAGGACCAGGATTAGAAAATGATGCCATGCAGAGTTCAGACACTTTTTCGAGTAATTTTCTCCTGTGCTTGTTCTGTCATAATACCTTATGTCACACTAATGCTGAAAAAACTTTAAGGCTTGTTTGGTGTTCCCAAAAATCTGAAAATTAAACTTGGGCTCAGGTAAAACCAACCATTCTTTATACTGTTCATGTCAGATAAAGGTTACATATTGTATGATACTGCGAAACATAAGGTGAAATCAAATCAGAACTTTTTTTTTCTGTCCCATAGTGGGCAGATAACAGCAGTGATGCAGCCATGCTTGATGCTGACTGTGAAAATCTCCCACTTCTCTTAAACATTATGCTTCACAAACCATGATTCCTCAGGAGATTCATCACTGCTGTCATCAACTTTCTTTGTTGAAAATCATCTACAGTGTGCGCCATCAGTCATCACTGCTTTTTTAACAAGCTGAATGATGTCTGTAAATTACCATGCATGACATATTGACAAACCCATTTGCAGTCCTTGTAAAAAAAGAACACTCATACAGCAAACAGCACAATGAAGTGGGTGGATGAAGTAATCAACAGACGGCAGAGAGAGATGGGGAACATGACAATGGCCACTAAAAAGAGAGGCAAATTATATAAGAAGCCTGGAATTTTCTTTAGAAAAGCTCTGACCAAAGACATGAAGTCACTGTTGTGTCTGGATGTTAATTTGTAAGGGAACTGGAACAAGCTATTTGTCTAGATCTATAATTTCTAAACATCAATACATTTTTGAAGTTTTTTTTATTTTTTTTATTGAAAGTGATTTTTTAAAATATTTTAGTTAAATTTGTCAAAGATTTTAAACAACTATTGGTTTTCCTTTGAAATCAATCAAGTTAAACAAAATTTATACATAAGAAATTCTAGCAAGCTATACGATCACATGTCTTTAAAATATGGCAGAGAAAATATTTTAAAAAACCTCTAACTTGTTAAGAATAATGAATTTGTGGCGTCGGAACCCTTGATGTTTCTTTACAATGTTAAAAAAAGTAGTTTAACATGATTCAACATCCATTCATTCCAGACAACCCTTTCCCCAGTGACAACCTCTAGCTCATTCTGGGGATTCTAAGTTGTTCCCAGGCCAAACGGGTTATATAGTTGCTCCAGTGAGTTCTGGGTCTTCCCCGGGGTTTCCTTCCTGTGGGACGTGCTCAGAAAATCTGCAAAGGCATGGAACCAGGGGCATCCTGGTAAGATGCCCGAACCACCTCAAATGACTCATTTCGATGCAGAGAAGCAGCGGTTCTACTGCTTCCACTAAGGAAGAAATACAACACTCATTCTTATAATTTTGGTTCTACTTTTTGATATGGAGTTGGGGAGTTTCACTTTTGTCATCTTAGTCACATTTATTTGGGGCAACTGTGGCTCGGGAGTTGGGAGTTTGTCTTGTAACTGGAGGGTTGCTGGTTTGAGCCCCCACTCCGTCCATCTCAGTCGTTGTGTCCTTGGGCAAGACACTTCACTCACCTTGCCTACTGTTGGTGGTCAGAGAGCCCTGTGTTTGGCAGCCTTGCTTTTGTCAGTATGCCCCAGGACAGCTGTGGCTACATTGTAGCTTGCCATCACCATTGTGTGAATATGTGACTGAATGTAGTGTGAAGTGCTTTAAGCCATTTACCATTTATTTGATGATACAAAGGCACCAGAAGCTGATTGATAACAGCAACTCGTTGACCATTATACTGCAACTCACAAGTGTTTGATTGCTTAACAAGTTTTCTGTTGAACTTTTCAGAAAAAAAAAACAAGCAAGCAAACATAGCAAATTTTAAGGCAGGTCTACGTGTTTTATGGTGATTTGTCATGAAAAATTTACATCATTATAAGGTAAGTGCTTGGATGTTTGTCAATTTGTCAAACCATCACGGGCTCTTTTCAGGCACAAGCTTGCGGAACAATTAATGTTGCAGCGCTAAAGACAGCCTAAGACAGTGTTTCTCAAACTATGGGGCGAGCCCCACTAGTGGGGCGCAGATATATTGCAGGTGGGGCGTGACATCAATGGGATTTAAATAGTCCCCCCCCTAGATTCTGTCGTTGTGAATGTTTCACTGCACTGTAAATTAAATCAACCAACTCCCCCCTCTCACAAAATTAAACACACTCAAATAAATTAGCAATTGTGATCATCATTGTAAATAGAACTGGGACCTGGACCTGGGAGTTTGACGTTGAAATATATCGCAGCAGAACAAAACAAGCTGCAGTAGCCGCATTATCAGAGATTCCATCAACAAAATGTACAAATATCTAAAAAGATCAGGGAACGTTTCAGAGTAAGAGAAGTCACACGGTCAACCCTGGAGGAAATACAGGGATGAGTATCTTGCTCTTTATATATTTAATTATTTTCATGTTATTTTGTATTTCTGAAAGCTTTGCATTTGTGATAAAACTACAACTTTTATTTTCTCCAACTGTGAGCTGAAGTTCTACATGTAGCAACTACTGAACAAATGTATTTCTTTTCTTCTTTTCTTTCTTACATGATCACATATTCTCAGACTTCTTAAACTGTTAAAACTAAATCACAGATTAACACAGCTCAAGCCCATTTTTGTAGGATTTCAATGTTTCTTTTTTGGTTACTAGTTATTTGTATGTATCGATATTTTTTTACCCTTGGGCCTGCATGTATTTTGAAAAAAAAATTTTTGTCCTGCATGATCAGTTCCTTATTTAGAGCTTCAAATCCAACATTACCACTGCTCAGACTTTGTCTTTTTTTTAGTTTCCTTTGTGGCTTCATGATTTTCTTTATTGTAAAAATTATGTGAGGCTCACACATTGTGCTCTGGAGAAAGCATAATGTGTAAAACATTAAACTAACAAAAGAGGACAGTGAGATGGTGATGTCTCATTTTTGTGTCAAAAGATTATTGCTAAAATGTCTTCTATAATAAATTACAAAAGAACACACACCACAAATGAGCTATCATTACTAAAGTACATTGTGCAGTTGTGGTTCTTGGGTTCTTCTGATTGATACCCTCACAGTCTTGTCAGATAAGCTGAAGTACCCATTTGTAAAAGCCAAATGTCCTAGATATAGTAAAGTGTTTTTCTCTTCATCCTGTGAAATTATTTGCTGGGGAATTTATTAAAGTTGGCATTTCTACTCTTATTTTCAAAGGTAAAAACACTCAAATTAAACTCGTTCTGTCCTGTGATGTTTGTAAATGATTACATTTTTACATTTTTTTTGTTCCCAGCTGAACAAAAATTATATTTAAAATGTGATGCAGATCAAGTGTTCTGTAATTTTAATGTTTCTCAAGATTACATAGACTTTGAAAGATTTACCTATGAATTTGAATAGGTTTTTTTTTCTGAAGGATCCACTTCATTTTGCCAATGCCTGACTTTTTTGCATACAGGAAGTCTTGGGAGCTTTTACAATGTAATTTTCATGACAGCTTAAGTGTGTTTGATGGTGGAAGCATCCAGGCGTAGAACAGTCATCAATGTATTAACTTGAGCTTGCTTCACATTTGGCAATATTAAAACTACAAACGTCAATCTGCTTCATTGGGGTTTTTAATGAACAGACCAAAATACAGCCCAACACAGTGCAAAATACTTGAGTGGAAGGAAAATGAATCATGGTTTTGAAACTGTCTAAAATTAATTTGTATGAAAGTGTGAAACACAATTACATTTGACTACCTTTACTCTTAATACTCCTAAATAAAACACAGTGAAAACAGCTGCCTTTAGAATCAACCTGTGCCTAATGGGTTCTTAGTGTAAGTACTGAATTTTTGTAAAGGCCTCAGAGGTTTGTTGGAGAACATTAGTTAGATAGATTTGGCCATCAACTTTAACTGAAATGTTGGACAAGGAGGCCATTAATCGATGAAAAACTTAAAAGTCCTATAGAGGCTTGGGTGGTGCTAAAGAAATATGCAACTTAGGCGGGAGAAACTCTCAACACAATTATTAGTTCTACACTCCAAAAAGAATGTGCATTTATGGAATAGTAGCAAGAAGAAGGCAACTGCTGAAAGAAAAGCGCAAGAAGTCCCATTTTCAGTTAGCCAGAAGCCATCTAGGGGGCATACCAGACATGAAGGAATGTACTCCACTCAGGTGAGACCAAAATGTGACATCTTTGCTTACATGCAAAATTTTTGGTGGAAAATTAATACTGCATATATGAGTCAGTACACCATTCCCATATGGGTGTTGCAGCATCAAGCTATATAGAAGCTTCGGCAGTTGGAGGAAAGCTGGTCAGAGTTGCTTTGAAGACGGGTGATCTAAACACATGGCAGTCTTAGAAAGAAAACATGTTAAAGACAATAACAGACTTGTAACTGGGGCTGTGGTTCACCTTTTAGAACAACGACCCTGACCTTACAAACAAAGCTACAAGGGGATGGCTTTGATTAATTAGAGCTTGAGCTATTATAAGAAGGGTGGTCAAACATGATTTGCAAGGCTGGTAGAGAGATGTCACAAAAGACTTGCAGCTGTAATTATTATCAAATGGGGCACAAGCCTACAAAGTATTGACTTAAACGGGCTTAATATATATGGGCCCAAACACGGTTATCACATTTTTATTTAAAAAAAGGAAACAAAAAGAAAAGGCTGTGCATCATTTGCTGCTCTATTACAAGTGCCAGTAAAATAAGGTAAAGTTTGAAGTTGTAGCATGACTTAATATGAGCTGTATGGAAAATGTGCAAGACACTGGGTGTAGTGTCTATCATGTGCATTTTTAAATGGGTTTTGATTTGAGGGGAAAGTAGAAGATCGGTGTATTACACCACCTCCACACAAAGAAGGAGGGGGAGACTGGCTGCAAGAGGCTGGAACGCGGGTTACACAGAGAGAGATACGGAAAGAGTGGGATAAGTTCAGCACCACGGACAGCGCATCGGATAGCAGGACAGGAGAGACCCGCTCAGCAGCGCACTGTCATGCCTTTCTGAACTACCACAGCCTTCAGACTGTAGTCGCACTCGCTCGTTCTGCAGGCGAAAACTCGGTTGTTTCGTTTATGTCCAGAGTCGCAATAAAAGGAGGCGAAATCGCGGCAGCAATAATTGCTCTCCGTTCGCAAGTAAAGACCAGCCTATTTGACGGTGTGATCACTTACATCATCGCGAGGCAATGAGAGACAGAGAGAAAGAGAGAGAGCGGGAGAGGGGAAGCGTGAGAGTGAGAGCACTTGCACCAGGCTCTTCTCTGTCAGTCCTCAGTAGCAAAGCGAGGCTGACGGGTCTCACTGACGATTTCGCCTCTCTGCTCCGTAGTCCCTCTCCCGTTCGCCTGCGCCCCACACCGGCCGTGAAGATGCACCGGCAGCGTCCTATCCAGAGACCGACGTTGTTACTGCCCCTCGTTTTAAGGATTTTTTGCCACGTCACCAGTGTGCACGGAGCTCAACCAACAACCCGTAAGTTGTTAGTGTTTCTCGGTGTTTGGATGTGTTTTTAGGATGCTGGGTATGGGTGGAAATCAGATTGTGTCTCCGAAGCAGACCTGAGCTTTCTGTTTGCTGGCAGTTGTGGTCGGTGTCAAGCTGCACCGAGGGAGGACAGAGGAAGAACGGGGGCTACCCTCAGGAGTTTAGATCTCCACGTGTTTCCCCTCCAGAATATCTCAACAAGGAATTTTTAGCGCACATTTGTTTTGGCGATTTCAGTATGTTTTGGGGGGTTAAAGTAGGAGTTAAATTACTTAATGGAATCACGATTTTAGTTGTGCTGTTTTGTTTTTGTTTTTTGCAACTTCGACACTGATGTAGTCTTTTCAGTAAGCGGTCACACTCTCGAATTATTTGTTGCTTTTTCCTGTTAAATTCGAAATGTATAGGTTTGCTTTAAAAAAATGTTTTGATGGATTTTCCAAGACACACTCTGCTTCATTGAAGCAGTGGGGATTGCTTATAATTCAACCTAATGTATGCATGGTTTGTTCGATTTAAAGTTGCCCTAACATGTAGGCTATATTTCATTTTAATTACGTTATCATCAGTTATGCTTGTTTTCAGTCTACTTTTACACCAGATGTATATCATTATTATTAAGTGGGTGAACAACACATGGTTACCGGAATGCAAATTTTGCTATTTATTATTAAGTTGCAGCTTTCTTACATTTTACTTATTTTTTTAGATTTTGTCTCACACTATATGTTTCAAACTCTTAGTATGGCCTAAAGAGTCTTTAGCTGTTCTCCATATAATCGAAATTACTTTCTGGTTACTTTAGGATGGACCTTTCATGATCGGTTCTGTCACCCATAACAGCAGCACTCATATTTCGCTTCACTGAGATTTGTCGTGCTTCCTTCGATTAGGGTCTTGCTAACAGAGACTCAGCCGAAAGGTTCAGTGAGACCGATTCCCCCGGCGATAGCTGGTGTTTCTCCGGTCCTGGATGGATGTTTGCGAGGTCGCGCATCATTAATCATTCCATCTGACAGGCGACAACAGGGAGACGCTGCTGCCAGCGATTTGCGCTGGTGTGCGGTGACAGAAGATGGTATAGAAATGAAAAAGTTAGAGAGTATAAAACGTGTTATTTAAACAAAGTTTCGTTCTTTTTTTCATTCTTTTTGCTTGCTTGCTTGACTGATTTTGTGGAAGTCGCACTTCTCTAATTGGAAAAGTTACAGAAACATTTTATTTTCCAAACTTCTAATCTTTAATAAAATATCTATTGGAATTTTAAAACGAACACACGTGCAACAGGGAACTTCAGGTCCAAAGGTTTGTAGCTTTTGCTTCTACAATTTGGTGTATATATATATATATATATATATATATATATATATATATATATATATATATATATATATATATATATATATATATATATATATATATATAATAAAACATAAAGCAGGTTTGTGGACCTGCCTAACTCTGAGTTGCATGACAAAAAACAATGCAACACACAAGTGAGCTCAAACTTTTAAGACAGATTGTCAGTATAATCTTGGTTTTCAGTTTATGGGTTGAACCAACACATTTAAACTGCTAACAGTATTAACAAATTGGAGTCTTTGTTTTAAGATATACTGCATACTACACAGTTTAAAAAAAAGCATGTACGCATGTCTTTATAAAGTCTGCACTTTTTTATCCACAAATGACTGGCTCAAAGAAGTAAATTTTAAGATAAAATTTATTGCCATCATAATAATCTTAAAATAGCTTTTTTAGAGGGTGTTTAGTCTGAATGCTCTCTTTACTGTGTAACAGACCTAGTTCTTGGATGTAAAAAAAAAAAAGCAAAAACACACAAAAGCTGTATCTTTTAAGTTAGTATATTGGTGACACTGTGGGTGACTAAATCTAAATAGGGTTCCCATAAAGTCTGTCTTTGCAGAATGAGATTAGCCTGCCCTCATCTCATTAGTCTTGGCAAGCTATTCCACACAAACATCAGCCTGTAACCATACTAATTGCTTGCTACATTTTTAAAATATATATATATATATATATATATATATTTTTTTTTTTTCTTTTTTCTTTTTGTTAGAAGTTTGAGTTGCATTTGCTAAAAAGCACTTTCCTTTTGTTTCCAATTTGTCTATTTTTTTTACTGTTTGGATAAAACGGTTTCTGTTGCCGGATGGTTGATTTATTTAGGAATTTGTTGGTGTGATTATTGTAGGTAAACAGAAAAAAGTACATGGAATGCCAACATAGACCTTTCAAGCATATACTTTAGATACGCTGGGTAGCAGTAGGCTTGTATGTCACTTTTTCATCTAAATAACTGTAATAATAAAATGATTGGTTTTTATGAAAATATCTTAATTGAATTTGTAATTTTACTGTTTTAACACATTAACCAAAACCTGTTTTCATACCGTTGTCTTGTGCTTGTGCACATGTCTGTAACATGCTCCCACTGGGGGGTGATAATGATAGGATTAAAGCAGGAGGAAGCAGACTGGTTTGGCTAAGATTAGAGTTGCTCTGTACTTGGTGTGTTGCTATGTCTGGCTGTTTGTGTGTGAGCACCTGCCTGTGTTTTGTGTGTGTGCGTGTGTGTGTGTTTTCACCACATATTGAGCCAAGTAAATCAAAGAAATTGGAAAAGTACTGGATTTAATTGCAATGCAAATGCTTTTCTTACCAGCCTAACTAGTTTTGTTTGACTTTTAAAAAAAATCGAGCCCCTGTTTGCACGTTTCCTTTTACCAGTTTTAGGTATGTAGACTTTCAAGCTCAGTCTACAATTTTTTATTTATCTTTCCCTTTATCCTTTTCCCTCCAAAAAACGAAAAGTAAATTGCATTCTGCTACCTTTTTATCAACCGATTCCACCTTAACTACCTCGATGATTAATCTTTCTCACTACCTTTCCTCGCCTTCAGCTCACTGAGTTCTAAGTGTTTCTGTCATCATTCTTTTCCTTCCCCAACATCTAACCCCTTGCTTGTTTTGTGTTCCAATTCTGATTCTGTGGATTCTTACTCAATGGTTTTGTCACACGGCCCCAATCATTTCTCATCTTCCCTGCCTTTTCTATTAATCAGTTCTCCTCTGCTCAGTGTGTCTGCTCACATGCTGCCCCAGCTCACTCCTGATTACGAGTATTCATAAACTAAAAAAACTTTTTACTATTTTTTTTTGATGGAGTGATGGACCTGCTTGTAGGACATCAAATTGTGAATATCTTATTCTTCTAAACTTTCAGAACGTCTTGACTTTGGGAAATTAGAGATTTCTTGCCTTCCAGGCTGGATAGGGTAACATTTGATAGCACGGTTCCCTCCAAGCAAGAAGGTCCCATAATTGAATCCCGGCTGGGATATTTCTGTTCTCTCTTTGCGTGCATGGATTTCCTCCGAGTGTCCTCCTACTGTCCAAAAGCATGCATTTTTGGTTCATTAGTCATTTTAAATTGCCATTCAGTTTGAGTGTGTGTGCATGTTTGTTTTTTTGTTTTTCCCATTGATGGACTGCCATCCAGTCCAGGGTATACTCTGCCTCTTATCTTTTGACTGGTGATGATAAGCACTAGCCCCTCTGTGACCCCGCAAGAATTAAACCAATACATAATGGAAGAATGGATATTTTCCTTAATTATTTGCAAGATTGTTCCTTTACAGCGCTGCACATCAGAGAATATGGTGCACTTGTTTTGTCAGGTCATTATTGAATTGATTTGATACACACAGGTTGGAATATTTGCACCTACAATTTTCACTGTCTCTCTCATCCACAGCAGTGTTGCTCTGCCTTACAATTGTCTTCATATTTATCACATCCTCATGTTGCAGTGTTTTTAAGCTTGGGTTTCTTGCTATATTACGTGTAACTTTTCAGTATGTACTGTAAAATCCTGTAGCACCTGAATGGGGAAGGGGGGGAGATATAAGGTTGAATGCAGATTCAGTTATTGGCATCCCTAAAATGATTACACAGTTATTTACTCATATATTTCTAGGTGTTTTAGTGTATTATATCCATCTACATCAACCGGGCGTTAGTGTTCATCTCACTGCACGAACTCTCTTTGAGTGAAAGGTGGGGTACACCCTGGACAGATTGCCAGTCCATCACAGTAAATCTTAAAATGTTTAATTCCAACTTTACCAGGCATAGAGATTCTACTTCTTAAAAATTATCATTAGCTTGTCCGTAGTCATCCAAACATTCATAGAGTTTTTGTAACAAATCATAATTAACATAGTTAATTTCAATGACAAGGAAAAGACAATTATGACATCTGGTAAGACTTGAGTGACTACAGGAATTAATCCTTGAAAAACCAAAATGTCTTTCTTGAAAATATATGCTACAGGGCTATCACTTGTTTTCGCCTTAGAACAAGGACACAATGATTCAAATGTACACAGACAAGTCATACAGCATTATTCCCCTAACAATTTCAGTAACATAACACTAACTCCCACATAAACAGAGGCACACATTTTACAATATGCTCTTTTGCTCTACCCTACTCAGGCTCACACACACCTGTTTGGATTGTTTAATCTTTCTGATGTGAGATGTATTTGGTAAAAACAAAACAGATAACAGAGTTTTACAATGTTAAAGTAGTTACTGTCTATCTTTAGGGACATTATGCATTCTGTTCATGCTTGACTGCATTTGACATTGTAAGTGTATGTGTTTCCATGTGTATATGGATCGGAAGTTTATCCTAGCAGAATTTATTCTCAGAGCAGTCATCAGAATCGGTCCACCTCATGGGGCAAAATGTCGTATTTGGAGAGTGAGGGAACAGAAAAGAGAGACTAGTCAAGAATATGGTATTTATCAGTAAAACAACAAGATTGTGGTTAGAAACCTCAAATGCTGAACTTTGCTCAGTCCTTGTTGTTATAATAAGCACATCTGTGAGAGTTCAACCATGGAAATATTCAAAGACTGAATTTTGCTATGTCTTTCTCAATGAGTACCTTTTTAAGAGCTTGATTGAGTATACAGACTTTATAACTGCTTTATTCATCATCCTCTAAGATAATTATATTTCACAGTCTCAAAAAAGTTCTAAGCAGAGATTCTGACCCAAAAATGTGTAAATATATCAACATAACAGTGCTGTGTGACCTATGGCTAAATTTCACTGAGCTGTAAAAAGGTGGCAGTGATATGGCAATGAAAATCTCAGAAGCTCAGCTTTTGCTACAGCATCTACCGGTCCTTCTAAAAAAATTAGCATATTGTGATGAAGTTCATTCTTTTCCATAATGTAATAAAAATTAAACTTTCATATATTTTAGATTCATTGCACACCAACTGAAATATTTCAGGTCTTTTATTGTTTTAAAACTTATGATTTTGGCATACAGCTCATGGAAACCCAAAATTCCTATCTAAAAAAATTAGCATATCATGAAAAGGTTCTCTAAACTAGCTATTAACCTAATCATCTGAATCAACTAATTAACTCTAAATACCTGCAAAAGATTCCTGAGGCTTTTAAAAACTCCCAGCCTGGTTCATTACTCAAAACCGCAATCATGGGTAAGACTGCCGACCTGACTGCTGCCCAGAAGGCCATCATTGACACCCTCAAGCAAGAGGGTAAGACACAGAAATAAATTTCTGAACGAATAGGCTGTTCCCAGAGTGCTGTATCAAGGCACCTCAGTGGGAAGTCTGTGGGAAGGAAAAAGTGTGGCAGAAAACGCTGCACAACGAGAAGGGGTGACCGGACCCTGAGGAAGATTGTGGAGAAGGACCGATTCCAGACCTTGGGGGACCTGCGGAAGCAGTGGACTGAGTCTGGAGTAGAAACATCCAGAGCCACCGTGCACAGGCGTGTGCAGGAAATGGGGTACAGGTACCGCATTCCCCAGGTCAAGCCACTTTTGAACCAGAAACAGCGGCAGAAGTGCCTGACCTGGGCTACAGAGAAGCAGCCCTGGACTGTTGCTCAGTGGTCCAAAGTACTTGCATGTAATTCGGAAAATAAGGTGCCAAAGTCTGGAGGAAGACTGGGGAGAAGGAAATGCCAAAATGCCTGAAGTCCAGTGTCAAGTACCCAGAGTCAGCAATGGTCTGGGGTGCCATGTCAGGTGCTGGTGTTCGTCCACTGTGTTTTATCAAGGGCAGGGTCAATGCAGCTAGTTATCAGGAGATTTTGGAGCACTTCATGCTTCCATCTGCTGAAAAGCTTTATGGAGATGAAGATTTCATTTTTCAGCACGACCTGGCACCTGCTCACAGTGCCAAAACCACTGGTAAATGGTTTACTGACCATGGTATTACTGTGCTAAATTGGCCTGCCAACTCTCCTGACCTGAACCCCATAGAGAATCTGTGGGATATTGTGCAGAGGAAGTTGAGAGACGCAAGACCCAACAGACTGGATGAGCTTAAGGCCGCTATCGAAGCATCCTGGGCCTCCATAACACCTCAGCAGTGCCACAGGCTGATTGCCTCCATGCCACGCCGCATTGAAGCAGTCATTTCTGCAAAAGGATTCCCGACCAAGTATTGAGTGCATAACTGAACATAATTATTTGAAGGTTGACTTTTTTTATATTAAAAACACTTTTCTTTTATTGGTCGGATGAAATATGCTAATTGTTTGAGATAGGAATTTTGGGTTTTCATGAGCTGTATGCCAAAATCATCCATTTTAAACCAATAAAAGACCTGAAATATTTCAGTTGGTGTGCAATGAATCTAAAATATATGAAAGTTAAATTTTTATCATTACATTATGGAAAAGAATGAACTTTATCACAATATGCTAATTTTTTGAGAAGGACCTGTAGTTTGAATTTTCAATTCAATTTTAAATATTCGATTTAATAAAGCATGATACATTTTCCCATCACTCTACTTTTTAATCTTGTTTTTGAAAAGTTAGATGATTAACTAGCTGGAAGATGATGCTAACTATGAATTGGGGAAAAAAAACTGTACTTTTTATATTTTAATCCACTTTTTGTATCATTCATTTAATTTCATTGTGATATTAGATTGGGGAATTTTTAAGAATTATGACCAAGACTCAAAACATTTGTGCAACATATGAATCACTGTAGCCAAAATAAACTAACTGGCCAAATTTTTTTACCTGTGTATTAAACTAAGCAAATGGGTACAAGCCTCCTATTAGATAACTACTGCATGGGTGACTGCCTTTCCAATGGGATCAAGTTATTTAACCCCAACTGATGCAATGAGTAGCTTCTCATTTTTTAACCAACCCCGCTGAAAGACACAGCCCATGGTTGTGGAAAAGATGTTAGTCTGTTCAAGAATCATTAAATCATTGGCATACATCAAGCAGAGAAAACATCTAAGGAGATTGCAGAAACTACTAAAATTGGGTTAAGAACTGTCTAACACATTAAAAACTGGAGAGAAGGTAGGGAGACATTCTTTTCCAGTAAGAAATGTGGTTAGAAAAAAATCTTAGAGGATTATGACCAGTGATCACTTAAAAGTTTGGTAAAATCAAGTCAAAGATAAAAAACTTTAGAACTATGTATATTAGTGAAGGTAAGACCATTTCCACATGCACAATGTGAAGGGCACAGAAAGTATTGGAACTGAGCTGTGTAGCCACAAGAAAACTACTGATCAGTGAGGCTAACCTGGAGAAAAGGGCTTCATTTTGCAAGTAAGCATAAAGATTGGACACTGGAGCAATGGAAGAAGATCATGTGATCTGATATGTCCAGATTTACCACGGTCCAGAGTGATTGGCATATCAGGGTAAAAAGAGATTAAGAGCTGCACCCATCATGTCTAGTGCCTACTGTACAAGCATTTGTGGGCAGTACTATGATCTGGGGTTGCTACAGTTGGTCAGGTCTAGGTTAATCAACATCATGTGCCCAAAGAATGAGGTCAACTGACCTAAATATACTGAATGACCAGGTTTTTCCATCATTTTTTTCCTTTCCCGATGGCACGGGCATATTCCAAAATGCCAGGATTCATCAGGCTCAAATTACAAAAGAGTGGTTCAGCAAGCATGAGGCGTCATTTTCACACATGGACATTGGTCAGCAAAGAGTCTGGACCTTAAGCCCATTGAGAATATTTGGAATGCAAGGAAGGTGTTGACCGGTGGTCAGACTCTCCCATCAATAATGCAAAATCTTAGTGAAAAATCATTGCAATACTTGATATAAATAAATCTTGTGATATTGGAGAAGCTTGTCGAATCAAATCAAAGTAAAGACAGTCCAACAAAATATTAGTGTGTGACCTTATTTTTGGTAGAGTTTTATTTTTTTATTTTTTTATTTTTGGCCAGGCTGTCTAAATGTCAATAACAAAACAAATCAATCCTAACTTACATGTGCTGCTTGTTGCTGCACTTTTTTATAGGGTATAAGTTAAAAGTGTTTAGTATGTAGCTGAACTAGTCACATGCTCTTTTTTTTTCTTTTACTCAGTGCTCATATCAACACATTGATGCTGCTGCTACTCTTTGGGTATTCCTAGAGGTCAAACAAAGGTGAGATATTAGTTCATCAGTGTGTGCTTACAAACAGCAATGTTCCTACATGAGCTTTGCAACAGCATTGTTGGTAACGTTGGTATTGTTAAAGACTAAAATGCTACACAAATGCTTGAAAGAACTGAAAGCAGGACTGAAAAGTCACTTCTGCTGAACAGCTAGAAAAATGACACTACAATGAACGACCTTATACTCATTTTACTATTTTTAAATGATACTAATCAATGCAAGGGAGAGTAGCAGTATAAATGGTAGGGTATAACAAGACATCTCATACAAAAATGTATGTTAGATTTATTTAACTGATCAGCAGCTGAAATTTAAACTGTTGTCGTCTTTTTCTGGTGTATATTTAATATGGGTTCTTTGTTCATTCAAATATTTCCCTTTTTTCACTGAGCCACAATCAGATCAGTTTATTCATTTTCTATATCTGGTTTATCCATTTGAGAGCTACAGGGTGCTGGAGCCTGTCCCAGTTGGAGCTTTTCCCAGCTTGTCATCATGCCAGAGAAAATATATCTTGGACTATCGCTAGGGACAATGCAGAGTAACACAACCATGCTACTCATGCAGTTAATTGAGTGTCATAATTAACCTAACATGCATGTGGGAGAAAATAGGAGTACAGGTGAAAACCCGTTGAGGAATAGAAGTAGCATCCAAAATGGGACTTTAACACCATTAGGTGCTATCTGTTAACCATTCTGCCCCATGTGTTTACAATCAATGCTGACATTTAGGGGATTGTTGGGCTTATCCTCAGGGAAAGTGCAGGAGCTCAGCCATTTACGAGGGGTTCAGAGTTGCTCTTCCTTTGCATAGAAAGCAGCCATTTGAAGTGGTGTGTTCTTCTAATAAAGATGACCCCTGACCTCTTCCCAAGTGACATGTTTCAGACTTCTTCCATCAGAATTAAAAGACCCAAAACAAGGTAAAGAGTTTTCATCTCATGACTGGCTTGAGGATGACTTGGTGTGCTTCCTAAAAAGCTAAAGAGGACATGCATAACAAGAGGGAGGTCTGGGTATATCTGCTTGTTTTGGTACTTCCACAAGTCAACCCTAAACAACCAGTAAATTATACATGGATAGTTAGGATGAAAAGTAGGAAACAATTACAAAAAAATTGACTATTAAGGAAGTTTTTATCTCATACTTTCCCATCCAAGCTTCATTCATTCATTCATTCAATTAGAATAATTGAATGTCTTACGTTTATTTTTAGACCTTCTGTTTTGATGTTGTTGTTTGCTTGAAGTACATGCAATTTTTTTGCTGTTCAAGATTATACTGTTACTCTCACATTGATTAAAATCACACTTTCTTTTGAGCAAATATGGCGTTAGCTTGACATTTCAATTTGTAATACTAAATAGAAGGGTGTTTTTTCCTATGAGTGCTTGCTCTTGCTACACAAATGTATATTTTTAATAAAGTTAATGAGTGTTAGGATTTTAAAAATAGAGAACCCCCCCCATAAAATGTTGTTTACAGTTGCCGTCGAGTTATAAATTACACAAAGCACATTGTCAGATCCACATTCCTTCTCTCTCTTTTTATGTTTAACCTATATCCAGAAACATTAACCCTGTGCTCGGCATTTGCCTGATGATTGCCTTTTTGTCATGTACAATGAGAATAGTTTAAATGTGTGAATGTGAAAGAGTACATTTGTTGGATCATGTATGTTTGTCTGCTTGGGTGTATGTTGGTAATACTGTATGTTGGATATCTCGTTTGTAGCTCATGTGAAAGGGTGCTGTGAAAAAGGGCATTGTTTTCAAGCCAAGATAAATGTTGTTATTACTTTCAGCCTTTACATTCAATTTGTTTTTTAAGCCGCTTGAATACCCCATTTACAGGCCAAGATTAAGTGAATTAATCTTTGGGTTACTTCCACAGAAGAAACACTCCTTTTTCTTTTTAGACTCAGAGGAAGAGCTCAGACACAGAATGGAAAGGTAGCCAGCTGGGGCACTTGAAAAACAGGGTTATATTCTCCTGTGGCTCTGAGGAGCAGAAAGGTGAGAGAGAGAAAACAAGTGTGAGAGTGTATCTCTGTTTCAGTAGTGAAACTACTTTAAGGCTGTATCATATTTCGCTCTTCACTTCTTATTCTTAGGTCTAACTCTGCATTGTTTTGGGGTAGGACAGACTTTCTAGACCATTGGAACATGTAGTGTGATGCATACAAATGTATTGTGTTTGATAACTTATTGTTCTGTTTAAAATATGCTGGTTTTAAAACAACTTGGTTTTAATATATTTAGATGTATTACAGTTGCACATATATTTTTCTTATTTCTTAGCAAGCTTTAAAAAACAATACATGCTGACACCCCTGCAGGATTGATAACCATTTACACGAGACATACAGTGCCACCAGAATGTTTTGGTACCTGTCCACTTCTTCTGATGTTATAGAATTTTTTAAAACGTATATTGGAGTTTTTTTCCTTAAAGGTCTACCTACAGTACCTCAAAATGCCAAAAACAACTTTTAACAAAGATGTGAAATGTTTTATGTCAAAAGCATTTTGACCCGGTGTGAGTATATCTCTACAAGTTTAGCAGACCTGTTCTAGGATATTTTCTCCAATTCTTCTGTGCTGAACCTCTCTAGTTCAGTCAGGTATGATGGGCTTCATAAGTCTTTCCAGTGAGCTCATTTAGATAAACGTTCAGGTACTGATTGGTCTATTCCCTTCCGTTTCATTGCTAATGCATGTTGCTGCCACCCCCATGCTTTACATTGGGGATAGTGTTAGTCATTTGATGGGAAGTGCCTGTTTCCCCCTGACGTGATACTTGGAGCTCAGACAAGAAAGGTTCTGTTTTGGTTTCACATCAACTACTTTTGTTCTTCTGATCTGACAGTCTCTATATCATGTGTTGGCACAAATAATGTGGCTTATTTAGAAGTGCTTTTTGTCTGGCCACTCTACTATAAAGGCAAACTGGTAGAGTGTGTTTGCAATGGTTTGTCCTATGGCTGGTCCTTCTGTTTCCACAAGAGAACAGTGGACCTTTTTCTTTGTGACCATATGGTTTTTGGTCACCTCTGTGACCTAGGCCTTTCTTCCACAATGACCCCATTTTGGTTGGGTGACCAGATCTAAGTCTGTCTGGCATATTAGGTCATACACTAAATATTATGTACAGGAAAATGTATGTAAGTAACCATAGGATAAAATATTAACCTAAGAATGTCTGTCTTTATGCTGTGCATAATAAACTGGGCCTGTCTTCAACATGTCCAAATATAGCTGTAAGTGTTTGACAAAATAAAGAAGGGACATCAACCAAAAGAAAATTAACAAAAGAAAACGTGCCTGTAAAATGTCTGCTTAAATCACCATTGACTCCAGGAGACTAAACTTGTAGGAAATTGATAACAATGTTTTGTTTGTTTATGTAAGATTAATTAAAGTGCATAAAAACATGTATCTTACAGACTCCTAAGGACTAGCATACTGTTAGTTTCATTAGAATTGTATTTGATTAAAGTCGTTCCTTGAGATTTTAGGTATGTGTGTGCCTACCTCTGATGGGATTGTGCTAGCATATGTTTACAAGTTGATATTAGTTTGAATAAGAAGTAAATGCAAGATTAAGTTTTCTGTAAAACTGGTTAAATAGTTAAGAACAGCAATATAACGTAATTTTCTAAATATAAGAGCGCTTTTTTCACACGCTTTTGACTAGGGGTGGGTAAAAATATTGATTCAGCAATGCATTGCAATTATTTGTTTCTCAATTCAATATCAATTCATCAAATCCAATGAATCGATTCATTCCACCGGCCAATGGCAGCGCTGTGGGCAACACTCTAGTGAAAGCGTTCAGCGTTGTTCAAGACGCGCATTACCAAAACAGCAAGATGGCGGACAGCAGCTGCACTCCGTTTGTGATGTGAAGGTTAGTTGAAGACACCGATGTCTTTTCAGAGATTACAGTCTGCATTATTTTCTTTTCTCTGCCTTTATTTTACATTCCTCCTGTTTTTCTTTTACATATAACTTCTTCTTCTGTCTACTCAGACTAGTAAACCAGGTATATTACTACTTAGGTTAACCCACTGCTGCCATCTGGTGGCCAAAAGGAAATAAAATAACTGAATTCAAACTAGCCAAATAAACAAACTATTCTCATTTTCTTGTAGATAAATCTATTATCCAACAGAACCATAATTATGTAGCAATATCTATAACAATATCTGAAAGATATAACACCATTCAAGCCTGCACCAGCAACGTTAAAAGCTGACGTTTGGCTCATTTATTTAAAAATATACTCAGGTACTTAATTACTTGTGTATTTACTTATTATTGAATCGATATTGAAGCTAATAAATCAATATCGTATTGAATCGAAATCTAATCGAATCGAAGCCTCAAGAATAAAAATTGAATCTAATTGTGAGATTCCTAACAATACCCAGTCCTACTTTGGACCCTGCGTCCTATACAAAAATGCGGCTAAGTTATAGATTTTTACTTGCTGACGACCTCCGGGGGGGCACTATAGCAGGAAGCGCAAAAGTGAGACCGACGTGTAGAAAGATTATGTGCCAAAGAAAACACTACCAGTAGTTTTCATGCACACACCCTCATCATGGGAAACACAAAGAAATGCATGTAATGCAGCCTTAAAGTTTAAGTCAATCCAGCTGGCTGTCAAAGAAGGAAATAGAGCTACTGCACGCAAGCTTGACATCAATGAATCAATGGTGAGACATTGGAGGAGGCAGTTGAAGGAAATAGAGCTACTGCACGCAAGCTTGACATCAATGAATCAATGGTGAGACATTGGAGGAGGCAGTTGAGTCAGTGTAAAAAGACGACAAAAGCTTTCAGAGGACATAAAGACACTGAAGAAGACAACTTTAGTGGCTTTAGTGTAGAAGAGGACAAAAGCGACCAATTACTTTTCTAGTATGTTTTACTTTCTAACCAGGTATGTTACTGTCGTGTTGTGTTGGTGCCGTACTGCCAATTTTCAGGCAGGGTTTAAAAAGAAAAACGTGTCTTAAATTAAAACTGGAAAAGCACTAAGACCTCCACCAGGGCCACCCCCACCCAATCCCCATGTAATCTAATTCTAACCTTCCGTACTTTTCCAATAAAATGTCTGTTAATGAGACGCATGGCTGTGCTTGTGAGCTCTCTGACAAGGGAGAGGAGTGGAGGTTAGCATCGCTGGTCAGTGGGTGAATACAGGCTTTATGTCGGATCAACCCCAAAATTTAATCAGTTGTCTTTGGTCCCATTGCAAACATTTCCTGAAAATTATCGAAATCCATCCATAACTTTTTCAGTTGTGTTGCTAATTTACATTCAGACGGCATGAAAACATTACTTCCTGGTGGAGGTATAAAAAAATCTTCCTGTACCATCTTTCTGTGTAAATATTTGATGTTACAACATGAAAACATGCAGCTTCAGGTGCGCTCAATAGTCCGAAAATTGCAGTATACATATTTTTTCCCACATGCCACTGATGAGACAAGGGGTAAATATTTCACATGTTCAAATACCTTATTTACAAGCATGGCTACCTGATTCTATCAGCTAAACTAAGTGTAACTAACTCAAGAGAGCTAGACTTTTCTTTAGTGGTGGAGTATTGACAGCAGTTTGTCCAAATAATCTCTGAATAGGTGTAAAAAATTGATAAATTTGGTCTTTCATCCTTAGTCTTCTGATGGCAACAATGATGCAGTTTATTGAAGAAGTGTCTGTAAGAAGAATATCAGATTTCCTAGTTCATATTTTAATAATATAACAAATTCCCAAACACTGAAAAATATTTTTAAAAGCATCACATATATAATTATATGTTTTCAGAAATTACTGTTTTTGGCTCATCTTTAATAAATTGCTCAGCAGAACACAATACATGTGACATGTTTTTTTACCTGTCTGTATGAAAAAGCAGGATAATATGTTGTTTGACTTGGCCCCATGATAGTTATGTATGTTTGAAGTTTTTGTGTAATCTAAAAAGTACATTTGTGTGTGTTCATGATCAGGAAAAAAGGAGCTGAGGGTAGATGTGGTCTATAAGCTCTGGTTGAAGTTGCTCTTACATTCTAAACTGAGATGTGTCTGACTGGTGTCATTGCTTCCTTTTATAACTTATTTTATCTACAGTCTTCTATGTTTTGCCTCTGTCTTAGTTTCTTTTCTTGTATGTCTTACTTTTGGTTTAATGTCTCTTTTCTGATGAGCTTGTCTAAGTCATTTCTATTGTTTTGTTTAGTCAGTTATATTTGAAAGGAAACCTCAAAATTTATAATTAATATAATATATAATATAATATATTATTTTTACTTCAAATAAATAAAGTGGGTCTTATGGGTCGTGACCTATTCCTTAAAATGGCAACAAGGTTTTGATCTTTAACATTCATTTAACACACCTAACTTTGTCAACTACACTTATCAATTCAATTCAAAATTACTTTATTAATCCCAAAGGGAAATTAAATGTTGTTGTAACTCATTATGCAAGTTCCTTCAAAGATTTGTTGTAGATGCTGATGGCTGTGGGTAGGGATGATCTTTTGTAGTGCTCTGCAGATCTGAAGAAGCCTCTGACTGAAGACACTCTGTAGTTGTATGTCCGTCTGATGTGGAGGACGCTCTGGATCTATGGCGTCTTCTTTTCAACTCATCAGGTTGTGACTGTAGTTGAGGTATTATTTGAGCTTTTGTGATGTTAATCAGCTGCTGCCAGTTGTAAACCACCTTGTTGCCATGGTTATGCGTCATAACAAATGTCCAAAAATAAAAAGTATCAGCAAAAATCCTTCCAGCTGCACAGCATTCAAAACCAGAGAGAACAGTTGTCCACAAAAACGATGTTTCTACCAGAAATGGAAGAATTAAAGTTTAAAAAAAGAAAAAAATATGAACCAAAGTAACAGAGCTACTTCAACGTGCTGCCACCTTGAGCGGCGCAATTCCGGAATGATGGGGCACTTGTTAACATTTAACGAGAAACCATTGCTGTCTCTTTTTTAAATTCCAATTCCGACACCATTAAACTTTGAGAATGTTCTCAAAAGGTCTAAAGATTCAGAACTCTCCAGTAGGTACAAAAATACATCTTAATATCTTAAAGGAAAGGTAAATAAAAGATTGAAGAAATTAAGACAGTATTTTCAAAAAATAAGGAAGGATGTAAATGCCACAGATTTGTGCTTTATCGGACAGCTAAATCTGGGTACGGTTTGTTTTATTGCAAGTGTTTTGTTTCATAATATAAGGACTCTAATTTTTCTTGAAGGATTCCGATTTTTATTTTCTTAATTTTCTCCTTGCTATAATGTGGTCAGTTGATGTACTCTTTAGGAATATTTTTGTTAATCTTGACCTTTGTGGGGAGATGTGAAAATTACTTAATTAATCACATCTGCTGTGTGGGTTTAATAACAATCACTTAAATTCAGAGCCATTGACAAAGTAATTTCAGTAATATTAAAGTTATCAGTGGTTTATTCAGTTAGGTCAATTCTTCAGCTGCTCAGTTGATTAATTTGGAATTTCATTAATTCCCCCATTAAACAGAAGTGTAATGAATGCCTGCTATTGCATTTCATGATATGCTTTTGTAATTGTTAGTCTTCATGGTATTAGTATTAAAATCATTGTGTAATATATGATCATCTTGTCTTCTAGTATTTCTGTTGGCTCTACAGATGGTGATGGTCAACATGCCTCGGATTAGAGTTGGGCTGATTACAGATCCATTTCAGCTCTATAATCTGTGACTAGGATGAGCAGAGATGCTGATTTAGTGAATGGTACATAGAAGCCCAAAGACACTTGGAAACAGATGAGCTGACAGAAAAAACCCAAATGTGATTTATAGATGTATCCACTCAGAAAGTACCCTATCAAATTCATGTTTCAAGGATAAGTGATGGACTGATTGCTTAAACATTTTGGTCTAAAGCTAGCATTAATATAGTACTGTGTGGACTTGTTGGTACAAGCATATTTTGTTTCTGCACCATTCACCAGTTTGCTTAGAAAAAATGGAAAGTACACTTTACATTCACTTTGCAACAGCAGGCTAGTTGCCTTTTACTCCAGAGGAAGAGAAGTGTGCTATTTTATTGATTAATTGTGAGAGTAGAGGCGAAGCACATGTACTGCGAGGGATACAATGCTGCCCTTAAAGCCCAATGTGGGGTCTCATATTTTTCTCAAATGTAACTTATACATGGACAAAGATGTTTGTTTGATCACATATTCTCCTCATTCATCCAACCATCAGTCAAGAAGAAGACGACACCAAGTGACTTAAACCCATCTAAGTGAGAACTATTACCGCAAACTTAGAGGAGCTTACTCTAATCATCACAAACTTGGCTGTAAACTGCTTCAATGCATGCTGAAAGTCATGGTGTGAATTTGCCAACAGAGGCACATCATCTGCAAAGAGCAAACCAGTTCTCAAATCCAACACTCTCCTTGACTATGCCTTGTTTTATGAGCCCCCAGGAGATAAAGAAATCTCTTAAAGGCCTTCTTCCTCAGCTTCACACACAGGCTTTCATTTATCAACCTTACTTACGCACAGATCTGTGCGTTTTTCATCCGTAGGAACAATTTTACGCATAGTGTGGTATTTACCATCCTGTACTTGTGAGTATAAATGTCCTTAATATAAGGCAAGGCAATTTTATTTGTATAGCACACTTTCAACAACAAGTTAATTCAAGGTGCTTTACATGATTAGGGGATAAAGTAAAAACGGCGATAAAGCATAAATCACACACACAGAGCATATGACGCGTAAAACCATTACATGAATGTAGGATAAAGTAAAAACGGCAATAAAGCATGAAGCACACACAAAACATATGATACATGAAAAAGTTACTCAAAGGCAGCTCTAAACAAATGCGTTTTTAGCCGTGATTTAAAAGAACCCAGTGTTTCAGCAGCTTTGCAGTTCTCTGGAAGTTTGTTCAGATTAGAGATGCATAGAAACTGAAAGTTGCTTCTCCATGTTTGGTTCTAATTCTAGGGATGTTGAGTAGACTGGAATTAGAGGACCTAAGTGGTCTGGGGGTTGGTATAGTGACAGTAGATCTTTAAGATACTTTGGCGCAAGGCCATTCAATGATTTATAAACTAATAAAAGTATTTTGAAGTATATTCTTTTAGCTACAGGGAGCCAGTGTAAGGACTTTAGAACTGGGGTGATGTGCGCTACTTTCCTGGTTCTAGTGAGGACACGAGCAGCAGCGTTCTGGATCAGCTGCAGCGTCTACTTGACTTTTTAGGCAGACCTGTGAGGACGCTGTTGTAGTAATTAATGCGACTAAAGATAAACACATGGATGAGTTTTTCTAGGTCCTGTTGCAACATCAGTCCTTTAATCCTAGAATTGTTCTTCAGGTGATAGAAGGCTGACCTTGTTATTGCCTTTTTGTGACCCTGGAGGTTCAGATCTGAGTCCATCACTACACCTAGATTTCGGGCCCGATCAGTAGTTTCTAGCTGTATTAACTGAAGCTGTGTGCGTGATTGTTCCTCTTCAGGTCCAAAAGTAATTACTTATATTTTGTTTCTGTTCATCTAGAGAAAGTTATGGCACATCCATCCATTGATTTGCTTGATGCATTTACTTAGGGTTTGGATGGGTTCAGAGACACCTGGTGACATTGTAATGTAGAGCTGAGTATCATCTGCATAGTTATGGTAGCTAATCTTATTGGTTGTTATAATCTTGCCTAGTGGGAGCATGTAGATATTAAATAAGAGGGGCCCCCAGGATGGAGCCTTGGGGAACTCCACAAGTGATTGCTGTTCGTTCTGATAAAGGTTTCCTGTTGAAACAAAAAAGTCCCTGTTCTTTTGGTAAGACTCAAATCAGCCAAGTACTGTACCAGAGAGTCTGACCCAGCTCTCCAGTCGTTCCAATAGTATATCATGAACAGCAGTGTCAAATGCTGCGCTGAGGTCCAACAGTACCAGCACTGTGGTTCTACCACAGTGTGTATTTATGAGAATGTTATTGAAAACTTTGACAGGGGCAGTCTCAGTGCTGTGGTGAAACCAGACTGAAAAACCTCAAAGCGGGTTGTCATTGTTAGGAAGCTGTTTAACTGTTGAAACACCGCTTTTTCAGAAGTCTTACTGATGAATGGAAGATTAGAGATTGGCCTGGTGTTCTGCATTAACATGTCCAGGTTATTGTTCTTTACCAGTGGTTTAACTGCTGTTTTTAAAGCCTGGGGGAAGACACCTGACAGGAGTGATGAGTTCACTATTTGAATCAGATCAGACCCAATGACAGGGAAAACTTTCTTAAGGAAAGGACTTCTTTTTACCTGAGACTACTTTCACTTTAAGAAGAACAGCTCTGACCATGCGTACGCAAAGAATGTTGTGGGAGAATGGGGGAACTGCAACACTGAAACAGTTTTACTTTGCCGAAATATTTATCTCATCAGTTTATCACCTCCGGCAAGGAGCTCATGTTGGCATTTGTCAATTTTTTTAGCAAAATAACTCAAAGTTATGGACTGATTTGGATTAAACTTTCCGGAAATGTTAGAAATTTGCCATGGAAAAATTATTAGATTTTGGGGGTGATGCATGGGGATCATGTGAATCGCAATCTGGGGGGTGAGGTGCTTCGTAGAGGTCTGCGCTCTCCATGTGCTTTTTTTACTCATCACATCAAGTGCTTCAGTTTAAAAGGATGTTGTTACACTTATAAATAAAAGGCTTGAAAACTTTACTGTGGAGACTTGATGGTTGTGCTTATCGATGAAGCAGGTTGTCTCTTTCTCTATGTGCACCCCCAGTTGAAGAACTGGCGCAGTCAGCCTCAGTTTAGCTACCTAATGGCCAGACGGAACAGAGACTTTTCCTGAATGGGATCTAAAGCTGAGGGAAGTTTTATTGCATTCAGTTGGATATCAAAGCATTTTTCCCCCTTTATTTCCAACAGGAACCTCTCCACTGTCCTAACTGCATTTACTGCCTCTGTCACTTTCTCTCAGGCAGTATTCTTTTTTTTTTATTATCGATTATCCCTGAGCTGATGGAACCAAGTGGCAATGTTCTGGATAAATTTAATTGATTTAATTTGTTCAAAGAAGTTTAATATTTCCACAGAAATGAATAACAGCAAATGAAAATATTCTTTGTCACATTTTTTTTATATCTGCAGCAGGAATATAAGTGCTGCGTGCCAGGGGGACATGAAGCAGAGGAACCGCTGATAACAGATGGCAACAACTCAATGTTAAAATTAATTTGCGTTAACTATGACAATTTTCAAAAAGTCTGTTCATCATGACTCTTTTTTTGCCACACTTATGTTTCACCTCGATCTCAGTGTCACTGAATTTTGCTTTCTTCCCATTATTTTTGAGAAGAACGCAAGGGCTTCAGATGACTACTCTGGAAAGTCTTAGTTGTGATGGAGGTTTTGAAAGCAAACAGCTTGGGCTATATGTCCCCAACCTTACCTGAAACATTAGAAAATATTCTTTGCCAGACAGTGCTAGTTCACCTTCAGCAGTATTTTGGGTTTATCAGGTATGTCCAGCAGACCTTGCCACCCCAGTCCAACCTATAACTAGTTTGTAATCAGTTGATAGTTTTGTACTAATCTTGATGGAAGTGTTATAGACATATTGCTGCCGTTCTGTGATGTGACTGCAAAATCTATCATTAACCTTGGGCCCAAGATGACCTGGTACCAAGCACACTTACAGACCAGTTTCACTCATTTTTATGGTGATGTCACAGGACATTTAATCAGCCTAAATAACTTTTTGAGTATAAAGTCAGACACTGTTTTGCTCAGATTTGTTAAAACACTGCAAAACTGATACCATTTAATAGCTAAAGACGATAGGAGTTTTACTGTGGTAGTTTGAGATTACTAGAGTATAACACCAATTTAAAGGCCCATCTAGATTGGAGCTTCTCAAATATTTGGTCATTGTGGTCCTGTCTAAACAGAGATGAAACCAGGTATAGCAGAAAAGATATTTCGCCGAGTAGGTGTCTCATCCACAAGGAGCCGGCGTTTCAGGACACCATTTACGATCATGTTTGAAACCGGGTCCCAGAGTGGAGAAATGTCTCAACGCCGGCTCAGTTGTCTCCGTGATCATGAGCTCTCCAGCATTTGTTCTGAGTGGATGACATCACCACCCCATTCCTATATTTAACGTGTATGCGCAACTTTGTGATAAAATAAACAAGCATGGCAGTGTATTGTGCTGTGGTCCTAATAAAGCAAATACTGACCTCATTATGGATCCTAGAATAGGGTTTCCTGTCCCTTCTCTATCACCAGCAGCAAAAAATGGATCCGGCGAACCACAGACATCATATGCTTTTTAATAAAGCTCTCATTTGAATCTAGATTTGTCCTGTTTGCCACTGGGTTGACTACACATGCTCAGTGTTCTTTTCTGTGTGGCAGTGTAAATACCGCAACCAGTGGGTCCGGCATATGTAATGCAGTATGCATGGGCCGGTTACCGGTTTCAAGGTATACCGCGGTATGAAAAAGTCAAGGTTTCAAAACCACTAAAGTTTTCTGTAATACGTTACTGCGGTATAAGCGTTTTTTTTTTATGTGACGACTCGTCAGGGAGAAAGTAAAGGTCCCTCATGCTGTGTGAACCTGCAGAGTAAAGCGCCACTCCCCCCCGCGCACCTGCGTTTGCTGTGAGTGACAAACGGGCAGCACCTCAGGCTGTGTGATGACTGAAGGAGGCGAGCCCCCAAAACTTTTTCCACCGTCTCTAAGCGGACCAAGTCGGCTGTTTGAGAATACTTCGGCTACCATAAAAACCCAGACCTTCACTGCTTGGAAGAAGAAGGTCGCCCGACATGCAAAACGCGCTCGAGAACAGTGGCAGCCCGAGGAGGCAATACATCGAATTTGATAGCACATGTTCGGGAGCACCACCCATCGTTGTATGCTAAATTCAAGGTAAAGTTAATGCTGTCTTGGAATGAACGAGCGTATTAGCGTCTGACATTAAATGAGCTTGTTCCCTTGGCAGATATGGAAACTACCTTATCTTTTCTTTTCTTTTCTTCATCTCTATCCTTACTAACTTTTTTTTAAACTGATGCAGATATGGTAACTAGCATGCTAATGATGATTTATCTTAGCATGCTAGTTAGTTACCATATCTGCCTCAGTTAAAAGTTTTCTTTTTCCTTTAAAAAAATAAAATAAAATACAGACATTCAAAATACACATTTTAGAGCTTTAATCATAATACCGTGAAACCGTGATATTTTTGCCTATGGTTATCATACCGTCAGAATATCATACTGGCCCATGCCTATAATGCAGCATCTTAAGCCGGTTTGTGTGAATTCATGCGGACAGAGGTTTTATTTATTGTGGTGGTGCTTTTACAGACTGTTTTTGAAACTATAACAGTTTTTTCTCCATGTAGAGCAGGCATTAGTCTGTATTAATCAATAACTTTAATGTAACCAAAAGTGTTAAATGTATGTACTTTTTTCTCCCAAGCAATAGCATAAGGAGGAGAACACCCATAGGGCACAGGAAGTCTTTTGTTTAGTCAGCAGACTGAGTCAGCTACCTAATGGCCAGACGGAATACAGGCTTTCCCTGAATGGGATCTAAAGCCATTAACAGCTCACACACTTCAAAGGGTGGTAATGGATTGTCCTGTGAAACAGACCTAATGTGCTGTGTGCATCTGTGCTTTTTTTCTGTGAGATTGCGATGACATTGTTTGGTACCTCTTTGCATCCTTGTTCTTGATGTGAAATTAAGTTCATGTAGAAGTTTCCTGGTTTTGCCAACTTTGCAATGAACTTAATATGTTATGCAAAGAACTGACTGGCTAATTACTATCTCTGTAGTTCACATTTCACAAGTCAAACTAGTTTTACTGACTGAAAAAAGTTGTTTTAAATGTTTTCATATCTGCAAAAACGTCAGCGATTTTGCCACAAAATCCAAAAAGATACAAAGATAAAATCCTTCATCTCTACTACATGTAGAGAGATTTACATTTGCTCTTGTTACATCTTAAAAAAAACCCAATGTCCTGCTGTCTTTATGGCAACTGCAATGACTTTTATAGTTTCAGAGGTAAGACTATTAAGTTGTGATTCATGTATACAACAATGATTCCCCAGCTATCTCATCAGAACATTGCAGACAACTTACCTGTTTCCTCTGCTGCCTTCGCGCATCTTGTATGTGTGCATGCTACTATTTTGTTCTTGCAATATATATTCTTTTCAGCACATGAAAACAATTGAAAATTTTCAGGAGCCACTGGAGCTCCAGCTCTCTCATCTTTGCTGGGTGTAATGCATCATTAGCTCTGTTGGACACCAACAGTGCTCAGCTGAAATTGGTACAATAATAGAATACAGAAAATGTATTATTTAGAAGTTATTTTTAGCTTTTTTCTTTTGTAAGAGTAAAACAGATTTTTTTAAAACTCAGATATGGCATGACTATAAAGAAAACAAGTTAAATACCACTGCAATCATCTTTGTATACATAAAGAGAAACAAAACTTAAAAAAGCACACCTGCTGAAATTCATTGTATTTACACAGCACAGGTGGTCAGCCCTCTTGATATTGTTTCATCACTGGGAATTTAGTCCTGGTGAGTCAAAGTTATGAGTTAGATATTACAAGTAATTTTCCCCAGTGCTTTGACCGCTGTGAACAAGAATTTATTTAGCTGCAAATATCAATGGCAAAAATCAAATATAAGAGTAGCAACCCCCCATTTTAAAAGGCAAGGATAACATACATTTCTTATCAAACATTTCAGCTCCCTCTGAGGTTTCATAGCATACTGTAGGTTAACTTAGGTAGCCGTGTGTGTGTGTGTGTGTGTGTGTGTGTGTGTGTGTGTGTGTGTGTGTGTGTGTGTGTGTGTGTGTGTGTGTGTGTGTGTGTGTGTGTGTGTGTGTGTGTGTGTGTGTGTGTGTGTGTGTATACATGTATAGCTATACTTGTGTGGACCAACCTTTGACAGGCCACCAGCATTGTGGGGACATTTGTAGTTGTGAGGACATTTTGCCTGGTCCACACAATGTTTAACTAGCTATTAAACTCTACTAGTTAGGTTTAGAGGTATGGTGTGAATTAGGTTAAGGTTAGGCATGTATCACTAATGGTTAGGTTTAGGGAAAGTGTCTGGGTTAGGCATAGTAAAATCAATGGAAGTCAATACAATGTCAACACAAGTATAGCAAGACGTGTGTGTGTGTGCGCGCGTGTGTGCATGTCTATGCATGCATCCATGCATGTGTGTGTGTGTGTGTGTGTGTGAAAGGGCTGCGTGGCATTAGAAGAACACATAATGTTGGTGAACAAGATGTGTTAAATACTTTAGTCTTTATCCTTTGGTTTTATTGCAGACAAAAACAAACAAAATAAATTCATGTCTTTGATCTTTAAAGCAAATTGATAAATTTGCTCTTCTGTTTCTTAGTTTTAGAAAGGTTTTAAGATGTTCTGGTAAAGTGACTAATTTCTGGCAGTCAGAATGCCTGGTGCTTACAATAGAGTCATAGCTAATATTTATGGCAGCTCCAGCAGTTCTTTGTAATATGGATTTTTGCATACCATTATATTGTGATAAAGATAGGTATATTATAAAAAGTGCTGCCCTAGTGTACAAATACACATCTTTGTGGACTAATATTTCTTAGATCATTTGAAGGACCGATTACTAGTCAGTTCCCCTTTCATAGAAGTAATTTTTATTTGTAAATGCAGTGCCAACTAATTATGACCAGTTTATCTCTTCTTTGATGTTACAGTTACTTCACTTGGTTTTTCAACATTTCATATATCAATCGTTCCCCTCTCATCACTATCTCATTGAATCTGTGGGATTCCAATGACAAGCAACCATACAGTCGTGGCCAAAAGTTTTGGGAATTACATAAATATTGGAAATTGGAAAAGTTGCTGCTTAAGTTTTTATAATAGCAATTTGCATATACTCCAGAATGTTATGAACAGTGATCAGATGAATTGCATAGTCCTTCTTTGCCATGAAAATTCCACTGTATTTCATTGCTGTCATTAAAGTACCTGCTGAGATCATTTCAGTAATCGTCTTGTTAACTCAGGTGAGAATATTGATGAGCACCAGGCTGGAGATCATTGTCAGGCTGATTGGGTTAGAATGGCAGACTTGACATGTTAAAAGGAGGGTGATGCTTGAAATCATTGTTCTTCCATTGTTAACCATTGTGACCTGCAAAGAAACACGTGCAGCCATCGTTGCGTTGCATAAAAATGGCTTCACAGGCAAGGATATTGTGGCTACTAAAATTGCACCTAAATCAACAATTTATAGGATTATCAAGAACTTCAAGGAAGGAGGTTCAATTGTTGTTAAGAAGGCTTCAGGGCGTCCAAGAAAGTCCAGCAAGCGCCAGGATCGTCTCTTTAAGATGATTCAGCTGCGGGATCGGAGTGCCACCAGTGCAGAGCTTGCTCAGAAATGGCAGCAAGCAGGTGTAAGTGCATTTGCACGCACAGTGAGGCGAAGACTTTTGGAAGATGGCCTAGTGTCAAGAAGGGCAGCAAAGAAGCCACTTCTCTTCAAAAGTAACATCAGGGACAGATTGATCTTCTGCAGAAAGTATGGTGAATGGACTGCTGAGGACTGGGGCAAGTCATATTCCCCGATGGAGCCTCTGTCCGATTGTTTAGGGCATCTGGAAAAAGGCTTGTCCGGAGAAGAAAAGGTGAGCGCTACCATCAGTCCTGTGTCATGCCAACAGTAAAGCACCCTGAGACCATTCATGTGTGGTGTTGCTTCTCATCCAAGGGAGTGGGGTCACTTACAATTTTGCCCAAAAACACAGCCATGAATAAAGAATGGTACCAAAACACCCTCCAACAGCAACTTCTTCCAACAATCCAACAACAGTTTGGTGAAGAACAATGCATTTTCCAGCACGATGGAGCACCGTGCCATAAGGCAAAAGTGATAACTAAGTGGCTCGGGGACCAAAACGTTGAAATTTTGGGTCCATGGCCTGGAAACTCCCCAGATCTTAATCCCATTGAGAACTTGTGGTCAGTCCTCAAGAGGCGGGTGGACAAACAAAAACCCACTAATTCTCCAAGAAGTGATTATGAAAGAATGGGTTGCTATCAGTCAGGATTTGGCCCAGAAGTTGATAGAGAGCATCCCCAGTTTAATTGCAGAGGTTCTGAAAAAGAAGGGCCAACACTGCAAATACTTACTTTTTGCATAACTGTCATGTAATTGTCAATAAAAGCCTTTGAAACGTATAAAGTGCTTGTAATTATATTTCAGTACATCACAGAAACAACTGAAACAAAGATCTAAAAGTAGTTTTGCAGCAAACTTTGTGAAAACTACTATTTGTGTCATTCTCAAAACTTTTGGCCACAACTGTGCTTTTAAATAATTTATTGTTTCCAACTGAGCTTATGTTTTTCTGTCATCATCCTTGAGTTATACCCATATTGTTTTGTAACTGTGCACATTATTGGCGTCCAACAGTGGAGCTTGTATTGTAATTGCATTGTGTTATGCACCCAGCATGTAAATTTGTTTCATACATCTGTTGAAATTAACAGGTTTTTTTTGCTGTTGATTGATAGCAGATATACTTCAGTAAAATACAGATTCGACCATTGAAAACTATAAATCGGTAAATAAAACCTGAGAAATATACTATAGAGGTTGCAAACCTCTTTTTTCCACAGATCTGATAATGAATTGGAAAAAAAACTAAACTTGCCGTAACTGTCACGATGTGACTTTTTCCCATTGTTCTGGTCCGTCTGTGTCTGTTTATTGTTTCCAGCTGCCCTGTCTTGTGTCCTAATCACCACCCCATTTATATATACCCGCCTGTTTCCCACGTTAGTTGCCGGTTCATTGTCGTTCCTGTCATTGTCGTCAGGATTATAGCTACATGCGTCCTGTCCTCAGATGGTTGTAATAGTAAGTCTTGTGACATTATATTTCCTGAGTTGTTCTGTCTGGATTCACGATTAAAGAGTCTCACTGCATCTCAGCCTGTTTGCGCCTGTATCCGATACCTAATCACAACAGTAAGCCATTTGATCTTTGAAAAGGTATGGGCTATAACATGTTTCAACTAGAAAATTTAGAATTCTGAATCATCAAATTGAGGTATGATACAAGACGGATAAAAACCTTACTGTGGATCATACTGGAAATATTTCCCTACTGTAGGTGTTTATGTTGTAGTTTGTACCATTTTCAGTCAACCATTTACATAGAATATTTTCTACTCATAATAAATCAAGGAAAGTTTATGATAAAGCTAACCTATGAGATACAGTTGGGATATTATGTTTTGAAAGCCTGTGAATGTAGGAATGATGTTTTTCTTTCTGATGACAAGTTGTGTCTACCTACTATATTGATTATAAATGATGTATGACTGCATCAGGGAGCTTAGCACAAGTACTAGTGCTTTTCAATATACATACCTAGTGAGTTCTTCAGTCCAAGAAACTACAGAAACAATGGGGATATATATTTAAAATATATTGAGGAATTTTATGGTTGAAGGACAAATGAAGACTGATAAAGATGCACAGATCAAAGAAAATAAAAATCAATGTAAAGAAAACGATATATAAACCAAAGCCAGTATTCAAGAAACAGAAACAAAAAAAGCAACCAAATGAAAAAAAAAAAACAGAGAAAAAGTGAACTACAAAATATAATATATAAATGTGTAGAATAAAGATAGAATAAGCTATACAAGTAGATATTAACATAACCCTAATTCAAGAAGACAATGACCAAAATCTAAATGCAAACATATTAAAACACACAGACCCATGGAGCCTCCATCTGGTTTTTCAGTTGATTGTTGATTCTCTGTCAAGACTAAACCAGCTGGAGTAACATAAACCTGCCTAATTAGTTAGATTAAATAATGCAGTCATGTTCAATACCCTCTTTTTTCTGGTCAGGATTAAATGGGACCTGGAGGCTTATGCATCTGTCATGGAAGATTCTGGATAGGTCACTACTGTATGTAGGATTAATATGATCGCCAAATAGGTCCCAAACCCTTCTGTGAGAAAATCAGCCTTAAGCTTTGAGCATCCGAATGTTTGCATTGCCAGATGTGCTGAATAAGGATGTAAGATATCATATGCAGTCATATTTGTAGCTTGTTGTTTTCATTTATTCTCTGTTTTGTAATCCATGACATCCCCTCCATGCTTTTCTTTAATTTCTGTTTGGTTGTGTCTTTGTACATTATTTAAATAATCAAAGTTCTAAGTTTAAAATCTAATTACAACTTCAAAGTGTGTTTCTCTCAGTGTACACACAATGGACTATATGAACATTGGGTTTATCATGTTCTCTTACTATTAGTCTAATCAACTTCCTCTGTTCTATCAACACTGCTGTATCATCACTAACTCTTCATTGAAAACATTTCACACCCTAGGTTTTGCATTTGAAAGTCTGAACCTCGTTAAATTACTAACCACTTATTTTCATTTCATTTCTGTGTATTTGTGTGTATTTAATGCATTTGCTTTTCCAAAATCCCTCATTCCTGTCTTTTAAAGCACTCTGTTTAAACATATGTGAACTGTTGCCTTAGAACTGTCAGACTGTTGGGTTAAGGTTTATAAGCAGAAAAACACTTGTAGGTGTGTATGTACAAGTTTATGAATGTGTGTGTGTCTGAGTGTGCTGCCAAGAGGACTGAAAAGGAGCGGGCCAGGGTGAGCACTGATTGAAAATCGGAATAACATTTAAGAAAATCTTTCTTTTTTTTGTCTCAGTCTCCTTCACTTTCCTTGACATTCTGTCACTATCCAGATCCCTCATCTGTCTCATCACCAAGATGCTGTCTCTGTATCTCTCTCTCTCTTCATTTGTCAGAGTCTGAACTTTTTGAGCTCTCTGTTGCTATCTGTTTACATACTTTATCTGTAAAATTGTGCAAGGGTGGAACAAGAGCTCACAATATTAAAACAAAGCAAAAAAATGTATCTGTAAAGTCTGTCTGACAAGCACAATGAGTGATGTGTCAGCATGACAGTATCTGGTTATTATGAACCCTAGATAAGAAGAGGATTGCTTTAAGGTTGAGACCCTAGATCAACAGCTTGTTCAAGACTTTTATTTTCAAGTTTAAAAGGGAATAGTTCTTGAATTGCCCTTTTGTGACAGCTGCGTTAGCAGTAAAAGATCCCCCATTACTTGAATCCTTTTCTGGCATCTTTTTAGATACCTAAAAGTAAAAGGAGATGGTGATGGAGAAGATAGGAATGATTTCTTAGCACAGAAAAAAAAACATCAAAACACTTTGCAGTTGATTTGCTTAATGGAAGAAAAAAAAGAGAAGGAAATTTTTTGAGATTTTTTTACTCTTTTTTTATATTATTTTATATATATTTTCTTCATATTTGGTAGAGTTGCACTTTAAACGATATATCTTGGGTCAAACGTTTTTGGAATCCTTCCACACACTTTCGACAGCAGTGATAATGCTGCTGGGAATCTGCTGTAAATGAGAATCACTTTTCCAGCTCTACCCACAAATTTCCCAGGGGATTGAGATCAGGGCTTTGTGATGGCCATTCAACAACATTGACTTTCTTATCCTTAAGCCACTTTGTAAGTGTTTTAGTCATATGCTTATGGTCATTGGCCATTAGTGAGACCTGTTTGTAAACAAATTTTAACTTCCTGGCTGATCTCTTAAGATGTTGCTTCAATATCTAAACATAATTTCCTTTCCTCATGTCAATTTAGTATAGTGCACTAATCCCTCTTGTAGGAAAATTCCCATACAACATGTTGCTGTTACTTCATAATTAGGATGATTTACTTTTGCTTCATTCTTTGTTTTTTTTGTTTCTATTCCTTCTCTGGGTAGCCTTCAGCCTATGTTGGCAAATGACTTGTTTTATTGTAGATAATGAACATCTAACAATTTTCAGGAAGCATCTTTTTTGGGTCATTTACTTTTGTCTGAGGTTAAAATATATAATTTATAGGGAGAAGAAAAATTAGGCATACAAAGTCTATTTCTCCTCCAAATTTGTTGATCATGGCTGTACTTTTATTTTCTTTGAAATGTTCTACTGGAGAAAATGATTATTTTTATTTTTATTATCTAGACTGAGCACTAAGCTACATTTGAAACTTCACCAAAGCAACTGGTAATAATGAAAATAATTGTGGAAATAAATATTTCTATACTTTAGTGGTGAACACAGAATATATCATGGTTCTTACTTGTATTGCTGGATTGATTTGCAGCTGTATAGAAATATTATTTTCAACATCAACATTGTTTTCACTTTGAAACCCTCCGGTGCAGAAATATTAGAATATTGACACTTTTTTGTATAGTAAACTTTGAGAAAAAGAATGCTGGTAGGGTGAACTGGTTCAGAGACCAATTTTGATTTGTGACAGAAGATTAGTTGCCAAACTAACTAAAAAGGTCAATAATGTTGCAGTGAGACCTGCTTTGATGCATGACTTGGAGACATTAGCATTGACAAAATGACATAAGGCATAACTTAAGATATTATGTGGCATTTGTGCTCACAAGATGGCGACAGGCAAGTTCGGCACACTAGCAGCCCTTTCAGTATATTGTCAGATAACATAGTTTTTAGACACAGGTCCACGACAAAGATGTGAGCAAACTAAGAATTAGAATGAATGAATTTTACCTAACACATCAAAACACAATCTCTGGTAACTTTGGAAAAACTATCAAGCACCTTGGACTGGGGAGCAAAGTACTGCTGGACACCTTCATTCGTCTGTCATGCACCACTGCCATAAATTGGAGAATCGCTACCACCGAAAATTATCACCAAGAATAATTGTGAAACACCATGCTGCTGCTGCTGCTGCTGCTGCCAGCAACTCTTGCCTGGGGAGGCGGTGACTTGCTAGTGGTAAAGTGTGGACCGGCGGCAGTGGTCGAGCCGTGGGTGATGTACAGTTCTGATCCGCAAGAGGATTTCCAAGTCCTTGAGATGAGGGAAACTGCTGAGATGGCAGGTTCTTCTGAAGGTGCGTCGTTGGAGACAAGGGGAACCGCTAAGGTACTGGGTTCTTCTGATGTAGCAGACTGCCAACAAACTGTACAGGATGCTGAGCGCTGCAGTCCATCAAGACAGCCGCATTCAACTGGCAGACAAAGCATCAATCATAGTTCTGAGGACAGAACTGAACTGGTCATTCTTGGGCCGAAAATAAAAGTGGCTACAATAAATCCCGCAATTAAAAAAACTTTAAAAGCTGCCCACCTTAAATAACATTTAAAAATGCCAAGGTCCTCTGGGACCCCTTGGCTAAACCAAAAGGTCTGCTGGGAGGACATTTAAACATGTGCAGCATTACTCCTAAAAGTGACCAAATCAATCATCTGCTCTTTAAATCTACTTATATATTCTTTGTTAATCTGTGCCATGGCTTCACAAGAATTATCCACCTGCTGCACTGACTGTACAGGGATATAATTATTTTTCGAAAGGACAAATTGAATGGAAAAGGAGGCAACCTTTTGGTGTATGTATGAAAAAATTTACAATGTACTCTGATCCATTGGTCCTCTCTTACAGACTTTGAATGCATAGTACTTATTTTTGAACAGTCACCTTAAATGTCTTTCACTCTTCTTTAATTAAATCGGCCAACAAAATCCCCAAAGAATATCTTTTATGAACAGTTAGATATATTGTTAAAAAAAATTTACCCTCATCAAAGAAGTCATATTGATGGGGGATTTTAACATTAAGTATGAAGATAAGAGTATGAGAAAACCTTCTACACCTTAGTAGCAAGACATGCCCTTGTACAACTTGTTAAAGGACCAACAAGGGTAAAGTCTACCACCCAGACCCAACTTGATCTGATATTTAGCAATAAACCACACAGGATTAAAAAATCTTAAATGATCACGGGGGTATCTGATCATAATTTGACACTTGTATCTAGAAAGCTAATAAAAAGAGGAGATGATCGAATTAAAACCATAAGAGAATACTTTAAAATTCCGAAAAATTATATTCATAAATTTGATGTTAAAATGAATGAAATGAATTGATTTGATTTGGTGTCAGGAACCAATGTGGAAGCAGATTGCAATCTGTTCATTTAGACAAATCGATATTAAATCAGTTTAAAAAAGAATCTAAATGGATAAAGGAAGATATATTGAAATTAATGAAAGAGAGAGATTTGGCTAAGAAAGACCCATTGCAATCAAAACAACCACATAATAAGTGCAAGTATACAAGTATTAGAAATAAAGTAATAAAAGAATTAAGATGTGCCAAGACATTTCTCTTTATGACCAAAATCTGGGAAGGGCAGGGAAACGGTAAAATGATTTGGGAGCAACTGAAGAAATTGACAGGAAAAGACCATACATTTGCAGATAGTGCATTGAAATTGGAAGATTAACAGTTACCTAATGCAAATTGCCTATGCTTTTAATACACATTTTGTTGGGCCTGTTAAACATCTAATATACAGTCCACCTATAGATTCTATGCATTCTGTGCCGTTAAATTTGTCTGACCCAGTGTTTTTTCTAAATTACGTTGCACAATCACAGGTGCTTAAAATCGTAAGTAAGCTTAAAAATTCTAGATCTAGTGATATATACGGGATGGACTCTATCTTGTTGAAGGCTCCTAAAGAGATATTGTCTGGTGCTATCATGAAATTAGTAAATGGATCTCTTAGATAAGCTTTGTACCTTAGGGACTGGAAGCCGACCATCATTACACCAGTCTTTAAATTAGGAAATGTACAGGAGGCCACAAACTATACTGTAGGCCTATCAGTATTTTCCCTGTCGTATCAATGCAGTTTGGCTTTAGAGCAAATCACTCAACTGACACTGCCATTTGTTTTTTTCTTTTTTGTTTTCTTTGAGAATGTGAAATCCAAGATGGACAAGGGGTGTGTAGTTGGGGCAGTTTTCCTGTACTTGAAAAGGATATATGATACCATCAGTCATGACATCCTTGTTTCAAAACTATCTCAGTTCAACTTCTCACCTACTGCAATATAATGAGTAACATCATACTTGCATCATAGAACACAATCAGTCAGGGTCAAAAATGAGTTGTCTTCTTGTCATATGGTCAATGACAAGGTTCAATCCTGGGACCGCTTTTGCTTAGTCACTACATCAATGATCTGCCCTCAGTGCGTGAGATACAAATGTATGCAAATGATACGGTGATTTATGTACATGGCAAGAACAAGGAAGATGTGGCCAAAAATATTCTAAAACGATGGAACTTTTTTCCAAATGGCTGTATAGTTCCTGTCTGCATCTAAATGTAAAAAAGACTGAGTCTATGTTCTTCACCAAGAAAACAACTGACTCTCTTGATCCTGCTTTATTTATTGCAGGAGAGAAGATCAATGTGGTAACCAAATATAAATACCTTGGAGTCATTTTGGATTAACATCTCACATTTAAAAAGCATGTTAAGAAAGTAAGTCAAATTGTTAAATTACATTTGGCAAATTTCAGGTACATTACAAATAACCTTCTCAGTGGTCCACTTCTGGAATACTTTTCCTTTTTTTTTTATATGTAATGTTGACACATTTAGAACTCTTAAAACAACACTAAAAGCATGGTTACTTGCGAATCAAGCATTTGCACACACTTATTGAGGTTTTTGCTTTTATCCACTGCTGCTTTGTGCCATCTGCCTTCTGTTAAAATCATGTTTGTAGTTAATGATTATTCTGTGATGTAATACTATGCTATATGCTTGAGCTGTGCGATATTATTGGATGACTGTGAAATTAATTTATTGCTGTTGTTTCATTAACATTTTCTTATTATTGCTTCTTGTTTTATGTTACTGGCATGTTCCTGCCCAGGGACTACGGTCGGAAAACTACGGAAAACTAGCTTTATAGCTAAAACTGTTTCATTTACAGACATGTTTAATAATGTGCATTGTCCACGTTCAATTAAACTAATTAAACCAAACTAAAGTATGATTTCCTTTGTGAGAAAATGGACAAGAAGTAAGTTTAGAAGTAAGTACAATTGAGGAACATTTCCGATTGAGAAGTTTAGAGAGACATTATGGCAAAGCTGAGATAGTGTGGACATGCAGAGAAGAATCAGTGCATATATTGGATAAATAAGGTTGAATATGATCCTGGCAGTAAGGAGTGTAAAAGGAAGAGAGTGGAGAAAGTAATGAATGCTGTGAAGGATGTGCAAAGGGTTGGTATCACAGGGGAGGATCCCCAGTGCTCACCCCTAAATGGAGCAGCCAAAAAAAGAAGGTGGCTTACAATGTAGACTCTTTCACATGGATATCCTCACATCCAGTTTGGAATAATTATTAAGGAAATATTTATTTATTTATTTTTATTTTTTTTGTTGGAAGCTTAGACGTAATGGGATTTTTTATTATTACCATAAAAAAAGCAAGTGTTAATTATTTTGATAATAAATTAATGTCTTTTCAATAAAGACCGTAATAAAGTCTTGATCCTTTGCCCTAACCAAAGAATGACTTTGGCCTTTTGTGTTCCTTCGCCAGTTATTACGGGTTTTTCAAATTGTTTATCCTCACTAAGACCCTTTGTATTTTAACAGATTGATTTGAATCACTGTTCATCTGTACTGTGAATCTACAGTCAGCATTGCTGTATTTGATGTTATTTAATAAGTCCATATGTTTCAGAATTCCTCCAGCCATCCTTCTGTCACATTATAAACATGAAGGACTACCCCTGGACAAATAGCATAATTTAAATGTTACAAGTAAAAATAAAAATAATTCCAGCTCTTTTCTGGACAGATGCACCAAATATGACTAGCATCCAAATAGCAGTAGTTTAGACAGGATTACAAGGAGTAATGTTAATTGTATGGTTATTTCAGGTATTTACTACAGACTTTTTTTCCAATTTATCTGGCCAAAATTAATTGTTTTGATAATAAATTGTCTTTTCAATAAAGATCGTAATTAAAAATTTATAAATATTTTCTTCATAAAGACAATTTATCACATTTGAAACAATGCTTTTATTTTTTTATTTTATGGACCTATAATTTATTAATTCTACAGTTTTTTTTTATCAATTTCAATTCAATTCAGTTTATTTATATAGCGCCAATTCAAAACAGATGTCATCTCAACGCACTTAACAAGAAGTCATTTCAATACATTTATACAAACATTCCAATCAGTTAAAAAAGTTTCCTATTTAAGGAATCCAAGCAGATTGCGTCAGTCATTGGTGTGAGGTTGGGCAGACTTTCCAACCACAGCAATCCTTCAGCAATACCTCATACTGAGCAAGCATGTAGCGACGGTGGAGAGGAAAAACTCCCCTTTAACAGGAAGAAACCTGCAACAGAACCAGGCTCAGTAGGAGCGGCCATTTGCCACGACCATCTGGGGGTTTGAGAAGACAGAGCAGAAACACATAAGGAACAGAAGATCTGATATAAGAGTACTTTCTATGTTACAGAAAGTAAAGAGTTGATAACAGGACTCTGTGGATGTTCAGTTACTGGGAGCATCATCCCAGTCGATGCCCCCCGTCCAACAGGGCATTGTAGCCAAGCAGAATACCAGACCAGGTATATCTTCTATGGAGAGAAAAACACTGAGAACACAAAGTTAACAGTCAAAAAACCAGAATGTACTGTAATACAACTGGAGAGTAGTAGTAGAAAAGGAAGTAGCAGAGTGAATAAAATTGGTAAGTCTGTCCTCCAGCAGTCTAAGCCTATAGCAGCATAACTACAGAGATAGCTCAGGGTGACCTAAGCAGCTCTAACTATAAGCTTTATCAAAAAGGAAAGTTTTAAGCCTGGCCTTAAAACTAAACAGAGTGTCTGCCTCACGGACTAAAGCTGGGAGCTGGTTCCACAGGAGAGGAGCCTGATAACTAAATGATCTGCCTCCCATTCTACTTTCAGAAATCCTAGGAACTACAAGTAAACCTGCAGTCTGAGAGCGAAGTGCTCTGTTGGGAACATATGGAACAATTAGATCTCTGAGGTATGATTGAGCTTGATTATTAAGGGCTTCGTATGTAAGAAGAAGGATCTTAAAGTCTATTCTGGATTTAACAGGGAGCCAATGAAGGGAAGCTAAAACAGGAGAAATGTGATCTCTCTTTTTAATATTCATCAGAACTCTTGCTGCCGCATTTTGGATCAATTGAAGGCTTTTAATGGCATTTTGTGGACTTCCTGATAGTAAAGAATTACAGTAGTCCAGCCTTGAGGTAACAAATGCATGGACTAGTTTCTCAGCATCACTCCTGGACAGGATGTTTTTACTTTTAGCAATATTCCGGAGGTGAAAGAAGGAAATCCTAGAAACCTGTTTTATATGGGATTTAAATGTCAAGTCTTGGTCATAAATAAAGCCGAGGTTCTTTACGTTATTACTGGGGGCCAATTTAATGCCATCCAGATGAAGTGATTGACTAATCAGTTTCTTTTTTAGAACTTCTGGTCCAAAGACAGCAACTTCTGTCTTGTCAGAATTTAAAAGCAAAAAGTTTAGATTCATCCATGTTTTTATGTCTTCCAGATAGGCCTGTAACCTACCTACCTGACTGGGTTCATCAGGATTTATGGATAAATATAGTTGTGCATCATCGGCATAGCAGCGGAAATTTATCCCATGCTGTCTAATGATTCTACCAATTGGGAGCATATATATGGTGAAAAGAATTGGTCAAAGCACAGAACCCTGTGGAACTCCACAAGTAATCCCTGTAGAGTGAAGAAGATTGATCATTTAGATGAAATGGAATCTGTCAGACAAATGTGATTTAAACCAGCCTAGTGCTGTTCCTTTGATCCCTGCAACATGTTCAAGCCTTTCTAAGAGAATATTATGATCGACTGTGTCAAAAGCAGCACTGAGATCTAACAAAACTAGAACAGACACAAGTCCATTATCTGAGGCCATGAGAATATCATTAGTAACCTTCACCAGTGCGGTTTCGGTGCTATGATGAGCTCTAGAACCTGACTGAAACTCTTCAAACAGCTCGTTACTGTTTAGATGCTCACAGACTTGATTAGCAACAATTTTCTCAAGGATTTTGGATAAGAAAGGAAGGTTAGATATATAGTAGGTCTGTAATTCACTAAGTCATCTTGATCAAGGGAAGGTTTCTTGAGTAAAGGTTTAATTACAGCTATTTTAAATTATTGTGGTACGTATCCATTTGCTAAGGATAGATTCATCATATCCAAAATGGTGCCAGGAACCAAAGGGAACACTTCCTTAAATAATTTGCCTGGGATTGGGTCCAACATACAAGTTGAAGGTTTAGATGAGGCTAATATTTTGATAATTCCGGAAGCTCGACTGAATCAAAACAGCCTAAGCACAAATGAGGTTCTACAGTTCTTTCCGATGCTGCCTCATTTACAGAGGAAGAAGTAATCATGTTTGGGAGGATGCCAATGATTTTATTTTTAATAGAATAATTTTTTTTTGAAGAATCCCGTAAAATCATGACTGCTAAGAGCTGGGGGAATAGTTGGCTCAACAGAGCTATGACTCTGTGTAAGTTTGGCAACTGTACTAAAAAGAAACCTAGGATTATTTTTATTCCCCTCTATTAATGATGAAAAATATGCTGTTCTAGCTTGTCGAAGGGTCTTTTTATACAGCAGTAGACTGTTATTCCAGGTTAAATAGGGTCCTCTAGATGTGTAGAGTGCCATTTTCTCTCCAACTTCCTAGTATTCTGCTTTAAAGTACGCAACTCTGCGTTAAACCAAGGAGTCAGTCTCCTATGGCTAGCCACTTTCTTTTTTAAGGGGGCTACACTATCTAATGCCAAACGCAATGAGGACGTAACGCTGTGAACCAGACCATGAATTTGTGAAGGGTTAGAGATAGAATTGCTGCCATCCACTGTGTTACTCTGAGACTCTGAGGAAAGTAAGAATGGAACAGATTCTTTAAAAATTGTTACAGCATTGTCTGATAAAGCTCTACTATAATGAAATTTTCTTTCAGATTTAAGATGGTCAGTTAAAGTAAATTCAAAAGTTTTCAAGAAGTGGTCAGACAGGACCGGGTTATGTGGGTGGACTGTTATTTCCTCACACTCAATACCGTATGTCAGTACAAGGTCCAAAGTGTGTTTGCCCGAGTGGGTCGATCCCTGTACTTTTTGAGTTAAGCCAATTGAGTCTAAAATAGCATTAAAGGCTGCATTTAGGCTATCACTTTCATTGTCCACATGAATATTGAAGTCCCCCACTATAATGACCCTATCAGTATTTAATACTAAATCAGATAAAAAATTTGAGATCTGATCCAAGAATTGACAGTAAGGGCCTGGTGGACGATCCAAAACCACAAACAAAAATGGTCTTAATGTTTTGCAACTTGGATGAGGAAAATTAAGGGTTAGATGTTCAAAAGAACTGTAGCTATCAATTGGTCTGGGACTAATTAGTAAATCAGAACAAAAAATGGTTGCAACTCCTCCTCCTCGCCCAGTATTTCTAGGAATGTGAAAATTTAAATGACTGGAAGGAGTTGACTCATTTATCATTTACCAGGTTTCTGTGAGACAAAGCAGATCAATGTGATTATCACAAATCAATTCGTTTACTAATACAGTCTTTGAGGAGAGAGATCTTATGTTTAATAAACCACATTTAATAGATTTAGTCGTAATTATCTTTATGAGATTTCCATAATTTGCTTTTGTTGGCTTAACTTTTAATCCATTTAATTTTGGCCGTAGGCAAGACATTGTTTCTATAGGGTAATGGGTGGGTAACTGTACAGAAGCAGCAGAGAGGTGGGTTAAACTACGACTCTGCTTCCTGGTCTGGACCCTGGGTTGTCAGTGTTTTGGAGGACTAATAAATTCGGCCATATTCCTAGAAAGAAGAGCTGCTCCATCCAAAGTGGGATGGATGTATGGTAACCCTTTAACAAAAACTCAATGTTAACATTAAAGCCATTTCTTACTTTTTGCTGGAACAAGCAAGAAAGCAGGGTATATCATTTCCAAAATACAGTCCTGTATAGGCATGGGCCAGTTACCGGTTTCAAGGTATACCGCGGTATGAAAAAGTCAAGGTTTCAAAACCACTAAACTTTTCCATCATACCGTCCCTGCGGTATAAGCGTTTTTTTCGTGGGGGTATTTTGCATGTGCATCTCGTCGGGGAGAAAGTAAAGATCCCTCATGAAGCTGCAGCGTAAAGCGCCGGGAGCAGCACCCATCGTTTTATGCTAAATTCAAGGTAAAGTTAACGCTGTCTTGAAATAATCGAGCGTATTAGCGACTGACATTAGTGAAATGAGCTTGTTACCTTGGCAGATATGGTAACTACTTTATATTATCTTTTCTCCATCTCTATCCTTAGTAACTTTTTTTTTATTGAGTCAGATAATGGTAACTGGCATGCTAATGATGATTTATCTTAGCATGCTAGTTAGTTACCATATCTGCCTCACTAAAAAGTGTTTTTTCATTTAAAAGAAATAAAATACAGACATTAAAAATTCACATTTTAGAGCTGTAATCAAAATACCGTGAAACCGTGATATTTTTGCCTACGGTTATCATACCGTCAGAATCTCATACCGGCCCATGCCTAGTCCTGTATATACTCTGAACCTTGAGCTGTGGCATCTTTTCAAGGTCGTTCGATACACATTTTGTTTGATTGGCCTCTTGGTTTGCATTTCCAACTCTTATGACGGCATGTTCTTGGCTCACAGCAACAGCTTCCTAATCCAAGCACCAGTCACAGACCAAACTCTTTCGAGGAATTTTTGATGCTTAACTGATGAAAAATAGAGTAAATCCCTTAAATCAAGCAGTGTAACAACTTCTAAATTATTTTCTTCTTAGACCTAAACTGCTATTTCAATATAAACTTCAGCTATGAAAATTCTAAAAATAAAACTTTGTCTGTGCTCCAGATTTGTTGGATTTATCCTGCCTGATACCATGAGTTCGCTGTTGAAGTGGAGCATTTAAACTTTCCTATGCTCTATGGTTCAAACTCATCTCTTGGCTCTGCACATTCCAGTATTGGGATTATTCCTTGCCCCAGGAATGTTATATTCCCCAAACGGTATTCAATTTCCTGTCTCACCTCGGACAATGATTTAAGTCTGCAGAGGTGTAGCCATTTTTCATGGTATAGAAAAACCTACTTCTTTGTCATATTCATGAAAATGTTTGCCTATTATTGATCTTCACTGTCACAGACAAATTGCAACAAGGTCTGTTCCCAAGAATATTTAGTAGTTGAATCAAAGCATTGTCACCTATAGTCTTTTAAGGCTATTTTTTATTTGACTACTTCCAGTTTTTTTTAATCATTAGAACACAATAGGTATAACCCCCCCCCTCCCAAAAATAATGATGGTGATTAATAAAAAAATGCACTGAATCTCAGAATCCAAGATAAATAAATCATACACAGTCCACAAAAGAGTGATGAATGAAGCATTAGCCTATAAATGCCTACTCTTTTTACAAGTCATCATCTGTATTTGCCATGATAAAACATTTTTTTTCAAGATAAGCCACTTTTAAGAACTAGCAATGGACACAGTGAATTTAAACAGACAAAAAACATCAGACAAAAGTTCAGATTCTCTTTTTTGTTTTGTCTTTCCAAATAATTCTCACACGCACACAGGTTTGTATTTGTCTGACATTTCATTTAGCTAACCTATTTAAATGTTCCTGATTAACAAGCTTTTATTTCATTGTGTAAATTAATCAGACACTCTGTGTTTTTGTACATACTTCTCCCTTACCATGTGAATATCTCTTTGCGTCTAATGGACAGGTTCGGTGTTGTAGGAAGTCACTTGAGGTAAATGGACTCCAGTTAACAGGTTTCTTGTGCTGCCACAAGGCTCATGTAACTGGGGTCAGACAAGGAACACACCACTTTTACTTGAGCCTTTTCTTCCTGATCATTTTCTCTCTCTCTGTGTCCCTCTCCGTTTTTTTCCACTGCTATCTGCAACCTTTTTTTCTTCATTTTTTGGCTCATTTTCAGCTATCAGTTTTCTATGTCTTCCACTCTGTTCAAGTTGTCAAAAACTGCACAAAATATTTAAAAATCAATTGCATTCATTACTTTGTTTATTGTGTCAAACTAAGAGACAGAGACAGAAATACAGTTTTTGTATGATGTGGCCTGCAAAACAGCATGGCTATCCGCAGGATGACCCACTGAATGATGGGATTAAGTCCATCATCTGTATTCTCGTTGGATTTAGGTGTACACACGCACACACAGAAAGAGAAAGCCAGCTGTCATCCCCTCTCTTGGTGCAGATTTTGTGGTCATAAAATTAAAATGGATACACAAGGTTATAGTGTTGCAACCACTATTCATTAATAAACATTTGGTTTATAATTTATTAAAAAAGCTGGTAATTTAGCCAAAGCATAATTTCTCAAAATGCCATGCTTAATCTGCAAATCTGCCTAAAATCTTTGAAGTAAACAGATAACTAAAAGAAAATGAGTGAAAAAGGAATCCTAATGTTGCATAAAAACATTGACATGTGCAGAATTACATATACCTTAGTACAAACTATGCTAAATAGTACCTTCTTTATTTTTACAACTTTTTTACAGTCATAGCCTTAACTGGGGGCTAAGCACAAGCAAAGATCCAATTTGGACAAAATAAAATGATCAGAAGAAACGGCTTCAGGGAATCAAATTAATCAGTAAGGGGATTTTAGCAGACATTTTATATGTTAGTTTGACAGAGACCTAGAATTATCCAGTAACTGCATGTATGTGTTGATGTGTGCTTATATGCATAACTGTACAGATTGTATGGACATCTGAATTCTTAACCACTATGTAATATGAGGAAGACTGCATCTGAGATTGGCCTTCCTTTGAATGATGATCAGACACTTGTGTAGTTGGTATGGCACTGAAGCTGCTCTGGATGTTACGTATCAAAGGGAGGGCTGGCACGCATGCTGGCTTCTGTCACAAACATTGTGAGAAATGCCAAGAGGGGGAAGAAAATTGATCAATTAGAAAGGGAAGCACAGTATTTTAGTTTATTTTCTTAGAAAGAAAAGATGGCATTTTACAGCGCAGTAAATTGGGAAAACCTTGAATAAAGTGGTTTATTGGAAGGAAAAGTCTGAATTTGGTTAGCAAGTTGGTTAGCTGATCAGCACAAACAATTGCTAAATGCAGCTACATTATTATTTATTTTTGCTTGTGCTTTGTAATTGGAGTTGCACCTGTTAACATTGAGTTGGTAGCTTCTTGACATATAAGCTGTCACTGTTTCCTAATCAGATAAGCTTCTTGAAGGTTTGCAGTTTAGCCACTTTACTCTGGACAGACCACCCAGTTCAGTTTTTATCTATTCTTTTCACAAAAAAACATTTATTTGTTTTATTTGTTTTTGTGTGAAAAAAGATAGACCAGTTAAGGCTTCGTCTCTAGGAACAAGGACAAGCAAAGATAATCAAAGACCAGTGTGCATCATTAGTTTGGAGAAAAATATGGCTTGTAGAAAATCCAACTACCTGTCATCCAGATCAAAGATGTTGTTTATTGCTTGAACTTTTATGACTTGCATTTAGACCTCAATACAGTCATTAGCATTACTGTGGAACAAAGAGAAAGTTGTTGTTTTTTCAATGTAAGCAAGAGCATTTTCAGTGAGGAGTTTGCATGTTCTACTTTTGCTTGTGGACATTTGTCCTGGCTTCCTCCCACAGTCCAATAACATGCATGGTAGGTTAACAGACCTTACAAAAAAGCCTTTAGATATAGGAATGTTGTGAGTCTTGTGTATGTCTGTGTTGTCCTACTTAACAAGTACAGCAAATCTGTTGATATATTTAGCCCAATTATGTTTGTAATTTCAATATTGATCATACTGCAGCCTTTAAAGGCAGACTTTACCAAGCTGCTGAAATTAGTAAATGTTCATTTAGAACTGAGATGTTGTTGAAACCAATTGTTTGGAATATATTTATAAGCTACAATGGTGCTTGTCAAACAGTTTTTGTTATCAGTTTTTAAAAATTCTTAATACTTAAAATATACCAATACATTAAGTTAAAAGAGAATCATTGCTGTAATTGCAATATAGAAAAAGGCAAAAAAACGTCTCACACACTGTAGGGCTCCAATTTGCAGTCGATTTATTTTGACTCAGAGAGGTGTTACGTTTCGAGCAAACGCTCTTCGTCAGACATCATAATAGTGATGGACGCCATCTTAAATAATGTGTGATATGGGTCACATGATGGTATGTGCACCAGGAAACAAACATTACAAGACAATCAAAAGAGTTCTACTGGAATCTTCCTCAGGAAACTGTTATAGAGTGCTTAAAAAATCCTCCCCAAAAATATATAGCAATGGCCCAAAAAATCTCTAAATACATGAGCGCATATATATATATATATATATATACACGCAGATATTTTTCAAAACACCTCTCTGAGTCAAAATAAATCAACTGCAAATTGGAGCCCTACAGTGTGCGAGACGTTTTTTTGCCTTTTTCTATATGATTCTTACTTTCAACTCAGCACCTGCCCAATATTTTTGGGGAACGGATGTGCGTGTGGATCTTCTTCTTTTGATGTAATTGCAATATACACATGATAACAAAGTTTAAGAAATTGTGGATTGTTTGCTTTACTTTTAAATAGTAAAAGTAGCATTTAGGTAAAAAGAGACTAAAAAATGAGTTTGGATCATTTCCATTTGCTCTTTCACCTGCAGATTTCACCTGTTTCACTGTCCATCCAAAAGCGTTATTACTTATTCTCAGACCTTCTCCCCAGTTGTCCATCTTTCTAAACCCTCCATCTTTTGAGCCACCCACAGTTCCTTTCTTATTCCCCAGCATGTATACTCTCATTGGGACAGGATTATAGACCTCTCCACTCAGTATGGCTCATGGCTATTTTTGTGTGTGTGTACATGTGCACTTTAACTGGTGTTAGTGTATTTGCTGGTTTATGTGTTGTGACCACAAAAAAGTGGACAATGAACAAGGGGGCTATAAAGAAGTTGAATGAAATGAATGGGACAAAAAGACAGAGAGAGACAGAAAGAAGCAAAAGTGCAGAGTTATAAATCACTGGAGTACAACGTGTCAGATGAAGGACAAAAACATCTCCTGCAGCCCCCTGGGGATTGGAGGGAAGGAGCATAATGGGAGGGATGCTAGCAAGGAGGTACAGTAAGCCACAAGAAAAAAAGGTTAAGAGAAGATGTGTGACATGAAATCTTGTATCATAAAGTTTGATCTTTCCAATATTGTATGGGAAAAAAAACATGGCATAAAGATTAACTTTGCTCCAAAAAAAGGTTTTGCATGTGGTCAATATTTACATCTCTGCCTCGATGCACACTGTGCTAACGGATAACTTTCTAGCATTATATAGCATGTAACAGTTACAAAAGTACCATAAATATTGAAAAGCCATACTAATTGTTGCTCAACAACTATGATGGTAAAATAATTTATTGTAAATATTACTAAAAATAAGTGTGGTGTTGAGAAATCAACTATTAGTTTATATGAAGCACAATATTTGTATATTTTTACTAATCCTTAATTAGCGCTTTCAAGTAATTTCCATTAACCTAAAAATACGCTATTAATTGCAAAGGGAAATGAAATAAACTAATATTATACAATTGTCTTCAAAAAGTTGTAGATCCTGACAACTGTGGACAGGAAGGACCTCCTGTAGCGTTCTGTATTACAGCTGAGCCAAAGAAAACACTTTGTTGTTGTATGACAGTCTCATAAGGAGAATACTCAGGGTTATCCATAGTGTTATGTATTTCATCCTTTGTACAATATTCTCCAGAGGTTCCAAATATCACTGTTTATTTGGGTGCTTTCTACAGTGTAGGGACTACATGTGTTAGCATTGGTTAACTAGAATATGAATAAATACACATGAATCCAGGAATAAAGGAGAGATGCAAGAGTACTAGTGACTACCCAAATACAAGCAGATTTTAGCTTTTACCACTACAAGAGCAGTGTTTGTAAGAATATCAACTGATTAGGAGAAATAAAACCAATGTAATATAAAGTCTAAAATGTTTGGATAAACATAATTTAAGTGATTTTTAGTTAGCAGCTAGCAATTCAGCAAACATAAAATTAATTAATATAATGTGTGTGTATATATATATATATATGTTTGTTTATATAATAATTAATTATCATGAACATCCACACTAGTATACGGGAAGTGTAAAAATCACAATGTTGAGCAACCTGGCAACAACTACAAAGTGCCCTGTTTCATTGTGGAAAAACCAAGCTTTTGAAGAATCTGCCTAATGGGTTATATGGTTTTTGTTAATAGATCCCAATAATTAGAAACAATAAAAGGAACAGGGGAAAGATTTGGCCATGGCCATATGTTCAAACAAAGGTTTTTTAGTCAAACTAAATATAAGGGTTTACAATATTACATTTTCACAAAGTCCTAAGAACGATAATGAACTCTTACATAAGACAAGGTACTAACACCAAAGATTCATAAATAAAAGAACAATTATATCCATTCTGGCATATGAACATCATTTTTTGGGGGTGATGTGTATAAGAGTTCGATGAATTGATCTTTCATTTTCTACAAAAATGTGGAAAATGTAAGGGAAAATCCTGGAAAAGTAAGGCCTCAAAAGTGTGGTCGTGACCCTTTTAAATCTGTTACCATAGGCATTCATATAATCATTTTCCATGCCTTCTTGGTTTTTCTCAATGTTGCAGCTGGCATGGAGCTTATCCCAGTCAGGAGAAGTGGGGTACTCCATTGACAGGTTGCCAATACGTCTCGGGGCCAACACAGATTGACACTAGACAAAAAAATAATGTATACCATCACTCAAGTTAATGTGCCAAAGAATATAACATAACACAGTGAGGAGTGGACAACACCAATTCAGCCACTTGGTCTGTTAATATCACTCCTTACACATGCTGCCCAGATTAAGCTCAAAATGTTGTCGTTAAGAGATTATGAATACTAACTCATTTCTGTTTAATTGCTTCTTGTACTCTTTGCCACATAAACTGCAGTTTAACTCACAGGTGTCACTAAATTGCCTAAAGGATACTCCTGCACAATAATATCAGTGATGGAATGCAGAAACAAGTCAGCAAAATCTAAAAATATTAATATTAAATAAAATAAAAAAAATAAAAAATAAAAACAAATTTAAATAAGATGTTTAGGGCACAAGACTCCAGTTTGTTCAAAGTAAAGATAAAACATTAAAGCTAAGCTTAAAATGTGGGGGAGGCAAATATTTTCAATGACGTGTCACAACAATGTGTGTATGAATAGGAGCTTCAAACACACACATTAAAAAAAGGTTTGTGTAGCACAAAATCCATAATATGCATTGAACACTGACGTGAAGAACTATGAAGGTTCATTTTGACGTTTGGGTTGTGACAAAAATTTTTCGGAAAGATTTAATCTATAAAAAATTTACAAATACAAACAAATCAAATAAAGGAATTTTTTAATTAAGGGTTAATGTTCTTAAAAGGTGTGTTATCAATGTCTGAAAAAATAACATATACTGGTTTTCCAAAGGATCAAAAAGTAATTGCATCTACAAATAAAAATGATGGAAACCCTTTATTTCCCAGATAACATTTTAAGAGCAGTAAAGATGGGCAAACCAATACGAACAAATATAAGCATGGATCATGAAAAAATATCTAGTAATCTGGTGCTTGTTTGACACTTACCTAATTCTGTTCTAACAGTTTTAAACAACACGGTAGAGCTCTGTGGAGTTTGGTTGTGTCAGTTACTTTTTTATCTTTTCTTAACCCTGAATTATTCATATTGAAATTTAGGCTTAGTTCAAGAAAGAAAAATTATGTTAAAGAATTTTTTTCTTTTTGTCATTTGAAAATAATTCTGTTTGACTTTGGGATGATTTCATCATGACAGACTATCCAGACCACCATCAGAAGACTGCATTGGATTTCAGCCATTTCCCCCAAAACCATGTAAAATGCATTAATGTTTAAAAAGCGTCTACATATGCCCCTACCTTCATCTCACCACTACGTCTCCACTCCCCCCTTCCTTGACTTTCTGATAGCTTTCTTATCTCTGTTTGTATGCATTTTACCTGAGTCATCACAGGTCAACCCCTTTCCTTTTTTTTTACTTTCCACTCTCTTCCTATCTCTTTGCCTTGCATTAAGCTACAAGATCTGAGTTAGCGCCGTCTTCCCTTTGAGTGCAAGTCTCCTGCACTTTTGCTAATATGTCCTATGCTGTAAAATCCCATACAGGAAAGGAATCATATTCCTCAGTAAACAGACCTGACTTGCATGTTTCAGGTTGTACAGGGTATCCCATAGTCTGTTTACATCCATTTATTATTGCTGCTGTGTTTGTGTTCAGACATTGTGGATTGTATACTTTTGGTTATATGTTTAATCATGTGTATGGTTGCATATTTTTAAATACAGATTTTTTTTTAAATCATTTAAAATCATACAAATATTTTAATAAAGAAACGGCTGTCTTTCTTATGGTTCAGGCTGACTAGTCTTTCCTAGTCCTCTACGCTGTGACAGATTTGAACAAGAACAATATTTTGAAGTACAAGTCATTTTCAGTGACACCTTTTCCAGGACTGAAATACTGTGCCTTGATGAAGCGTTCATAGCTCTTGTAACACAATTTGGGAAAATGTGCATTACAAATCTCCATAAAATATAAAATTTTTGGTTCCACAAACATCAGTGTATTTTCCCATTAAATTAAATCAATGTAATTAATTGCCTTGTCACATATGTAGTAAATAGAACCCACTTGTGTGTATTTTAATGTTGGGTTAGATGCAGCTCTTCTAGGAAGGGATTAAAGGTTTGTTAGAGAAAATTTGCACTCAAACATAAGCCTCAAGGTATATCCCAGATATGTCAGAGGTAAAGTAAGCTTAAAGTAGGGCTGGGTTATGTAACTAAACAAGCTTTGAAAATCTCAAAGAGCACTCTATAAACAAGAAGGATACATGATGCAAATGAAGGATACAGCACAATTGCAAACCTAAACATGTCCTTTCACCTGAACTGACCAAGAGAAATATTAATCAGAAAAGCAGCCAAGAGGACTATTGTAACTCTGGAGGAGGTGCTTATGTCTAAGTCTCAGGTGGAGCAACCTTTCCATGTAAAAATCTGACATTTAAGGAAAAGTGCCAAGAAGAAAGCTAGTCCAATTTAAACTTTGTGGCCTGTATACAAAATGTTATGTGTTCATCCAGTCTCATGGGGTTTCAGCTATTTTGCAAAGAACTATGATCATGCATTTGACTTTCTAGATTTAGAAAGTTAGCAGACATACCTTGAAAGACTGGGCAGTTGTACCAAAAATAGCTTAAAAAGTATTGAGTTGATTGGGTGCTGTGTACACATGCAAGCCACTCTTTTATATGTATTCAGAGAGACAATTGAAATTCATATATTATTCAAGCAGTATGAATACTTTTGTACATATGGTTGACTATGCTTAAATCCTACATAAAAATAAACAATTAAAAGCAAAGCAGATGATCTACTAAATTGTACACAGTCATTCTACCTGCTCTTAAACAGAATTAAAATTCAGTTGGTAACAAATATCAAAATGACCTATTTGACCTGTGTCCCCCATAATGTCACAGTTCAGAGTTCAGATTTCAACTGTCTAGACATGGAGGTTTGAACCTCAGAGGGTTTTGAGCTAAAAGTCAAAAGGTTAACACCTAGGAGAGAAAGTATACCCTCAGAAAATGGATAGAATTTATAAAAGTGGTAAACTTAGAAAAAATAAATGAATAAAAGCTGAACTTACAATCAGGAAAAGCAATGCAATAATGGAGAGTCATCACAGCAAGATTTCCTAATCTACCTTTTTCTGATGGTTTTTGTGAGACCTTTGAACATTAATTGGAAATTTCTGTTGCTGTAGTTGGCTGTTTTTAATTAATGAAGTGTGAAAATAGCAAGCTGCATACTGAATTGGTCAATGGTTTATAATTTGATAGTCCCTGTTTATCCATTTTAGATTTTGTGAAAAACGTAAATTTTCTTCTGTTTTTTTATCTGTACGATTACATAGTGATAACACTTTTGGACACTGCACAGATCTTTCCAAAACTCACTTGGACAACAGTAGGACTGGATATTGAGCCACCATCAAAATAAACACATGTTTATTTGAGGGCTTTACTACAGTAAATGATTTGCTATATTTAATTGTATACAGTAAACAATTTATATATGTTTGCAATTCAGGTGATTTTACACAGGAGAATGACCAATGACTGGCTGACAAGCACACAGTAGTGGGACATTGTTAATTGGGATCCAAAGATGAAAACTATTCAGGAATAGTTATTAAGGATTTATGTGTATTATCAGGGAAATGTATATAAATTGACTAAGTCAGTTTTAATCAATCAGTCTTGTTCAAGTAAGTAAAAACCCAAAACACATATTGTGAGACAGCTATAATCAGAAGATGAAACCATTGATGTGCCTTTTCTTAGATTAAAATGATTTATGAAGAATAGCCGTTCTTATAGTGCCCTGCCATCACAAACAACATACTGCGTTAGCTGAGTCTATTCTGACTTTAACTCAAACTATGTGCATTGATCAGATTAGACTAGATGTAGCTTTTCAGGAACAAACCCTTTAAGGGAAACATCTGCTTGTGCCCAATGTTAAGTGTGGTAGATGACCTGTGATGCTGTGGATGTGATTGTCTTCCAAAGTGGACATTAACCATGTCATAGTGTATGGCATCATGGGCTATTTGAAATACCAAATGAATTAAATCTTTCAACAGCCACAAAATCAAGCTTCTTCTACTGCTATTATGGTTTCCTATGATCTAAACTTTGGAGGAGAGAGAGAAAACAAGAGAGGACCCCTGGCAGGGAAAAATGAAAGAAAAATGGTCTAATATCCCTCTCTTTATTTTCCAACTGTGTAAAATATTATTGTTGTCAATAGAAAGTACTGACAGCAGGGATAACAATAAAGGACGATTAGTTTGTAAAGGATTTTTTTCCCTCTCTGATAGAAAGATTTACTCAAACTACACATTGAATTTTTCTAAATGATTCTACTTCTATAAAAAAATATTTTTAATGCATCTTTACCAGGTGGGCCAGAAATGTTACTAGTGGTATAAATCTATAAGTACTTTTAGATGTGAAAATCCCTTGTTTTTAACAGATTAAGCTTTACTACAAAAAAAAGGTTTAAATGTCAGCACATGAATATAAACTGATAAATCAAATATTAACATGACCATTAATTTCAAAAACATTATTTTGCACAACTATTTTTACTGTTTCTAACCCTGTTGTCTGAATCAACTTCAGAATGATTGGGCCAGCAGGGGGTGGCCATTTTAAGCAACATGAGATGTGATGCGAGTCATGGAATAGACGGTAGCAATAGATTCCTCTGGCAGCCATACAGTTTTAGCAGATATCTACTGTATTAGAGCAATATTGTACAATATCTCTTATATTTCTGTGTTACCATAGATATTCCCCCTGAAGCAAGCCAAGGCATTGATGCTTTGTAGCTCACTTGAGCATTTGTCTTTGTTTGGTAAATAACATGAAGAAATGAATTATTTGGTTAGGTCTCTGACCACCTGATCCTGATCAGGATTTCCTCTGATCCGTTTATCTGATTGCCTTCCTCTTGTATAGATTAGACTTAACATATTTAAATGTAGATATAGATAATTGTTTATTTAGCTACAGAAACAATTGATACAAAATAAACATTTCAGTTGTTGCACATTCCTTCCATCATTTTATTTTAAAGGGTTTAAAAAGGCCGAGCAAAGTCTTAATGCTGGGATGAGCAGAAAAACTGAGAAATGCAAATTATGAAGTAGAAAGAGTTGAAGGTAAGCTGGTGAAACTCAACTAAAACTCACAAAATGTTGAAGCAGACAGTGTTTGTTTGCACAGTAATGATAATGAGTTTGCATCTTGAATATACAGATGCTGAATACAGATGCTCCCTTTTAGTCCTTCCACAGGAAAAGTTACAGTACTTCTGCAGCATAGGAGTACACTAAATGCTGGTAAAACCAAGAAAAATAAGAATACAACCTAAGGATAGTAGCAACATGTTTATACAAGAATAAATGATAATCTTTATGTTTGAAAAGAACTAAGCCAATAACATAAGATAATTACCAATTGTAATTCAACACATTTATTTAATTTGGTCATTTGCTAAAATGTAGAGAAATGAAATGTAATGACTGAGTTAGACAAAAAGCTTGGGGAACTGAATACATAAGCATTAGTAAATAACTAGGAAGCTCAAGAAAGCAAAAGATTGGTGCTTATATACTGTATATATACGACAATTTAAAATTAGGTATATTTACATGCAGAGTTAATATCATCAAGAGCAGCTGACTTTACAACAAGCAGTTCATCACATTTGATTTTACTCTGACACAAAACAACAGTGAACTGAATGTCCCTCTAGTAATTAATCATGTCATTGTTATGTTTGACTGAGCACTCAGCCGTTTTCTATCACAATACGCAACAACAGTCTAAATAGGTCTGACCTGACAATATGCTCATTTATTACTTTCAACATGACTAACATACAAACTACTGCGATCACGTTAAACACACAATGGTCAGTTAATTTGACAGATGTTCAGTTCAGATGTTTCTTCCACATCATTTGATTGACTATTTAAAAAAAGCATGAGAAAACTTCACTAAAAATTGTTTAAACTGTGTTGGAGGTGCTGTTTTGTGTCAGAACATTTATGTTGTTTTTGAGGTTTTTTTGCTGCATGTTTGTTGGGTTCAGATAGCTTACAGGGAAAACAATCTTAGGACTTGCTGATTGTTTTGTATTCTTGGGATTCTTATTTTGTGTTTTAAACAGAATTAAAAAAGGGATTGTGTCTTTCTGAGAATAAAAAGATTATTTAAATAGAGCTGTGCTTCTAAATAAACTTAATTAAACCCTTTATAAGTATAAAAGTGGTTGTATAATAACTTTGGAATGTTGAAATGTTTAGCCTTTTTTAAATAATTTATGCAACCACTGCATGCTTGGCATGCTAATGTGAGTGATTATAGCAGCAGTGATAAGAAGTTGTACATCTCACCTGAACTGTTGTTCAGGTTCATGAGAAGGGCAAATGGCATGCATTCTCGGTGATTCTTTGCAAAACTTCTTAGAAATTTTCCTAATTAAGCTTTCAAGACAATTAATGTAAAACTGACAAATGTCAACATGATTGATTGCCCTTATTAGATTTATGAAGCAATAAAAGGCCATCTCTTAACGCTTATTGCCACAATTAACTCTAATATTGCTAAAAAGCTGTAAATTTGCCACATTTTTAAATCTTCATTAACATAGCCACATTTTTAAGACATTTTCTCCCTTTACTCTGTTACCTTGTACTTTAGAACCTTAAAAAATAAGAGTGTTAATTACTATGGCTGAGAGCTTTACTGCTGTGATTTACACATACTAGTGTTAAAGTGAATGTGGACACACATACATTCATGCTTGAATCTCTTGGGGTGATGTTGCTGTAGAAGAAATCAAAGTCATTCAAACAGAAATCATTGCTGACTCAGCCCATAGTTAGTGTACCGTGTATTGAGAAACTTGCAGATGGTGCATTTGGTAGGTGATGGTGAAGAAAAGGAAGTGAGAGTAAAATAGTCAGTGCCAGGTAGGATGAAAAGCTGGGGAAAGCTGAATGATTAAAGAGAAAAAATAGGTTTATCCTTTAAGAAGCTATGCAAGTCCATCTTGTGTGATCCTTTATTTCATATTTGTCCATTATTATATTCCCCAGAGCGTTTCTATTTCTGTTCCTTTTTCCTTTTTCTCTTTTTATAATTTTTCCTCACTTTTTTTCTTTGTTTTGACGGCTATATTATTTCTATTATTCATAGACTACAATCCCAGACTGTGGCTGTATGTCAATATGTATCTGTAAGTCTTTGTGACTGTCAGCATAAGCTACACGAACTCTCTATATCTCTGATTGTTTGTGTTTATATAGTAAATGTCAGCCTCTGAAATAGTAGCTGCTGAGTTAAATGCTAGTTTAAGCAAATGTTTAACATTGCCCTTTCTGACAGCACAACAATTTGTGCTAGTCTTTGCTCAATACATCCAATTTTACATCCTTTTGACTACAAGGAGTAAAAAAAAAACAACCTAAAATCTTAAATGTATCTTTACATTTGTTTTAAAGAATTACATTCTTTTAGCCAGCATTGTACGGTCCCAAGGCACTGCAGAGGTGATTACCCAAACAGAAATGCATTTTTAATAAATAATATTTACAACTTCTTGCGGCTGCTTCACTTTGAATGCTGGGTGCTTGAATGGATGGCAGTCTGACACAATTTCTGATTAATTCACCTAGTAAGTATTGGGGATAGTGTGTGGACCCTTAAAGAGGGGGTATTATGCAAAATTGACTTTCTGAAGCTTAATATCCTGAGAACCTGTCTTTCCCTCATTAAAAACATGCCTGAAGTGTTGCTCTGACCCATTCACTCATGTTAGAGTAATCTTTGAGTCTCTGCTGGTAGTTCTCGGGGTTGCTGAAACGCCTGCTCCCACCTATCCGTGCCTTTTCCACCCATCTCCTCCTCCGACCTTACGTACTCAGCCGAGAGCCTCGCCCCTGCAAAACTCCCCTGCCCCTCCCCACCTCACACAACTCCGGCTGAGTCCCAGGTGCAGTAATTATAACACACCAGCTGCAGCTGCACGTCTGTTGTGGGATTTTCTTTCCGATTCCGTGCATGCTGCGATGATGCACGGTATGTGACGAACTGAAGGGGGAGTGTCAGAAAGGGTAGGAGGGTCTCAGAGAGGCACAGGCGAAAATCAAGGCATCCAATACGGAAGTAAATTTCTTTAAGGTGGATTTGGATATATGACGGACTTTTAAAAGACTTAAGGTGACAATTTTATTGGAGTGTGCTTTAGAAGGGTGATATGTGCCTGGAAGAAGCATAACCCCCCACTTTAAACCATTTTAGTCTAAAAAAAGTCACTCTACAAAAAAGAAACTTTAAAGCAAAAGTATCCTCTGTCCTGGCGCAGCTGGACACTATACATATGATGCCTTCATTCCAATGATGAATACCAAGCAGGGCTCGTTATAAATGCCATAAATACTTTATTGATGTAACAGAACCCCATGTTTAACAAAAGCTGCTTAATTTCTCTTCTGTTTATACCCACATAAAAGTGTGTCCTGATCTAAGTTCTCATCTGATACGCTGCAGTCTTTAGATGTTTCCTTTCTGTTGTTGTTGGTCTGCATGTAGTATAATTCTGTGTTAACTTTTGTTGCGCTTTCATATTATTTTCCATCCAGGATCCGTTTTTTGTCTTCTTTTTATTTATGGATTACCATTTAAATAAAGAATGTGATATTATTTTTCGAATTACCTGTTATATATAGTATTTTCTAATTTACTTTCTGATCACCTTACATTTTTGATTAGAGACACAATATAGGTTTATATGTTTAAAATGATTCATAAGCCATTGTAGAAATTTATTGATTGGCTTTTATCAACACTTGATATAGAGTAAGCTATGAGGGTTGAGTAACGGAGAAAAATTACTGCTGTGTTGGGTTTTGGGGAGGTGAGGAATAGACCAGAGCTTTGTTTAGAGGTTTAGTGATAGATCAGTCTTAGATGTTTGAATGAAAAAGGGCACGGAAAAGGAGAAGGAAAGTAATAGAAGGATTTAGAGGGGGCAAGAGGCTGTGTAGGGTTGTGATGAAAGTTCACATGAAAAAAAGCTGGAGTCTGGTTCACGGAGTGAATGTGAGACCTGTATTTATAAGAGGACACTGAAGCACTACCCTTGAAAAGATTGAGACAAGTAAACATGTTTAGTGCCATTGATGTTGGCTCTTTTAATCCAGAAAGTGCTTTTAACTTTGGTCCTTTGCAGTTTTCCAGTGTGTGCGTGTGTGTGTTTTGGGACTTCTAAGCAACTTCAGGATGTGACATTGTTGGGTTTTCTTTCTTTTTATAATTATGTGTAGTGAAAAAATACCAATCTGTGTTCCATTCAGAAAACACCCACTAAAAAATTTGAAAATAAAATTAACCTCTATAATAGATCATATTTAACATATTCTTGAAAACTTACTTTCCTGTTATTTGAAAGAAATATCAAATAGTTTCATACTATTTAATTCATTTTTGCTATGATACTTTGTGTCACAGCAGAAATCAAAGGAATTTTAAAGAAATGGCAGTGAATGCTTGTCATGCATTCATGGGATGACATTCAGTCAAGAACAAAACTGCCGCTTTTAATTTTAATATACATTTATACAGCTTCTCCTGGAAATGCTTATTCACATTAATGTGCTTTAAATCAGATCTTCCCAAAGTTGGCGGTCAGGAACCTAGTTCGGATCACGTACAGTATAAAGAAATGTGGGGTCTTCAGGTAGTCATCAGACATTATACAGATAACAATATTGGCAGATGGCATCTGTGTCAATGGGACGCAACTGCAAGTCAATGACTTGATGGAATCTGCTGCTATTGTTTATGGGTCAAAAACAAAAAGGCTTGAGAATAACTCTTAGATATACTTTCAGAGTGCTCTGCTGATGCACAAACTCAGTGTCAACTACTATGAAACACTGCTTGATTTATAATAATAATTATATAATAATTTGCTCTCAGGCCAGAGGGGAGATATACTCCCTCCAGCAAGTTCTGGGTCTGTCTTGTGATCTTCCCCCAGTGATACAGTATGTGCCTGCTTCAACATCAGCTGACCAGGATGGATCTTAATCAGATGTCTGAACCATCTCAAATGGCTCCTTTCAAAAGCAGTCAATAAATGTTATATAAAAATAGAGATCTATCTATACCATAGGCTATTTTGAAAACATTTTACCTACTTTCTATTCATGTTTGACATATTTTACATAATCTGCCATCAATGTTATAAGTAAAGACAAATTAGATTTTACTTCACAATGAATGTTTTTTTTTCTCTCTCTCAATATACTGAAAATATATATTTTCAAGAAATAGATGTTAGTCTTGATGTTCTTGTTGCATGCTTTTAGATGGACAGCCGTTTTGTACATCATGGTTGAATAAATCATTTGAACACATTAATCTTTTTTCTTAAAGCTGGTGGCAGTTTAGGGTTTGCACAATATTGAAAAGGTGTAAGGAAATATTGATTTTGGGTTTCTTAATTTCAACTGCAATATCATGTCATTAAATTTAGCTGTCTTTTGGCTAAATGACAAATAACTGTTTGGCACTCATCGGTATCTGTCATTTTTGGCTCTTCTTGCAATATTTATTTTGGGCCTATTTGTGTCATTTGTGCATTTATTACATTCTAATAGGAAGATTTCAGTGAACCTGCCGTAGGTCTTCAGTAAACAGCTACTATGAAGTTTCTTCTTTGACTTAATTTGGTGTGGGGCACTGGGAGTTAAGCATTGTTCACAAATCATACCACAGTACACCAGAGACAAAACACTTTTACAAGCCACTTACAGTTTAATATCTTGAAATTTTACCAACCTGCAGAACAAGAAAAGCTAAAGAAAACAGCTGCATACATAGTGGATTCAATTTGGTGGAGTTTTAGTTTTCAAAACGATCACAAAAATACTACTAGAGCTGAAGTTTTGCCAAATTTGATTGCACAAACCTTTTTAGTAATATCAAGAGGCTACATGTCTGATCAAAATGCAGAGACAAATAGAGTTGGTGGAAGAAGCTTGAAAACAATAATGTCTGTAAAATCGTTCTGGGATTGTGGGAATAATGTGTTATAAGCTATTGCATCTGTAGTTTGCTGAATTGAAAGCATAACTTTTATCTTGTCTCATTTCCAGGCTTTGTTTTCTTTTTTACTTTTTAGGAGAAAGAAGGTGAACATCATGGACAAGTTACACTTTTTTTTTAGTCTTGTCTTAGAACCTTTGCAGTTATCCTTCCCCTTGTGGAAAAATAAAATGCAATAATAAGTTTGCTAGCAATAGTTCACTCTTACTATATGTTATTTCTGGCTAGTGGTCCATCTGGTGTTCTTATGGATAAATTTGCTTTGTATCATTACTGAAACTGTTAAACTTGCAACATAACAATATGAGACATGGCAAAACAAAGACAAAGTAACAGAGAGGAACATGATATGGTCTAAAAATTAACATGGAATTGGCAGATTTCTTTTTTATATATTAGAGCATATGAACATGTGTACAACATTTTAAATGATAAATAATGGAGAAAGAAAAAAGACCTGACAGAAAATACCCCCACTTGGTATGTTCTCAAAAGCATCTTCTTCATTATACCCTTCTCTCACATTGTCCCTTCAGCCATGACACAGGGAATCAACTTGAGTATGTCCTATATAATTTTGCCTTTGTTTTAATGTTTTATGATTTTTAAATTGTTTGTACGTGAAAACATCAGGCCACCATATATTGATGCTGTATAAACCAGAAATCAATCAATCAATCAATCAATCAATCCATTATCTATACTATCTGTCCTATGCAGGGTTGCGGAGGGAGGGCGCTGGTGCCGATCCTCAGCAATCATCGGGCGAGAGGCGGGTACACCCTGGACATGTCTAAACTACAAATGCAAATGAAAAAAAATCTATTACAGGAATCAAACATATTTTAACCACTAGCAATATTTTTTGGCATTGCTAAATATAGCTGTAAACAATGTTATGATGTTTTCATAATGTGGTTGATTATGTCTGAGGAAAAGAGAGATGAATAAAAGAACAAACAAAGCATTCCTAAAGGGTCTGCAGATGTCCGGAACAAGGTAAGCAGACATGACGGTTCATCAGAACAGTAGATGAATAAACAGATTTACACATGTCCTTTGACTAAATAATTCCTTTAGTCTCGTAACCAACATCACACAAAAGCACAGACAGACTTCCATTTAGAAATATCATTCTAAGGAGCAGGCAATGAAAGACCTTTACAAAATGTCACAAATTAGATTCAGTTAACAATATAGTATTGAACTAATAACAAAACTAAAAACTGCAGTAAACATTTAAAATTGATTTGAGATGCTATTTAAACACCAAAGCCATTGTTGGTATTGATATCTACATTGTGAATGGACAGGTGAATGTGTCCTGAATGAAGAGCAGCTTTAATCTGTATGCAGTAGCAACTTCTCCTCACTTTATTACGAACATTTTTTATGCTGTCCACTGCATTGAGAACAAAAAGTAGGTAAAGAATTTTCTAGTTTTTATTTTTTTTACTTTGAAAAATTAGGAGCAGTTAATGCCAACCTTTGTGGAATTAAATACTTAGGCCTGTTAATCATTTACTTACCGATTCCAATGGGATTGGAAGAAAGAGACGTCACTAAAGTTAAGAGAAGCCTCACTCAAGAAGAAAATTAGCATGGTCCCAATCTGATAAAGCAGGGTTGACCAAATTGCTGTCTTGGGGCCACTTGCAGCTCCTAGAACAATTTTGTGTAACTTTCGACCAGAATTCAAGAATGATATAAATTTGGTTTGCCAGCTAAGGCGGTTGATGCAGATACACATTAAAAAACAAAAAAATGGGTTGCAATTTTTGGTGAAGTAAGGTCTTTCAGTACAGATACAGACAAATTAAAGTCTTCTTAGAACATGTAAGTTGTAAGACAAAGTATTCATCATATATTTTTTTGTTTTCTACAAACATTCGGTGACTAACTGAAAAGCAGAATTGGACACGCCTATTGATTAAACTTGTTGAAATAAAGCAAGAGTGAGCCATATCCTATCCTTGAGGCTTAAAATCAAAAAAATTCTAAAGAGAATCAACCCTAAAAATCTTATTTCTTTTTTTTAAACTTCTTTTCATAAGGCAACATAAGAGACGTTATTTATATTTCAACTATGTTGCTTCTTATGTTAAAAACATAATGTGAGTTGAGGTTATTGTTCAACAGTGATGAGTCAGATCATAAACACTTTGTAATCCTTCACAATTGTATGTTTTGTTTTTGTTGCCTGGCACTATATTAGAGTTAAATATGCAAATTGTATACAAACCAGTAACAAGTACCAAATTATTCAGTGTCCTGTCAGTATTATTAAAGCATTTATTAGGTTGTTTTTTGCACTTGTACTTAAAAATTATGTCAGTGTGCTTTGTGCACGAATTTGACTGACAGTCAATGTAACCTTATATCGTGGGTGTCAAAGTGAGGCCATTTCTGCCATGAATGTACATCTGTGAGAGCCAGAGTGGGAGGCCCACAGGAAACTGCCAGGTCTAACTCTCCATGCAGCCTGAAGCAAAATGTGCAAACACCAACTGTGGACCAGACATTTTGAAAAAAAAATGTTGTATGACTATGCACAACCAATTTAAATTAGGAAAATATATGATCTAATACACTGTTTAAAAAGTTTCTCATGAATTGTTGTATTATTGGGTATAAAGGTTTTTGTTCCTCGTTTTTGTGTGTTTGGTGTTATTTGTGAATGGACATTAGGCTGTACGGTCTTTGCAGCAAACATGGGTACTTCAGTCACGTTTGTGTATATTGCTCCTGTGTGTCTCTGAGAAGATTTATGTGTACGTAGTGTCAGTTGTCAAACTCCCAACCTGTGTTTGGAATTTCAATCGACTTTGTCCTGACAGCCACTGGCATGGCACAGAATTTCTCTATACTGGAAGTAGCCTTGGGAACACTATAATTATAGCCTGTGTGAGTGTGTTGGTCTGTGTCAATATTAAGACAACTTTTAAGTGGGTAGTGTTTCAAACTCAACAAGAACTCAAAAGATTACAACAGATGAGAGTAATTTGTGCCCATTCATTGTCATAGCCTTACATTTTGTATCTGAATGCAACTTAAAAAGAAGGTATTGGGCTTCATGTTCTTTATGTGCGCTCTGGTCATCTGTCTGTTTTTAGAAGTTGTCAGCTGTAGTCCATAGAGACATGTGACAGTGAAACCCTCAGGGTTTGTGCTGGCTGCTCCATTAGTTCACCCAGCTCCATGCTCTGTCATGCCAAGGCCATGGACCCATCAGAAGCAGCTTGCCATTAACATGTCAAAAATATCTTGAATCTTGTGATCTTCAGAGTGTTAGATCTAATCCTTAGAGGTGTGGGTTCAGAATGTGTTGAAATGCTTTTCTTCAATTATTTGATGGTATAAAGTGTAATTATTCGGGTGCGATCCAATTAAAAAATTTTTGAACTGAAAAATTAAAAGGCACTCATTTGAGCTCAGAATTTGGGTTATTAATGAAAAGTTTATGGAAAAAGTGATATTTGTGCATATTAAGTGACCCCAATGTGAAATGTATAAATAAGTCATGCTTATAGTGAATTTAGGAATAGCTCTTTAGGTTCTCTTATGACACTACCTATGCATTCTTTGTGTTTAACTTGGTTCTTTTCTTTTCAATAGCACACTTCATACCAATCCTAATCCTAACGAATTAAATATTGAAACAAATTGAGTTCAAATAGAACTTATTTCTGTATATCAGAATTGAATTCAAATCATTTTATTCTATCAACATTTTTCACAATGTCATTCTAAGTTATGCAAATACAAATAGAGCAAATGAATAAATAGCAAATTAAGTTTAAAAGAATATGAATCCGTACATTATTAAAGGCCCACTCCAATTATCTTTTTGAGCTATTTTAAAGTGGTCTCAGTGGTCTTTAAAGTATGATAATGCAGTTTTTAGCCAAAATCACAAAACGTGCCGTTTTCTAGGACATATCTTCAGAAGAGCGGCAATAGCTCATTAGCAATTCGCCTCTGTGTTGTGGGCGGAACCGTTGGCGCGGAGGACCCCTCCCTCTCCCCCTGCAGCAATAGCTTCTGTGTGTGCATCTGACCCTGCTTTTGTATGGAGCACTCTTGACCCATAAATAGCTGAGGTAATGCTAGCAAACAAGCGGATGGTTCAATTAGCTCCCGACAAAAAAAAAAAAAACTTACTGGTAAAGATACAGGCTGTCCACTTGATGTTGTCTGGATGGAAGGCACTGCACCCGGCTTCAAAAGTAGTTTACTAGCGAAGCCCATTTTTTCCCCCTGCCAGTTGGTGAAACAGTCTTCTCTGGAATGTTGACTGCACACCGATGTGCGGTTTTTAATCTTGCTGTGACCAAGAAACTTCTCTCTCACTGCAGATGGTTCTGGTAAAGTATGAAAGCTAATAATATAATTCTTCTTAGCATTGCAGCCCGCTACAGCACACAGGTGTTGATCCGCCATCGTCTTCTCTACTCCTCAGAACCTGAGCGGGCGGGGCAGAGTGGAGCAGGAGCAGGAGCTTGTAGTCCGCCCAGTGCGGTTGCTACATCACAAACAGTCTGTTTTAGACGGCCTTTAAGCGTCTGCTACTGATTCACAGCAATTTGAAAGCAGAAATACTCAGAAACCCAACTTTGAGCTTAATTTTCTTAAGATACGTCCTCTGGCATCAGAAAAATGCCACAAGAACATGTTAACACGAAAAACATGATTTTCAATGGAGTGGGTCTTCAATGCCTTGCAAGTTGCATCTAATAGGAGACAAATGAAAAAAAGTACACATTCACAGACAATAATGAATAATAACACATTTTCCTCTCCAGGTCACTGAATCAGTATGACTAAATGGATCACAGTCAACCACAGCAAGCTTCAGGCCAAAACCCAAAAATAAAAGTTTATCTTTAATATTGAGAAATGGGATTTTCTTCCTCATAAAATCTCATGTGGAATCAAATGGAGATTTTTCAATGGGGTCAGAAACTAAAATTACAACAGAAAAAAAACCAACCGTGTCAAAATGCAGTGAAAATATGCTAGTGGAACAGCAACCTGAAGATAGTTTGACAAGGTGTTCTGAAATATTGAACATTGTCAAACATGTGTGTCTTTGACAAGAGTTGTGCTGATGACAAAATGACCTGGGGTGCTCTGATTTGGAGCTCAGCAAAAAGTTGAGTAGAGTGAAAGAAAAATGGAGAGCAGCTATGTCAAAGTAAACTGTGCAAAAAGCGAACAGGGAATATTTTACTAAGTTAACAGATTTATCAATATTCAATGTGTTTTTATGCCAGTCTCTGCGGTCTACCTTGCATCAGTTTACTCATTGGTCTGTCTTGATCTTAAAATTTGTAAAATCACTGAAAATTGTTTTAATAAGAATTACCAATGTAGTCAACATTTCTGCAAGACTACTGTCTGTATGTTTGGACTATTGCAATGTAAAAAGTACATGATTTGTGGAAGTGATTTAAACACTGGACTTTATGTATCTTGATATATTTTCTTCTAATGGCATAATTTTGAACTGTTTTATCTAAACTTCAATCTTTTCTCATGAAACTGACTTTCAAAGTACTGAATATATTTACTTGGCATTTTGTACAATAAATGAATACATGTGAAATGTAAATTTTTCTTTAGTTCTAACAAAATGTTGAAAATTGACAGCACAAAACCAAACACCAAACAGCAACCAAAGCAAACAAAAACAAAATGTTTGGGACATGGTAACCACTGCACAAAATGTTGGTTTTAATAAGAACAAAATTACTTTCTGCCCCAGTATGCAGCAGATGGTTGTGTCCGACTTTTTTAGGCATTTGCACCATCTTAGATTAGGAGATATATGAAGTGAGTTTCTAAAAAGTTTGCATTGCAAGTGGAACTTACTTAAGTGTTGTTGTAGCTCATACAATTACTCCTTTAAGGAGTTGTTGTAGATCATGATAGTTGTGGGCAGGAAGGATTTCATGTAGCAGTCTGTGTTGCAGTGAAACTGAAGTTGCCTCCGACTGAAGACACTCTGTTGTTGCAGAATAGTCTCATGAAGAGGATGCTCAGGGTTGTCCATGTTTTTTTTTTTTTTTGATTTTATGAAGAATCCTTCTTTGCATCATCATCTACAGATGTTCTGGACTTGTCCTCAGAACAGAACCAGCCTTCTTCATCAGGTTGTCTACCCTTTACACAACATGGTTGTAGATTTGCAGTATCTTGCTGCAAACCTTGAAGAACCTAAGCTTCCTCAAGAAGTATAGTCTGGTCTGTCCCTTCTTGTGGACTGCTTTACTGTCACTGCTTCCAGTCTAGTATGTTGTCCAGGTGAACACAAAGGTATTTATACTTCTCAACCAGAGTTATGCTCTAAGCTTATATTGTTCATATTTATATTGCCCTAATGCCCAGCCCATTAATCTGGTATACATTGTCCAGTGTATGAAGTGGCGGTTTTTGCATGAACTGCACCTAGTGTGTGTCCCTCCTCCTGCTGCTCCCAACCAATCATAGGCTAGAAAATCGTAAAAAATCTAAGGCAGGATAAAAAATGCATTGGACAAAGCCCATACAAAAATAAGTAGCACCTACTCCCTACTGAGTTCACATGCAAGAAAGCAATTGAAATCTTAAGTGAAAGAAAGGTTATATTTTATATCTGCTGCTTGTGTATAAATAAGTTATTGGGTCTCAGATAAAGAAAAAAAAACTGTTGAACACTTCTGCTGCACATCATGTCAAAAAGATCTAATTAATTTCTGTTGCGTCCTGTTACGTAATAATAAAACCAAAACAAGGGGAGCTTAAATTTGCCAAATGTTTTGCTCTCTGTACCTGCTAACAGTAAGTTTATTGTAACTCTTACAAATACATTTTTTATCTGACTGGACACAGAGTAAACATGGTTTTTCTTTTCACTGGGGAAACAGCTGTGCCAAAGTGATGCTCCAAAAAAAAATTTTTATTCTGTGAAGATAAACGTCTCCTCTAGTTCCAAAATAGGGTTTAAAAAAAAAAAGCGTAAACAGTAAGAGAAAAAGAACAACACAAAAGTTTTTTTTTTCATCTCATTTAGCTTTGAACAGACTGTCAACACAGCATCGATTTATTGATCACAGTGGTGGGCCGTCAGGGCCAGCAAGGCCTCATCTGCTTGCCTAAACATACTCAGAAAAGTACATGTATTTTAAAAATATATATTTTTAAATAACTTTTTTACTCCCTGTTCTGTTCTCTTTGTCATATTATATCCACTTGGTTGCACTGCTTCCACTGTTATATATTATGGTAGAGTTTTTATCCATACATATTTAAGTTATCTTCTGTTGTCAGGTTGTATGAAATCTGCATGAGGCCTTCAGAATCAACAGAGCAGGCTCCTGTGCGCTGTAAGTCAACGTACACCGTAAATTGCAATAGCCAGTCAACTCGAGTCCGTGACAGCAAGGCCAGCTAGAAGGTCTTACTCTGAAGTTGACATGTACGTGTCCTGTGATTGGATAAGAATTCGTGAGAGCCTGAGAGGCAGCATTTTGCAAAATATCTAAACTAAACCTGGAGATTTGTTGGCTACCGACAGGTACCGGTGTATTTTTTTTAACCCACAAAGGCTGAAGGAGGAGAAATGGATAGATTTGGTTACAGATGTAGGTACTTGCCATGCCATTTTCAAGATGGACCTTTCAATAAACAGACCGGATAGACACGTCTTTCAGCATTAGCCTCCATGTCCATAGAAAAGGATCTACTCGCAGACCTAAAGCGCAGAGATAAACTGTACATCAGAGCCATTGATGTCTTCTTGAGAAAAGAAAGATGGATTTTATTTTCATACAAGCAGGCCATGTGGAGAAGAGCCATGTTAGTGAGTCCAAGCATTTTATTTGCATTCTTAATATGTTTTTATTATTTTATTTCGTTGGTAATCAATCGATGGTGACCAAATAAAATGGCAAAAGGCTACAAATCCGAAAAACAAATTCTGATCCACTGCAATTTATAATGTAAATAACATGAAGCGTGCAGCTTTTATTTTTGAAATTTGAAAGTGTCACCTTAGTTTCCTACTCTTAATTCTGAATTCGAGTTTATAGATTTTAAACATCTGGAAATTAAGTGTCGAATGACCAGCCTATTAGGGTGATTTGTAAGTGTGATTCTATATGGATTCTTGAGCCGTTGTGTCGTATTGATGGTATTATGAGGTGTATTAATTTAGGTTGGACTAAGTAGGATATCACTGAAGGCCTAGGGGTGAAATGTACAGCCCACCACCACTATAAGTCACAACTTCAATTTCCAGCAAAAAGTTTGAGCACAGTCTTGCATAGATGATGAATGAAGTCAGATTAGTATTTTAAAATCTTCTCCACCACATCCCAAATTTTGTACATTGAAATTTTGTACATGGACAAAACCTAAGCACTCAAAACATTCAGATCCTCAGGTGATCTTTCCTTTTGGAAACACACCATTACATAACCTAAACCAACCCCAGATCATATTACCTATGGCACTGGAACTAAGTACTGATTTGCACATCACCAGTTTCATATAGGGCACCAAGTGCTCTAAAACATTGTAAATCTGAAGTCATTAAACCACATATTTTATATGTACCTCAAAGTTTAATCTTTATCACTAGCAGCCTGATGCAATTTGGTTTCACAGATACTCTCAGCAAGTATCATGCATGTAAAATCTTCCATGAAATATTACTTGGAATTCTAAAGCGGAATTCAGCTTTTATTTTAATTTTGCATGGTTTTTAGAAGTTCAGTTAAGGCTTTGTCTATTGTTCCTTCTTTTATACAATGTTAAAAGTTCCTGTGTCCAATTTAAGTAAAAAAAAACATTTCTTCCTGTTTACTTGGATTATGAAGAACCTGAAATAGTGTGAAGCAATGTCTTTTCCAAAATCCAAGGTTTTTCAGTCTGTCAGTAAGCTTGTTGAAGGAATGAGAAATTTCTCACTCAATCAGTGAGGGTGAAATAATTTGTTTCAAGATCACAAACATATTACTACTGACTGTATTACCCCATTATAAGCCCTAACTTTTTTTCAACCTCGCATTTCATATTAAGAAAGTGACTGGCTGACTTTTTTTTTTTACATTGTCGGTATGTAAAAATAAATAAATAAGAATAATAATCTTTAATGTCTATTTTTATGCTTGCCCATTTTCATTTATTTACAAATTTTGCACCCAAAATCTTACAAACTTATTTTCTGCTCTGCCATTGAGCTGTTAAATGTTACAGGCCTGCAGTCATCAGTCAGCCAATTTTAAAATACACAGCAAGTCATTTTTTAATTAAAAGTGAATCAAATGATCAACTAGCATCTATCTTTACTTGCCTAAAATGTGCTTAGTATGTGGTCTGGAGCTGATAACGTCAGAAGTTTACATACAGTCTTCATTAGTAATATGGCATATGTCCAGAAAATACATTTTAGGGTTGTAAATATGCATCTTAATAATTATTTTTTTAAGGGTATACTGATTGTACAACATATGACTTCAATAAATGCCATAAACAAGAATTGGGTGTACAATTTAAGAATTACAGTGAAGTTTTTTGAATTGAAATGGTCTAAAGTATACTTACAAATTTGAATATCTACATAAATCTTCACTAATATGAGGCTAAATGTCTTTTAGCAAGTTGAAGAAAAAAAACACACAATTTTTGTACCCATCAACAAGCTTCTTGTACAATTTCCAGCGAGATATTTAATCAATTTTCTTATCGCAAATGATAGGAATAACTTCAACTTATGGCTGTCATGGCTTGGACACATGTTTTAAAAATAGCCCATGAATTTGCAACAGGAATGAATTTAAGAAGCTTAATGTTGGGCTGCTTAGTTTGTTTCATAGCCAGTTTAGATGTCTGCTTGGGATCCTTGTCCTGTTTGTCCAGATTTCATCGGGCCCAAACTGTCACCCTCAGATGAGTTCCCATTGGTACCAGTATCTTGCACAAAGTGGGTGGAATAATAAAGATGAAGTTTTAGCTTTAAAATCTTCAACTTTATCTTTCAGTAAACAGCTAGACTGTTGAAAGTTGGATACAATTGGATGTTCCAACATGATGATGGTCGCACAAATGTGTTAAAACTAGTTTTGTGATGGAAAAAGAAGTCATGCTGCACCATAATCCTTGCCAGAACCTTGTTGATACTTACAAAAAAGTATATGGTTTCTTTAACTTGCTAAGTAACATTTACCTAATTATTTGTGTAGTTGAGGGACCATGCCATGGGGCAGTTGTTACCATCATTGCCATTGTGCAGGAAGGCCTTGGGTTTGAATCTTGAATTACGTCCCCCCACCTGAAACACTGACGAGGAGTAAGTGGACAAAGAAATAGATGGTTCATATGGATGAGAGCATTTTATTGAGCCTGTATTTGTTGTTTTTTAAATTTTTGGTGGACTACAGAAAACCAAGAATGTATTTTACATGTGCAGCCAATTTTTGATTTTAAAAATCATTTAAATTGTATGCTGTATAATAATGCCAGTCTGCAAAACAAGTGCTCCAAAAAACAAACAAAATAAAAACCCCAAATGAACCCACATGAAGATGAGTATATTTAACGTTCCGACTGGCACTGTGATATTGTTTTGCTAATGCTAATTGCACTTCATTACATCTTCATTTCCATGTTATGTTTGTTTCATTGACTCTGAGTTGAACCCTGAACCTACAAATGAATACACTTAAATCTGAAGCTTGATGTACAATATTTAATGTTGTCTGACTTAAGCTTGTGAGTTCTTGTGAGTATTAAAAACAGTGTTGCAGCTTCCCTTGTGTGTAATATTGAGCAAAATATACATAGGCTTTTAGAAATTCATGCATTAAGGTAGTGAACACTTTAGCACAGGTTTTGAATATTATTGACACAACGTAGTCTTTATTATACTGTATATCATAAAAAATGATATAGTTGTTTGAGCTATGGTAAGTGTAGTTTGGCAAGTTACACTTAACTTATGGTTAAAGTTAGTTTCTTGGAAATATATCCCTTATAGTGATGAATGCACAACCTTGTGAGAGAGGCTGTGCGTGTCTATGTGCAGGTCTGTGTGTGTGTGTCTGTGAGTGTGCATTAATGCCTGCGTGAGTTTGTGTGTGTGTGCCAATTGCCACCCTTCCTCATTAAAGGTGAACTGATCCAGATCCTGACCGTGTGTGGGGTGGTAATTGATGCGCGTTGCTCAGTGGGAAACACATTTTTAATTCCTCACTGTTAACGAACGATAAATCATACATGCACACTCTCACAAATGCACTGCAAAGCAGACATAAATCAAACACTAAGGGCCTGCCAGTGCCTTCCTTACTGCTGTGACAATATCACGCCACCTTTCCCTCCCTCTGTTTCTCCTTCTCAGTGTTTCTTTCAATCATTGTCAATCCCTCTCTACCTTCAACCGCCATGACACTATCGGAACGCACATCTCATCACTCTTACCCTCAGCACAGCTCTGCATTAACTGCAATTACAATATCCCAGAGCCGCTGACTGTCCCCCACTCTGTCTGGCTTTCTCTTCTCTCCTCAATCCCTTTCAAGCCTTCGCTGAACAACAGATGGTCAACTCATCACTCCCCCAGAAAGTGGGATAAAGAGATACAGAAAGCTTATGGGGGAGGAAGGATAGAAAGTGGAGCAACAACTAAACTAAATGTGTGTCTGTGAGAGACAGGAAGATAGGCGGACAGAGAAATGCAACCGTCTTTTAAGACTATCTGTCTATATATATATATCTATATCTATATCTATATATATATATATCTATATATATATATATATATCTATATATATATATATATATATATATATATATAGATAGATAGATAGATAGATAGATAGATATTTGTGTGTCTGTGTGTGTGTGTGTGTATGTATGATCAGCCAAGACACAAAGCAAACTATTGCCTACCTTGGAATATTGATTAGGGAATGAATACACACAGACAAAGACAGGCTGGGCAAGAAGAGCTGCTGCAGAATCATCATGCACAGATTGTGTCCTCATCCCACCTGATGGCTCCAGGTCAAATAATTATTTTAAGAGCCTTTTACATATGAATAACTGACAAACGATTTATAAAAGAGCCGGACAAGGGAGAAAGGACGGTGGAAACATCAAGAAATCAGAGTTGGAAGATGAGGATGAGCTACAGTGGCAGGATGCAGTACAGTGTAGTGTAGGATGAGATAGAGGTGACGCAAGGTGAATTACAGCAGCACCGATAGGGGAAACCAGGCCAAGCTTCTGTCGCTCTTGATTTTGTTGCTTAGCACGATTTGTGACCCCACACCCTTTCCCTTGACTCTACCCCCTACCTCCTCTTTAATTGGTATTCATGGTCTATTGTGGTTACTACATGATTGAGTCAGTATTCTGGTACAGAAATGATAGGGGAGGAGGAAGGGAGGCAGAAGGGAGAAAGATGATTTGAGACGTAGAGGAGAGGTTGCACCAAAGCATGTCAGAGAAGGAGTGCTAAGTGGTGACTTTTTGCTGTTGAAGGTGGAACACTGGTCACATGGAGTATTTTGGTGGGGGAGTTACGAGTGGAACACACACTAGTAATAAGATAATTATTGATTGTAAAATGTTTTGAGATATGTTGTTAAAAGCAGTATTGGATTTTCTCCAGGCTGCTAAGATTTGAGCATGGATCAATTAGGAACTACCCATAATACTCATGGGCAACTGCATTACCTCCAGCCCCCACCACCTCTGCTATGCTATCTCCTCCGACTGTGCTCCTCATTATAAAAGAGATATTACTCTGAATGAAAAGAAAGTACTCCTACATTAAAAGTATAATGACAGAAAGAGCTTTCTATTAATTAAATAGTATGAGAATAGGGTTTTAAAAAACATTTACTTTTAAGCAGACTTTTGTATTAATATATTTTTTATTTATTTATAAAAAGGCAATGGAAAATGTATTTGATATTGTACTAATACAAATCGAATAATATATATATCTACATAAGTTTTCATGACACAGCATGTTCATGCAGATAATTCTTAAACATAGAAAAGGAAAACATAGAAGTGGTAAATCAGGGTAAACACTGTTTGGAATAAAGTTATGGCATAATGAACAAGGAGATTGGATAATGGGAAATTAAAAAGTGAGGTAAATGTTTGAAGTTGATATCCCAAGTTTACTTTTGGATTTTGTTCTGCTTAGTAAATGCTAAATCTTATATATGATGCCATATTACATGACTTTACTGCTACAATGGATTTATAACATTGGTGTCCGAAGTACAGCCCGGGGGCTATTTGCAGCCCATGGATTGATTTTGTGCAGCCCACGTCTCCAGTCAAGAATGGTTCAATTTTGTCTTGCCAACACAGGCAGCACATATATGAACAGTTTTTAAAATTTCTAAGGGTGAGAATTTTATTGACGTTAAAATTTAATTATTTTTAAGATGGAAAGTACAACACAACATATTTATCTTTTAATAAACATGTTTTTTTTTTACTTCTTATTTTGATTTCTTAGTAAATGTAAGACCACATACACTAAGCGACTTTTACTCAAGTGTAGTCTTGGACGCAACCATACAATAATCTTGGCAAGAGCAATGTATTCCCATGATAAAAGAGTAACCTATATCCTGTTCTTTTAGCTGAGCATACACTCCTTTTAGAGTGCAAAATAGGAAAGAGCCAATCCCCCAAAACAGTTACATTGTATGTCATTTCTTAATAAGGCAAATGGGCAATACACTTTACTTTGTTCATTCCATTTAAATATTGAATAGGTAAATGATTGCTGATAGGAAAAAAATTTAAATGAAATTGATTTTGTAGTTTTATTAACAAAAACATTTTGATAACCCACAAGTATGTTTACCTTTCCAATTTTGGTGGCCATAGTTAAAGGCTTGGTTATCAGAGAGAGAGAGAGAGAGAGAGAGAGAGAGAGAGAGAGAGAGAGAGAGAGAGAGAGAGAGAGAGAGAGAGAGAGAGAGAGAGAGAGAGAGAGAGAGAGAGAGAGAGAGAGAGAGAGAGAGAGAGAGAGAGAGAGAGAGAGAGAGAGAGAGAGAGAGAGAGAGAGAGAGAGAGAGAGAGAGAGAGAGAGAGAGAGAGAGAGAGAGAGAGAGAGAGAGAGAGAGAGAGAGAGAGAGAGAGAGAGAGAGAGAGAGAGAGAGAGAGAGAGAGAGAGAGAGAGAGAGAGAGAGAGAGAGAAAGTTAGCCAAACCACATATCTAGATTGCCTGCTATTGGGAGAGCAAGGGCAGCCATTGGTATATGGAGTAGCCAAGTTTAAATAAACAATATTTGACCAAGGTTTTCCCAGTGAGCAGCAGACTCCCAACCCCTTCTACTTCACCTGAGAGACAGAATCTAAAATATTAAGGCAGGAAAGACAGGTGTCGACACAGTGTCTTATCATTTCAAGGAAGCTAGTGATCTTTGAAGGGATTCACATCAGAGAAAGTTAGAAAGTTGGGACAGATTAGATGAAGTAGAGATGGGTTGTTTAGAATGTGTTGCACTTAATAACATGTCATATATATTTTTTAATGTTTCTGTGTTTGGGAATGTGTACCTGAAATCTAATTCCATTAGATTGTAGTACATGTATATATGTGTCTGTTTTCCTCCTGTCTTTTAAATATCCGAAGTTTCTTTTTTTAAACTATCAACTATGATGGACAGTTTAAAGTGAAAAGAACCTGTTTTAATTTGCTGCATGGATACCCCTTTAGCTCTCCAAGGGACTCTTTGCTTACCACCTCTCCTGCTGAAGCTACAGACACTGCAGCATGCACATATGCACACAGCATTGCACCTACTCACTGTACACATACTACAAACATGGCTGTTTGATTTTTGGATTCAGATTTATGTGACTATTTTTTCATCTCGCAAATAAGTATGTAAATGTATGTTTTTAAAGATTAACAGGTAGAAATTTTCCTAGTTTTATGTCATTGACAGGTTAGTCATTGAGATCAAGGAAGAAATTAGATTTTTTTTAGGTTTTTTTTTTCCTCTGGTGATCAATTTCTGTGTTTATTTGGTCTTATGTCTTAGATTCTTGTCCTGGTAAATGATCCAATGTTAATGTCCTTTCATGTTACTGACTGTTGTGCGACAATCGGTTTGTTTTCGCTATGAAAGCTATGAATTGTTTAAGGCAATTATTGATAAAATTAGTAATTTAGATCAAGTTTACCAAGTTGGGGCACCCTGCTGGAGTCTAGGAAATAATAATATTTGCCAGATAGTTCAGTCTCAGTTATTGTTTATGAATACTTGCCTAATAAGGCTGTTTTAGTTTATCAATGCCATTGGGTGATGAAGCGTTATAAACCAAAAAGAATGAGCCCACCCATTTCCTTAAACAGCCTGTGTTCTGCAAATGCACTGCAGTTCTGGCCCGAAATTCCCGCGCTGCCCTATGGATGTGGCGTCAATCGACACTCCTTGTGCGTTTTCGGCAGCTTTAAAACAGGAAGACGATGGTAAAGTAAACATTGTTAATTCGTCGCTTGATATGGTGCTCCTTTTCATGATACTGGTATATGCGCAGTGATCTGGCAGTATGTCATTGTGAAGATTTTTATTTTATTTTTGTAAAGAGTTTTTGCACGCTCCAGTTCCGGCTTGGCTGCTGGCTGCAGTTACTCGCAGCACCGGCTGTGTCACTCGTGAGTTTCGTTTCTTCATCTTGCCCCTTGCTTCTTTAAATTGTTTATCCTACGCTAATTTATCTCCAATTTATCTTGCACGATTCTTAGATCTTTATAGAAGGGTGAATCTGTTAATGGTGATGATGTCACATATTCACCCTTCTCTTTCTGTTGAAACGGAGGGTGGGTTAAATGCAGTGCATTGTGGGATTATTAGTCCTTACGGCAGGAAGTCTGCCTTTGTAGTCCAGTTCTATCATTATGGCTGATGGCACAACACTGCCTGAAGTTGAAAATCAAAGAAATTTAGAGGGATTTCACCTGTTTCGAATGTTATCCCATTAAATGGCCGTTATTAGCGGTCATCACTCCCATACAATAGCTTCAGAATGTTCCTCCTCTACCTCCAGCTCGTTAGGTCGTCATCTTGTGACTTTAGGTTTAGGAACTTGTCCTGAGTTTTTAGGATGAGGGTTGGGGGTGGGGTAAGGTTATAAGTAAATATCTATCGTTACCTAAATTGTAAACACAGGTTTTAAATAAAGTTAACAAAAACGAAACTTACGCTTTTAGACGTGGGCAATGCTGAAAAACATTCTAATGCATGTTATCTCTGATAAGAATGGTAGATGCGTACCTTCTAGGCTGCTAGGATGTAGAGGAGGCACATTCTGAAGCTATTGTATGGGAGTGATGATGGCTAATAACGGCCATTTAATGGGCTGATTACATTCAAATCGGGTGGGGATTTTACCTTTTACCTTCCACAGCCCTTCATTAACATGCCTGCAAGAAATGAACTGACTTTGTATGTTATAAAATTTTCTATACTTATGTAACTCATCCATAACCAACATGTGTCTCATTGTAAATACCTTAACTATCTAGTCTAGTGACTAGAAAGTCAGTCTTTTGTTTAAGAAAATTAGGTGCAGATGATAAATATAATGTTGTGCATTTATCACAACTTCTTTAAAAATGTAACAATTTCTGCTTTTCAGGAATACCAACTATCCAAATTATTGTTATTCAGTTTTATAAATGGCTTATTGTTTTAAGGATGCAAAACATTGTTATTAGCCATTTAAAATGTCTGTTTACATTATTTATTAACAGCTACCCCTCCTTCAACTATTGCTTGCAAATGTGAATTTACTGTTTCTCTAACTCCTACCAACCAACTTAAGTAAAACTGATAATGCATCTGTCTTGTTTGAGCAGCTGCAGTGCTACTTTTATGTTTTGGGCCGATTTAATCCCTGTTGCATGACACATTTTTGAGTTCATCACCATTGAGAGATTCTTAGTTGTTCACTAAAGACTAATTCAGCTGCTGTTTAATCCCCCTCTGTGATACTTTTCTCTCATAATTACATTCTTACATCTCCTCTACATCCTCATTGACATGACTTTCTCTCTTCTCCTTCCCCACATTTCCCCATCCCTCCTAAAAGGGGCTCTGTATAGTGTAGCATTCAAACACAATGCAACGTCAGCTCAGAAGTAGTTATGTTGTCATCCAGTTAGAATTTACATCGCAGTAATGAGGAAATGTAGCTACGGTTAACATTGCATACATGTTTAGTTTTGCTGATTTCCTATTAGGTTTCTTAACAGACGCATTGGAAGAGGATGCAATAGAATGCTAAAATAGCAAGAGATATTTTAATTATTAAAACACCCAGAAAACGACACAGGAGGTTAATTTAGTCTGCAAGCACTCTTCAGTCTATAGGACCATTAGGAAGAAGGTAGGGCTTTGTGGAGCACTGCTACACAATGATCCATGTACATTATTTACATTCATAGCAGTCTATTGCTTTGAGTTTTCCATTACATGAACAATAAAATATTCAGAGTAGGATTAAAAAAAGCCCTGAAAATTGATAGATGTGTTTTTGTCCACTTCAAAAACTATCCCTGCACTGAGAGCGGTGTACAAGCTCCATGCATCGGAAGAGTATAAAGAAAAGGCAACCTATACACAAGACACATGCTCAGAACTGTTTGTGACCAGGAGTGACAAAGTGAAAGGGGTAATTGTAGACAGCTCTTAATAGGTTTGGGGAATAGAACAGATGTCTGAGACTGAAACCCAGAGATGGAAAAATACAAGCTGAGGATGAAAGGGAAATAAATTAAGATGTAGACATAGCGAGGGATGAAGAGATACAGATGGAGAGACTGGATATAAGACCTAGAGATTCTGAGATGATGAAGATAAAGGTGGAAGAAGGGTTATGAATCCTCAGAGTTTAAACTCAGACTGCTGTTTCAGTCTGTCACGTTGAAAGTGGGACTACCTCACTCTGTTTTGTACTTTTAACCTCCAGTTTTGCTGCAAATATGCTTGTTTTTCAAAACCTGTTAGCTTAGGTTTCCTATTTTCTTTTGGAGGCTCTCTGATCACATAGTGAACCATACTCACACATTTACCGGTATAGATGCTGTTCCTAACAGCACAACTGCTTCATCATCACAAGGCATTAGGGAGTCTTAGTACCCATTTGCAGGGGGCTTGCATCATCCCTTGTTTCTTTAACCAAAAAGTCTTTGCAGCACCACATTCGCAGCTGTAGTGAAGCTTTGATGAGCATTGGCTGGGTTTAAAGGTACTTATGTATTTGAAGGAAGAGCATGTCTAATTGGAACAGTTAATGCGTAGATGACTTATCAGGGAATTAGGTAAAAATATTTATTTAGCTATTGTAATTTTTCACATTTCTTTCTGAGGAGTATGTTAGAATAAAGCTATAGGCTTCTAGTGTAAGACTTGTAATTTCTATCTCATTTACTTTAAAAATGATATTTGTGCAGCTCAATAAACACTGAATACTGCTGTGTACCTGTTCATACATCTTAAGATAATTGCACATTTTTATGGTTCTCTTAACTGTGATCAGGTTTTTTTTTTCCTCCTTTACCAAGACAGCATGCATACAGCTACAGAATACAACTTTAATCTTGCTCAAGGACACTTGTTCTCTATTCAAAATTGTCTTTACGGGTAAGATAAAGTGCACTTTCACATTCACGTTGTCTGTTAAAAACAGGATTTTATTGGTTTGTTTCTAAGGTCTAAGCTCAGGTACAAACACTGAGAAGCCAAGTTCAAGAAAAAGATATCTGACAAAGTCTGGCATAGGTTTATTCATAAAAGCTAACTAAACTTTTGTGCCCTTTACAGGTTTGTAAGTTAACTTCAACATCTAGTGTATCAACCCGTTTTTCTTAATCTGTTCAGATTTTCCCAAGAGCGCCGAGGTCAAGATGAGAGGAACATCTAAGCTTGGCGAGGGGCTAAAATCAGAGTTGGAAAGTGGATCTGTAATGTACAACCTTAACCTAAAGAGAGTTCAGTACATCTAAGCTGAAAGGCCAAGGGAATTTCAAACTCTTTTGAAGTGTGAGACGCAGCAGTAATTGTCCTGCAATTCAAACCATTAGGCATTTTCCCTCTCATATCCGACTTGATAAAGAATGTACACCCCCCGCCTCCTGATTTTACACTGTAATACTTTTATCCTAGCCACCGCTGCATTAAAATTGTTGCCTCTCTAATAAGGGCTTACTCAATCAGGACCTGGGCCCTTATGGTGCCAAAGTGCGTTTGACTGTAAGTCTACGAGTACACAAAGAAGCACACATATAAATACAGGCTTTCTGTTCATGCACATGCCTACAAAAGTCCACTTTCCCAAATGTGTTGTGAAACTCAAATTTGAAGTTTACTGTCACATACACAAGCACACTGGCTCAGCAGACTCACATTTTTTTCCTTCCATACTGTTGGTTTCAACAGTCAAACTTTGAAGAACTGTCCTCATGAATTAAATGTGCTTTCTTTGCCAACCAAGCTTTCAGATCTTCCTAACTTCCTAAATGCTTTTGCCTTATACCATTCAAAGATTATCTGGGGCACTAAGAAAAGAGTGAATTCGGGGCCTCTTCAAGCTAAGCCCAACAATCACAAGCTGCCAAAGCACTACTAACAAATGATTTGTTGTGCGTTCAACAGCCCTACTTTCAAGCTTTACAAGTAAATACTTAAAATGAACATACCACAGAATATATATACCAAAGCATCACATTAGTCCAATGCAATATGAAATGAATGTATTTCTCTGACATGTTTCATGTTCAACATTTTAATTCAGACTCAGTAGTTAATAAAAAAGGTGCTAGGTTTAATTGGCAATTGGTAATCACAGGAAATAATGAGATGTATTTGCAGCACGGACACAAGCAGCATAAATTATTAAATTAATAGAATTAAAGAAATGTTTGCCTGTTAAGCTGTCAAGGTTTAATCTGTATTGTTAGAACTAGCATATTTATCAGATCCTTCTTAAAGTTTGATATGAAATTAAAACTTTAAATGATAACGAAAAAAACTTCTCAACTTCACCTACTCAGTTATTAAAATGACTAAAGGTTGACTACTTCTTGATTCCAACTATGCAGTTTCTTTAATTCTTTGTAAAAGAGCATCCACACCACACTCTGCAATGAACCCTGTGGAGCTAAAGTGTAAACAACACAGATGGCATTGGCCTTTCTTCATTAGCGGTGGATTACAACACAAAAGAGGCGGAATAACAAGTAGTTAATGGCTACATTTTATCTGCAAAGCAGCAGTTTTTCTTGCCCCAAAACCAACATTAGAACTAAATCTGGTATAGTGAGACAGGGAGGAAGTGAATAAAAAACTAATTTATGAAGTGATCTTATAAGTCAGAGAGCAGTGTGGTTTTGTTAAAGAGCTCTGCTTTCACCATGACCAACTCGGTCTCAAGCAGATGTTTAGCTATCCTGTCTTTGTTTGCTGCGTGATTATTAGCTGCTTTGCACCACGGTTAAAGTTCAAAGAATGTCAATTTCGACCTGAGTCCTGGGCAAGCTACATGGAGTTCTTCTCCACAAAAGTGGGAGCTTGGCTTCTCTTGTGCTTTGCTCAGTGCAGTGCTAAAATGTTGTTGCAAGTAGTATACAATACAAATGAACAGATTTCTAACCGCAGCAGAGCTGGTTCCGCATTCAGTGTGCAAGCCTGTTGAGAAGGCAAGAGCACTTGCATGTCACCTGCAGGCCTAGAGCTTTAAGCTACCACTTGGTTTACTATGATGTGGGTCAGCTCCTGCTTTGGATCACTTAACTCTCTTCAATGACTTGATAATTTTGTGGTGCCAATTCCTTTCTTTCTAGCTTTCCCATAAAACAAGCAACCCTTTGTTTTATGGAAACCTTGTGCACAACCCTGTTATTTGTGACACCTCACGAAATGGGTGCCATTTGTAAAGTTACACAGTCAAAATTAACAGCAATGATTAGGTTTTTAAAGCTTGTCATAAGAGGAAAAAAAAGAGGGTTAATTTTTCGAAGTTATATTTTGATCATGTTGTTCTTTCATTTGTAAATGTTACCGATCCATTAAATATTTATTTAGCAAGTTAAATATTTAGTTTACAAACTAAATATCTAGCTTGCTACCAAATTTTGGAGCTAAATATTTATCTTGCTAAATTCATATATAGTTTGGAATAGTGACATTTATTAATTAATGAATATCATAGTGAAAATACACTGCCTGGCCAAAACAAAAGTCGCCAGCTGGATTTAACTAAGCAAATGGGTACAAGCCTCTTATTGGATAATTACTGCATGGGCGATTATCTTTCAGCTGGCAACAAGTTATTTAACCCCAACTGGTGCAATGAGTTGCTTCTCATTTCATAAACAACCATGTTGAAAGACACATCTCATGGTCGTGGAAAAGATGTTGGTGTGTTTGTGAAGGGCCATATCATTGGCATGCATCAAGCAGAGAAAATATCTAAGGAGATTGCAGAAACTACTAACATTGGGTTAAGAACTGTCCAACGCATTATTAAAAAGTGGAAGGATAGTGGGGACCCATCATCTTCGAGGAAGAAATGTGGCTGGAAAAAAATCCTGAATGATCGTGATCGGCGATCACTTAATTGTTTGTCGAAATCAAATTGAAGAAAAACAATGGTAGAACTCAGGGCTATGTTTAATAATGAAAGTAAGAGCATTTCCACATGCACAATGCAAAGGGAACTCAAGGGATAGTGACTGAACAGCTGTGTAGCCATAAGAAAACCACTAATCAGTGAGGCAAACAGAAAAAAAGGCTTCAATTGTCTAGGGAGCATAAAAACTCTGGAGCAATGAAAGAAGGTCATGTGATCTGATGAGTCCAGATTTACCCTGTTCCAGATGAAATGATGCACCCATCATGCCCAGTGCCTACTGTACAAGCCTGTGGGTGTAGTATCATGATCTGGGGTTGCTGCAGTTGGTCAGGTTCAGCAATAGTACCTGTATGTGCTCCCAAGAATGAGGTCAGCTGAATACCTGAATATACTGAATGATCTGGTTATTCCATCAATGGTTTTTTTCTTCCCTGATGGCACAAGTATATTCCAAGATGACAATCCCAGGAGTCAACGGGCTCAAATTGTGAAAGAGTGGTTGTGGGAGCATGAGACATTTTCACACATGGATTGGCCACCACAGAGTCATGACGTTAACCCCATTGAGAATCTTTGAGATGTGCTGGAGAAGGCTTTGTGCAGCGGTCAGACACTACCATCATCAATGCAAGATCTTGGTGAAACATGAATGCAAAACTGGATGGAAATATATCTTGTGACATTGCAGAAGCTTGTTTGACCTTTTTTTTTGGCGGTTACTTTTTCTTTGGCCAGGTACTGTATGACCACTCCTATGATAAACTAAATAAGCCAAATTATTGCTGTTAATCTTTGACTGTGTAACTTTACAAAAAGTATCCCATACCTTGCTGGTTGGGCTGAAATCAACTGTTTGTAATAACTGCTTTAAAATACTTCACATTTGCAGTTTAATTCTATTATTCACTCAGAAGGGACCTAAACATGTTATTTTCTTTCACTCAACATAAATACTATTTTAGCTATTTAAGATTACATGTTCAGATTTCACTAAAAAGAAACTGATTTGTTTTTTGTAGGAAATATTTTTTTCAGCTGTGGCAGTTAATCTAATATGCATTTTCCTCCAATCTTTCACAGCAGCTTTCTCCACTGTGTGGATGTCCAACCTAAGATAAAATCTTGGTTCTTTTTAATATAAAGATTTCATTACACCTAGAAGTTTTGATAAGTTTATGTTTAGTAACGTCACAACTACGTGGACTCAAGATGTCATTTAATTGGTTAAATTGTGCTTTTAAAACATTTCCAAGTGATATATTTTAAAGGAGTCATGACCTGTAATTTTCTCTTTTCCATGAGAAAAAATGTATGTTATGATTGCCTAACAATTACACACTGCCCGGGAAGCCGATATTTAAAAGTGAAGCGTTTGATTACCCCTGGGTTCGTCAACCAGCCCACGTGCAAGCGCACTCAAATACGTGGTTTTAATTTCTGGCCGACTTGACGTCAAGTCGGCGCAGGATATACCATATGTAGACATCGCAGACCTACCTATGCTGCAGGAAGCCCGTCCTCCCTCTCTCCCCTTTCCCTCTCGCTCCTCTCCCCCTCATATTCAGTCGAGCTCCGCCATTACTGAATTCTAGTGATGGGAATTCCAGCTCTTTTTGGAGAGCCAGTTCTTTTGGCTTGGCTCAGCATAAAAAGCCGGCTCTTTCGGCTCCTCAGATTTTCTGTTGCTTAAAGTGTATTTATTACCTAAATTAATGCAAAACGATGTGTACCAAATGTACCAAAACAACCGGGGGGGATGAAAAAATAAAAAAAGACGTCTCCCAATGACAAGCCGGCTCCCATCGTTCACTTCAAAGAGTTAGCTCTTAGAGCCGGTTCGTTCGCGACCGACACATCACCGATTCGAAGTACGAACTCCACCGTGAAGGATGCAGAAAGTTTCTTCACGCAATGATGCATGAAGAAGACATATTCGTGTCAGCCTTTTATTTTAATCAGCTAAAACCATTTCTGCCAGAAACGTGGGGCACATGTGAGTTGCTCTGTTGTTGACTGCCAGAATCAACATGGAAATATTTTTTCTATTTTTTTTACGCCGGAGTCCTTTACGAATTTGGGACAATATCAGGCGAAGTTGGCATCGAAGCTCCGTTTGGAAAAAGGGGCCATTCCAACAATCAGAGACTTGCCTGCAATTGAAACAGTAAGGCTGTGTTTTTATTGCTCTGCTGTGTGTAACAAACAGCAGCTAACTGCTAATGCGGCTATTGTATGCTAGCGGGAGTAGTAGATATGGGTTAGATATGCTGAAGCGTTACCTGCGGTGTCAACCCCCCTCCTTCCTGCCACCAATCAACGCGCCCCTCATTTGCATTATTACAATCCCTGTCCACGACAGCCAAAGTATCACATCAGATCTCGCGAGACAATAATGCCTTCAGAAATAAGGGTCAGAGGAGCTCTGTGTTTATTTTTTTCAAAGACTATAATATATATATATATATATATATATATATATATATATATATATATATATATATATATAATTTTTTTTTTTTTTTAAGAAATCTGCTGTAAAAAAAAATCATGTGACGTCAAAATTCTGACTTCAATTTAAGTTTCCATAATATTTTTCCTGGAGGAAATACAATTAACTATTTTGTCAATTTCATTGTTGTGTGGTAACGAAAATTGACTTCCCTTACAGCTTTGAGAATTACTGCTGATCTGCTTTCTCTTTTTTAGCTGTAGCAGATCAAAGCAGATTTGTCATCGATATGGAGTAATATAATAACTGTCTGCACCTCTGTGATATGTCATGCAGCGGCTTTACGATGTTGGCAGTTTGATTTTCTTCTGGGAGAAAAATGGTAGTCTCTTGATATTTTACTAGGTTTTTACCCCAGTCAGGGAAGCTTTGGTCAGGATCTCTTTAGAGTTTTGCCTTCCAACATCTGTGAGTTATAATTCTTGCATGACAAGTCACTCTAGGGGTGCTTCTAGAAAGAGTGAATGAAATCCCTCTGCAGTTTTACTCCAGCAATTGGTATTGTGCTTTCATATTGATAAGTGGTGAATGTGCAAGCAGGTTGGATGGAGCTGGGGGACTAAAATAAGGAATTGTTAGTTAGGCAGCACAAGAGAAACTTCCACTCTCAAAAATTGTATATTAACTGTAAGTGAACTGAACCATGTCTTATCTGTTGGCATTTTCTCTGACCTCCTTTGTATCTCTTTTTTCCATTCCTTTTTCTCTGTTTTTCTTCTCTGCCTTTTGTCTCTGAGGATCTCTGTGGGTGTGCATACATTTTGAGTAATCCAGTCCTGCAAAAAGTTACAAGAAAGGAGAGTGAAGAAAAAAAAGTGTGTCGTATTCCTCCTTTTTTCTTGAGTTAGCTACTATTCAGTCTTGCTTTTTTGCTCTCTCTTGTCTGATGCACTTCAGCTGCACAATTGGTAACATTCACACACAGATGGAAGGAGACAAAGAAGGAAACAAAGGAGACAACAGAGCCAGAGAAAACTTAAGAAAAGGCAGATGGACTGTAATAGAACGATGATAGACAAGGAAATGATAAAGATGGTTGAATCTGAGGAAGGAAATAGTGTGAGAATAAAAAGTGAGTGATGGCAGCAAACCGATCTAGTCATATCTCCTTTGGCTGGAGAAACACTGACAGATTTATGATGGACGCTGAACTTCATTTGGTGATAAACCAATAGAATGAATATTAAACAGGCTTGCAGTGTTTTGTTGTGTGTTTCCATTTGCTTAGGTGGTTGTTCTTCTACTCTGGTGATACGCTCAATTAGCACTCAATTACCTACTTGGACTCCAGTGAGAGCCGAAAGTCTTGCAGCAGGACACATGGTTCATTCATCTATGTTATGCAGGCAAGATGCCTTACAGTTACTCTGTGGTTTATTAGTCCATATAGAAGTGCTGAATATAATACTTAAAAATATGGAAATGGAGCTTTCAATTTCTGGTCAAGGTTTTATGAGAAGATTGATATCACTCTGGTGTCTATTACTAAATCAGACAGGCATTGCACAGTTCTCTATGGCTTTTAGATGTTGGTTTAAGTAGATTTTTGGATCTCAGGAACAATATTGTGCTTGCGGTTTTCACTCGTTTAGGTCTGGAGTTTCACTCGGCCAATGTAACATATTAATATGTTTTGGGTCTCATGCCGGTTCGTTGTCATGCTTGATGTTGAACTTTCAGCCCAGTGTTAAGTGTTTTCCAGTCTATTATTGTTCCATTCCAGAATCTGTATTTATATGCATTTGTCTTCACATCAACTCTGACCAGTTTCCCAGTACAAAACATTCTGTATGTGGGCCACAACCTTTAATATTGGTCTTATTTGACTAGATTAACTTCTTCCACTTGTTTACTGTGTCGTATTCATCAGTGGTCCCCTCAAAGTCCACTTCCTTTCCTGCTTTAGATTCCTCTACATGGCTTGTGTCAAACTGCAAATAGAACTTTACAGTATGTGGCGTTCTTCTTGCCACTATTCCATAAAGGCTATTTTGTGGAATGCAACAGTTATTGTGTTGAAAATAATCTCCCCCCTGAGGAGTAGATCTCGGCAGCTCCTCAAGACTTACCTTGGGTCTCTTGGATACTTTTCTGATTAATGCACTCCTTGCCTCATCTGTCAATTTAGGTAGATAGCAATGTCTTGGAAGGTTTGCCGTTGTGACATATTTTCCCTTTCATGTAACATATTGAACAGTGCTTCATGAAATGCTTCAAGTGTTGGATAATGTTTTTTAACTGAGTCGTGCTTAAAATTTCCCTCATTCTTGTGACTGACCTAGGAGGTTGCTTGGTCTCTATAATCTGCCTGTTGACTAATGTTTCCTTCCTCTGAAGTCTTCACAAAAACATTGTTTTTATACTGAGACATTGCACTAAGGAGGACTTTGTTTATTAAATAAGACATTTCTGAATGCTATTTGAAGCAATTGATTTTATTTAGGTTTATCAAATTGAAGTACATGTGCAAGCCATACACACAAATTTATATTTCTAAGAAGATTTGAAAAACATGTATCCTTCTCCTTTCACTTCACAGTTAGGGACTACTTTAAAAAAAATTTGCTTAACACAAAATTCCTATAAAACAACTTTAATAAGCTCTTCTGGTGTGTTGCACAATTGAAGGCAGGATAAGTCTATAAAACTAAAGGAAATGGCCCTTACTATATGGTATAAATGGTAGACCACTCTCTTGACCTGTATTAATATCAGCAGACAAGCATGACTAAGACAGAACAATTCTAAATGTGTAATCAATAACTCTGTTAAACATATGATTGGATATCAGTAGCCTCTTAGTCTAATGCATACATACTGTTCTTGGTGCTCCACGGTGATTTGTTGACATTCCTGCTGTCAGCATGCCAATTGCACGCTCCCTCAATGCTTGTGGCCTCTGTGGCATTTTGCTGTGAGACAAAACTGCACATTCCAGGGTGGCCTTTTATTGTGGGCAGTATAAGGTACACCTGTGCACTAATCATGATGTCAGATCAGCATCTTGATGTGGCACACCTGTGAGGGGGGATGGATTAACTCAGCAAAGCAGAAGTGCTCACTATCACACATTTAGACTGATTTGTGAACAATGTTTGAGAGAAATGGTAATATTGTGTATCTGGAATGAATTTTGGATCTTTAAGTCCATCTCATGAAAAATGGGAGCTGAAACAAAGGTGTTGCGTTTATATTTTTGTTGAGTGTAGATGCCTCCACTTTGTGAAGAATAGTTACAGACTTAAAACTCAATTTGCCTGTGACTGAAAAGTTCAGTGAGAAGTGCAGAGCAATTTTTATTTTATTTTATTGGCTATGTTAATGGTAACAAGGTCTAAGACAACCATCGATGCAGCTTTAGAACAGGTCTGGAAGTCTCAGAGATAAAAGCCAAATTGAAATCAAGCCTAGAAATTAAAAAATGTATATCGGTTGCTGTTCTTACATTGGCAAACATTTAAATGTAACTTATTCTGTTGGTCTATGTTGATTTAAAGTTTTTGTTGTTCTGAATGTTTCAGTCCTTGCTCTCCTATCTTAACTGATTATGATGACACAAAAGCGGCTTAAGAATGGCCTATGTATGTTGACGCTTTTATAGCAACAAATCAGACATATATATATATATATATATATATATATATATATATATATATATATATATATATATATATATATATATATATATATATATATATATATATATATATATATATATATCAGCATATATAAAAGTAGTAAAACATGTGTTTGCAAAAGAGTGACATAAAAACACATGCATATTGAAACACGCATCCCATACTCTTGTCCTTTCCAAAAACAGGGCAGGGTTACAGAATTATAATTGAAAGAAAGGATCCAAGTCCTTTGATGTTGGGAATGAAAAATCTTAACACTAGTCATGTGCATGAATCACTGAGCCTCAGTAAATCAGTCTGTCAGCCTTGTGCAACATTCTTTTAGACAAATTATTCAAATTGCTTTAAGCGCCTTTTTCTAAGCCCACTCACTGGATAAACTGATTCTGCCGATAGAGGTAGATTTGCTGCGAACAATGAAACCATCACTGTTTTACCACTTCACGAGGCCTAATCTGAAGACTGACAAAAAGCACAGTTAAGCACTATACATTAACTATATTGCCAAATGTATTTGCTCGTCTTTCTTCACACACATTTGATGTGCATTGATAGCCATTTCTTTATACATATGGTTTATTGTGGATTTCAAAGGTGTTTTATCAGGTTGAGGTCAGGACTCTGTGTAGCCCAGTCAAGTTCTTCCATACCAAACTCACTCATCCGTTTCTTTATAGACCTTGTATTCTGCTCTGATGTCACACCATGTTGGGACAGAAAGAAGCCCACCCCAAACAATTCCTACACAGTTAATGGCATTACATTTGTATTTTACTTACATTTTTTTGCTTTTTATGACATTAGTGGCCTTTATTCAACAGTAGCCTGAGAGGAAGAAGGGCAGAGATAGGTGGATGACATGCAGGAAATGGCTTCAGGCCGGGAATCAAACCAGGGTAAACTGCGTTGAGAACTGTAGCCTGTGTTTATGGTGCACCTGCTCTACCACTAAGCCATGTGATGCCCCGTGGCATGTTGAAATATTTAGAATTCCTTGCAATGGAAATAAGGGGCTGCACTGAACTAGAAAACAGCCCACACACCATAATCCCCTCGCCACTAAATTTTCTACTTGCTGCAATACACTTAGGCCAACACTGTTCTCCTGACAACTGCCAGACCTAGATTTATCTGTTAGATTGTCAGGCAGAGAGGCACAATTCTCCAAAGAAAATGTCTCCAGTGCTCTAGAGTCTATTGGTGGCATGCTATACAGCATGCTGATTGGTGGGGCCATTCTGTGATGCTCGCTATGCACTGTTCTTGAGCAAATATGAAGGCTACATGCTGTTTGGAGGTCTTTAGCTACTGACTCAGCATAAAGTTGGTGACCTCTGCGTATGATGCACCTAAGCATCTGCTGACCTCGCTCTATGATTTTATTTTACATTTGAATGTGGAATTTTTAGTAGTAAAGACATTTCACTGTACCATGTTGAAGTTCACTAAAATCCTGAGAGTGACATTTTATAAATGCGTGTAGAAATAGTCTATATATTGTTTGTGAAGGAGAAACATAAACTCAAGCACTTACTCATGCAAACATATTGTTAGTTATAATTTTATAACAAAAGCACAGTTAAACTATATAGGAATAAAATGCATAATTAAGTTTGTATTTTTGTTACATTTTAATCATGTTTTAACATATTACATGTATTTCGGTATTATATGATTAAACTCGACATTTAGATATATTACAGATAGGAGGAATAGTTGAATCTGGGATCAAACTAAAAATCCAAGGCACTAATACTTTAAACACACAGCCCAGGCCTCAGGATTTGATATGAAAAAAACAAAAAAAACAACATCCCTCTGGATTATTAATCCTGTCTGAATGGTGCATTAGTAGCATCTACCCTTGAGTTTGGACCCTGAATGAACTGTCTTTAAAGAAGTGCATAGTAAATTCATGAATAATCGCTCCAATTTTTAGAAAATGTATTCTGAATTGTGCTTAAACACAGAGTAAGAGAAAACCAGTTGCTATAGTTATAAGGACAACATAATTGCGTTTATTTTCCCACAGTATAGTGGAATCTGTTATGACAATTTTCCTATAATTAAACATTAAATATTTCCAATGAGTAAAAAAAATGGATTACCCACAATCTAGTTTCCCAACTGCACAGTTACTACAAAAACATAATCTTTAATATATAAACACAATTTTTGACACAACAGTGCAAAGCCATTCCTGACTGACTGACTGTCTGTCTGTCTGTCAATGGTGTTGCCCTGTTGCGTCATCAGTTGAGTCCTGAGTAAGGTATCACATGCAGTGAATGGCAGTGCCTTGTGAAAGTCTTTCAAGGACAAAAATGCACATTTCTTAATGTGATTATTAACACAGATGTTTAAGAAGGATTAGGACTAGCCGTTAAAGCGGAGAGGCCGTGATTATGTATGTCTTAGAATCTGTTTAGCCAGTAACGTTTCTTAAAACATCCAAAGTCTCTTTTGACTATAATATGTGGAATTTTCTATGTATTAATGTGCTTGGTGCTTCATGTAATCCAAGTAGAAATGCTTACAAGTAGAGCTACTGTTTGGAGACTTTTACCCAATAACAAAGGTGCCTTATGTTAGTATTTTTTGTATTTCATAGTGCTAAATGGTCCCATCAGCTTTTTGCTCGATCAGTTGATTAATCCCAACTAATTTTCCTTTTACTATCTTAACCTACCACATGGGATACAAAAACATCATCCCCATCCGAGGTAAAAACTGTTGACTGTAGAGATGCAGACAATGATCTGCAGACATGCTGTAAATTTTAAAGACAAACTTTCCTGGCCTTGGACAAAGTTTCTCGTCTCACTGCCAGTAACCTCACATTTGATTGTGGCAATCTAACCATTCATTTGCATTGAGTGATTTTTCCCACTCTTGTTGGGTAATGTCACAGGATTAGATTTAGCTGCCATTACATGAGGCCCCTGGTGTTATTTATCTTTTATGATTCAATTGCTTATGTGTGTGTGGACATGTGTGTGCATGAACATGTAAAAAATTTCTTTTAACTATTTGGAAATGCAGGTCTGAGTCCTTACATTTTTCATTGTTCATTCACTGCCTCATTCCTATGTGGGTTTTACATCTACAGAAGTAAGATCCAACTTTCTTTGCTTTACATTCTCTAAACTTGGTTTACCCACTCCCTCATTACTGGCTCCCCCTCTGGCCTGCCCGAGGTATTTTTCTACTCTATACCCATATGCATATCCAAGTTAGTCACCATGCCTATTTGCACATCATCATGTTCACAGCCATGTGTTGTACACACATCTATTCTTGTTCCTGAAAGAAAATATCCTACTGTGCGACTTCAGAAGGGCAAGTGATGTTACCTTCACAGAGTTAGTTATGTATGCTGCTGGTACTAAAGCTCTTCTGTGGTATAATTATTACAGCCTAATTTCTGCGCCCAAGTGTATTCATGTGGTTCATGACTGTGCATACAATCAAACATGTATGTATGCAGATGTGTCTAATCACTAGCATTTTATCTTATATCTGTAGGAATTAGGCTTTAGATGTGAGCAAGGAAAACTGATATACCACTTTGATTCATAGCACAGTAAGAAATGTGAGCTCAACCACAGTTTCAGAACAAATTGACCAAGGCTTCCAGAATATTTTCTTTACAAAGCTTGAATAACGATTTTTATCCAAGTCTTAGTTATTTGTAGAAATGGTAATGAGACTTCCCGCTTATGGAAAATCTAAGTTTTAAAAGGTCACTCAGCATTTGTTTTTTTTTGGTGTGAGTGTGTGTAATATCTAACTAGGTCCAATTTTGAGTGCAATTTGGTGTTCCAAATGAACTATGATCCTAAGTATGCTAACAAAATAGTTACAAACATCCTTAAACACAACATATACAATGATTTGGAGGGCCATCACAAAGCCCTGATTACCATAAAGCAGATTTATGGACAGAGCTGAATAGGTAAGTGCAAACAAGCTTGTCTACAAACCATGTTTACTTAAAGCAGTTTGACGAAGAAAAAAGCTTGTGTAAGCTACTCAAAAGATTTGACACAAACTGTTTAAAAAGTTTATGTACCACATGTTAAACAAGTTGATTTAGGTCGTTGACTTGAAGAAGGTAAGAAGTTATCCATTTTTTTCTATTATTTTTTCACTAACAAATATAAAAAATTAATATTATTACCTGACCTAAAACAGGAAATGTTTTGTCTGATTTAATGTCAGGCAGTCTTTTATGCTGTGTGTGTAAGCAAAAGGTTTCAGCTGTATATTGTAGGCTCCCAAGACAAAGAATTTCTCAACTTGTCAGTTGAGGGGAAGAAAGGATGACTTTAGCATACTATGTTACATTTGATTCCCGTATTTGAGAAACCCTGATTTATATTTTACAAGTTTTTCCAGAAACAAGCTACTTATAATCAGATGACAAAAATTAATGTGAAATGAAATTAAGACGAAGGAGAAAATTAAAAGGAATTCCACTGTGCCTGGTTTGTAGACACCTTCTGGAATGTTAAAAACAGTGTCTAGGCAGGAGACCACAGGGCAGACTCGGATCATGGCCAACCAACTTTATTTCTCAACATTGCTGAAAATACCCGATGATCCATGCCATGTCAAAACTGGAGAGTAGTCCACAGTGATCTTGACTGCTGTAATATTAGTACATATGCAGTCCCATTTCATAAATAAAAATATAATTTACAAAGTCTGTTTCAGTAACTTAAATCACTAATCAGACATTATGTAGATTAATTACACACTGACTGATGTGTGTAAGCCTTTATTTACAGAAGTGCATAGTAACTAGTTACAGGTAAATTTAGTTAAATAACTTTTTTGAAGAAAAAAAGTATTTTATGAGTAGTTTTACCTTTGGTGCTTTTAATTCTCACCTTAGTAATATTATTAGGAAGTAAAGCTGCTCTTACATTAGTAAAATTTCAAGTAACTTCACTGAATAGAGACCAAGCTTTTTTTTTTGCCAAAATCGATCCAGATGCAGGCAACCTGCAGTATATGTTTAGGTGAGACTTTCTGTTTGCACTCTAGCTTTGTTTTTTTTAACTGTTATTTTCTATCTGCTGAGGTCCGTGTAACGCTTATCAGTTCAATTTTCTAAACACAAACGGACATTTGGAAAAACAGAAAAATGGATTCAAATATCCAATTTTTCATTTTTTTCACCTTGACAAATACAAAAATTGGATTTTTAAACAGTTTTTCCAATTTTCTGTTTTCATTCAGAGGATCAGAGATTTACAAAATTGTGTAACAATTACGTCTGGGCTCCAATTATTCAATACTGCATTGATATTTTCTCCCTCGTTCCACGTAGTTCTATGAAGTTGCGCTGGTTGTGAGAATGGACCCTTTTCACAGTGACGTAACTTAATATTAAGTTAAAAGCACCAGGCTTACTTACTTTAAATATAGACACTAGGCAATCTCTGGTCAAGTCTGTGCTGGATATTGATAAGCGTTTCACCTGTCGGTGAATGCTGAATGTTTTTTGGACCTGTGTAGTCAACTCCTAACACGTCGTCCATTTTTGTAACTAACTGTCTGGCTGCTGCTGTGCTGGAGTGTGGGTGGGGCGTAGCTAGATGAGAAGGAGATAGAGAATAATAATTGAGTAATTGGAGCCCAGACACAATTTTGCAATTTTCTAAGTTTCTGATCCTCTGAATGAAAACAGAAGATTGGAAAAACAGTTTAAAATTTTTATTTTTTAATTTTTCAAGGTGAAAAAAATGAAAAATTGGATATGTCAAAACATTTGTCTGTTTTTCCAAATGTCCGTTTGTGTTTAGAAAACTGAACTGATAAGCGTTACACGGACCTGCTGAGCCTTCTGTAACAAATTAAGGTCAAGTGACAGTGATCAGTATAAATTGTCACAGGAGGTACTGTACCCTGGTAATATCTACTCTAGGTATTGGTTTAATAAGATTATGTTAAAAATTGGATTAGGGTTTCATCTTTCTGAATTTGTATTTAAAATATTTGGTTTCAGATATTGTCATCAGTCACCTAATACTTGATAGCTTTTTCACCATATATTTTAATACTGCAACATGTGTAATTTCTTAGATTGATATTTTTTACTTGTACTATGTGGCAAAATTTGTTGAAGTAGTGCTACTCTTTCTTGTAAACAATGTTTGGGTACTCAACCCACCTTTATCTATTTCATCATTTATGATTTTACGCTTACAGCAAATGAAAACACAGCATTTAAGAATAGAATATTGCATCAGACCAAGAAAGAAAAACATATTTAAACAGAAATACAAGTATGTTTAATACATGTCTAAAGGTTATTTTTAAAAGGTAATTTTAATATGACAAATCTCATCAAAATATATTATAATTTATTGAATATGAATATATAACATTTATTTACTTAGATATTGGGAAAATTTGCATAAAATTGTAACAAAAATATTGTTTTTTCACTTTAACAGAATGCATAAGACATGAGGATTTGTTATTTTATTCAGAAAAATGTAAATTATACATAATGAACAAACCTTCTGTCACAAAAACGAAGCAAAAGAGACTTGTTTGAAAAGTGTTCTGAGTGTTTCATCAATCAATTTACATTCTGAACCTTATAATAGCAAGTAGTAGTGAAAAAGAACAAAATAACTAGAGGAACCCCTAAAGCTCACCTCAGAAGCTTTATGTGTTGGCAGTATATCTCTTAAACCCCACAAGATTACCTTTGTTGAAGGAGAAAGACGATTTTACAAAAGGATCGAATTAAATTATGACCTTTGATCTGAGACAGTGACGAAACAGCGGAAACTGAAAGAGAAGTGAACCCCTTCCTGACCATCATGATTCCCATGCTTCCTCAAACTCTCACCTAGCTGTATTCAGTAAACAGACTGAGTGCATGTATATTTACGCTTGAGAACTAAAATGCCATAAGATTGATTAACATTATCTTTTTTTTCTTAAGAACCACAAAATTTAAAAGCACTATTCAGTAGGCATTTACCAATATCAAGGTACATCAGGGTTTCTACATTTAATGTGCTTTTAGTGAGATACTACAGCAGCTGCTAAAGGGACTGGTGAGTGTGACTTTTCAATTAGTCATCTGGTTGAAAGAGGGCTACCACATTTTGTAAACTTACAAGACAAAAACATACTCTGCTGTTTGGGAAAGCTGTAATGTAGAAACTCAAGAAGCGCCAAAATTAGTTCAATTTATATGTTTTGTTTTAAATGTTAAAGAAAACACTACGTTCCTGTAAAAGTGTGGTGTTTTAAAAAAAATTTGTCTTTATCTTTGCTCAAACATGTTTTAGCGAAAATATATCAAACAGCAATCCAATATGCTTTAATTTGTAGGTTACCATGCTATCAACATAGTGGTCACTGAAGCAAGTAAGAAAAGCAAAATTTTATTTTATGTCAGCTATTGCTGCTGGCTCTAGTTTGTCTTATTAATGCAGCAGAGGGGTCCTTCTTAATTCTGAGACTTTATTGATTCGACCAGACCCTCTGGCTGGAGATGAATGGCTCTCACATATTATCACAGCTCTGAAATGGGTCCTTACATATCTGTGACATTTCCACCATAGACGGCTGTAATTTCTAGAGCATCACAACCCATCCCTTGCTCTTTTATTTTCACCCTCTTATCTTTTTTTTTCCTTGTGCTCATTCACTACCCTTCTTTATACTTCTACCTCTGCCCTTTTCTGAGTTTCTGCTCTCGGCTACTCCCTGTTATCTGTCTCTCCTTCCTTCTCTTTTTTGATTTTTTTTTAGAATACCTTTTGCCCCTTTGCTTTTTTTCCAGGACTTTAATGCTAAGGATAGGATGAAAATAAGTGATAATCTATCACTCATTTTTTTAAGTGTGGCTGTGTTTGTTTCTACCTCTCTTTACTCTACGTGAGCTTGCGCTCACTCTCATCTGCTCCTTCCTACCTGTCTTTATCTGTGGCTGCTCTCAGCCATGACCCCAACCTCTCATTTGGCTCCGTTTTATTTATCTCTTTCAGTTTCTCCACCGTCTGTCTTTCTCGGGCTCTATGGCTCTGCATTTCCCTCAGCAGCTCTTCTTTGTTTAGCACCCAGCAGACAAGGCTGCTGACAAAGGTGAGCGAGAGCATATTTAAAATGTCACTGGCAAAGTGACAAAAGGTCATATGGAAAGTAAGAGACTCCCAGCACAGTTTGGTCTGACTGCTAAACAGGCATTTCTTCCTTTTTTGCCAATGTGGGTGTGTATTTGTGTGTAGGGAAGTGTTATAGACTTACATTGGTATGCATGTCTGCATCTACCCAGAGGTCTGTGTCTGTGTGTGTGTGTTTGTGTTTTTTTTAACTATATGGGAAATTATGTAAACTCTTTTCAAATCTCTATAGATTAGTCTCTGTATTCATTCATGATGCAGTATCTGTATCCATGCCCACATACATTTGTGTACAGTAAAATGTTTTGCTGGTAACTCTAACATTTTGCATAATTTTAGTTATGTTTGCATCATTATACCTTAATCCCGGTGCTTGCCTTTAGTAAGGCCTTGAGTGTCTTCCAGCCAGAGCAGACCTTGAAAAATAAAAATCTTGCTGGACATGCTGCTTTATCAAACATGGAGGACGGTGCACACATATGTTAATTCAAATACCAAGGGCTGCAAAGTAGATTTAAACATGATGAGCCACCAACCAAGAAGTCATATGGATCACTGGGGTTGAGATGTTACAGCAAAATTTGCATATCTCTGAAAACAAGAATAGGGTTTAGTGTTAAAGTCTTTTTGGGTGGTAAGCAAACTATAAAGCTCATCAGTTCAAATGAGACGTTTCCTGATGCTGAAAACATCTCATTATATGGTTTCTGCTTTGCTGCAACACGGATTCCAAAAACATATATAATGCAGCGGAACATAACTTTGTTTGTACTCTGCAGTGTTTTTTAAGAAAAGGTTTTTAACATATTCAGTACTAGAAACAATGCTTCGGGTTTATTGGACTATAACAATTTTCCTGTGTAAACTTTAGGAAACTGTAAAAGTAATTTGGTGTTACTTGTGATATTTTATAATTAAATCCTAATATAAGGATATGTAAGGATATGTATCTTAAAAATGCCAGTATCTATACTTTCTCCAGCTTTGATGTCTTAACTTGTCATTAGTCTTGTCATTTTCTCTCCTCATCTGAGCTATTCCTTACATTAGAAAATGTAGATGTGTTTTTGCTGTGCATGTGGTACTTCAAGTAGATGCCTACATCTTTGTATTGACAAAGGACTAACTTCCTCTATTCACAACCTGCTTTTTTGAAAAATCAGGGTTATTTCTCAATTACATTTCACAATGTAATATGTAGTAATTATTGAAAACTGTGGTACAATTGAGATAATTTGCACAGGCTGTTTGTTGCAGATTTCTTGAGAACTTGACAGACTGCCTGAACAGTCTGAGTAAAATTAGAAATTGCACAGATATAACAGATAAGAATTAAATACTTTTTCTATGTTTAATTAACACCTGCCCCTGTGGTATCAAATGCAGCTCGTGTGCATTTAAATACAGATTGGCAGAAAAGTACTGTATTCAGTGGCTCAAAAGGCAGATTTTGGGTACCAGCCACAATTTTGTCAAAGTTCTAAAATAATGAAAATCACATATGGCAGAAAGGAGAGAATTACATAATATAGATTTATCTTGAACCCAAGTGCTTAGAATTTCTCCTCTTCCATATTTATATTTATTTACTTGATATACCTTGAGATACAGTAAAAGCCTACACAAAATTGCTGTCTGAAATTAATCATTTTGCATTGCTTTTCTTTTTCTAAAGCTCTTTAAACTGCACTTAAAGTTGTCTTTTAGTGTATTTTTCCTTCTTTTTGCACTAGCACCTGATGTTCAGCATCTGTCTCATTTGCAGTTTGAGTAGTAGAATCTCTTCAGTCTTGTCTGCCTATGTCTGCAGGCCTAACCCTCTCTTTATCACTCTGAATGAAGTGGTACAATAATCCATCTCTGGGGGACAGGGATAGATCCATAGTGCATGTGTGTGCTGTTTGTGTGGGCTCTGATGTGAGCGTTTTCCATTGACTTTCTAAGCCATGCACTAAATGTCACTGTCATCCTGTTTCTCTCCCTCCTCTCCTTTTTGTCTTATTCCTGATCCATGTTTCTAAGTTAAAATCAATCTTTTGTTTCATACATGTCCAGCTATATCTATAATGGATAGATAAATAGGCCAGAAAGATGGATGCACAGATAGATAGGAGGATAGGTAGATGATAAGTTAGCAACACAGTGAGATACCATTGATGGATGGGTGGATAGAAGGATGAATGGACATACAGGATTATAAATATATAGCTATATAGACAGAGATGGACCAGGGAGGGATGTCATAAATGTGTCAGCAGATTTGATGAGTTGATGACAATGATGACATTGGGAATAAGGTCCCAGCCCTCTCCTCATCCTTGAGTTTCTCTATTTCTGCTTCCATTCAACTGTCTGTATTATCCATATGTATCTTGTCAAAGTTAGAACTTCTAAGAACGAATTGAACAGGCATGTTAGAAATAGTTTCTCTTTTCAGTTCAATACATTTTTTTCTATTACTCTTGTGGACAATTTTGCCAAATGTGAGATGAGCTTTTGTATACTTTTTGGACCGCATTGGTTTTATATGGGCAGAACCTTTTGCCATCAGAAACTGAATTTGAATTATTTCTGTTTGAATTTGCATGACTCAGATTGAATCTGAAATGCTCAAATTGAATAAATGCTTTGAAAACGGAACCTGAATTAGCCTAATTTGAATACCAGTTTTTAGTTTGGAAATGATAGTCACTAAATTGAAACAGAATTTTATATTTTGAAAATTTATTTAATTTGCTTTAAAACTGTATTTCATCTTTTTGCAAATTCAGCTCTCAAACTTTGAATTTCAATTCTCACCATTCAGTTTAAATTATTAAATTCAGTTTTTGTGTTAGACATCTGGGTCCTCGAGAAGCAATCGAGTGCACAGTAATAGAACTACGTTGTACTGATGGACTGTAGGTTGTACTTCAGCCAACCTACGGCATCCTGACCTAGAGAGGGCCACATATGAAGTTTTTCTGTTTGCTAATTTATTTGTTCTTGTCACATTTGTTGTTTAGTTGTATCATATTTGTTATAAATAAACTGATTAAAATAAGCTAGTATTTCTCGTTAACCAATTCCATCAACTGTTTTATTTAGTTGTTTTTTAACATGAACATAAAGCTAACTTGGAACAATTAAAAATGATGAATGAATAAAAGAAATGAAAATAATAATATTGAAACAAGAATATTTGTAAGACACCAAGGACTTTACCGAAGGAAAAAAAATATTGTATAGTTATTGATAGTTTTCCATGCAGGATTAACCCGAATGACCTCTTCCTGGACCAACTTTAATAGAATAAACAGGAAGTCTGTGGCAGTTTTGCTGGATCTACTGAAGACAGATCAGAGATCTGGATGGAATGCTGCAACTGTGACTTATGGCTTGTCTTTCCTGGTCGATGAGTGGAACATAATACAGGGTGGTCTGCAGTGAGTGCTTTGGGTAGCTTCCTTGTACTGTTCACTGCATCGTACACCAGTTGGCTTTGCAGACCTGGGTCAACTGACGGCTGCCACACCACTACAGGTCCTTCTCAAAAAATAGCATATTGTGATAAAGTTCATTCTTTTCCATAATGTAATGATAAAAAATAAACTTTCATATATTTTAGATTCATTGCACACCAACTGAAATATTTCAGGTCTTTTATTGTTTATGAAAAACCCAAAATTCTTATCTAAAAAAATTAGCATATTTCATCCGACCAATAAAAGAAAAGTGTTTTTAATACAAAAAAAGTCAACCTTATAATAATTATGTTCAGTAATGCACTCAATACTTGGTCGGGAATCCTTTTGCAGAAATGACTGCTTCAATGCGGCGTGGCATGGAGGCAATCAGCCCGTGGCACTGCTGAGGTGTTATGGAGGCCCAGGATGCTTCGATAGCGGCCTTAAGCTCATCCAGAGTGTTGGGTCTTTCGTCTCTCAACTTCCTCTTCATAATATCCCACAGATTCTCTATGGGGTTCAGGTCAGGAGAGTTGGCAGGCCAATTGAGCACAGTAATACCATGGTCAGTTAACCATTTACCAGTGGTTTTGGCACTGTGAGCAGGTTCCAGGTCGTGCTGAAAAATGAGCTGTATGCCAAAATCATCAGTTTTAAAACAATAAAAGACCTGAAATATTTCAGTTGGTGTGCAATGAATCTAAAATACATGAAAGTTTAATTTTTATCATTACATTATGGAAAAGAATTAACTTTATCACAATATGCTAATTTTTTGAGAAGGACCTGTATAACTAGCATATATAATGTATGTGTGTATAAAAAAATCAGCTTTATAGCAGTCAGTCTAGGCACAGAAAATATATTCTAAATTTGAGAAATATTTAGATTATATACATATATCATATACTAGTTAATATGCCATAGTGACTGTGTAGACTTAACCACCAGTCATTCAGACGCTTGGGCTAACTAGCTGATGTTTACATGTTATTCCGGGAAACTTGTAGATTAAATAACATTACTTTACCTAGATATGTTTATCTCTCAGCCTGAGATATAAAACAATTGTGATGCAGCTGCTGTAGCTCCTTGAGGATTCATTTGTGCACCTCTCCAGCTCAGGATGGTGTAGGTTGGCTGAAGTACAATGTAGTTCTGTTACTCTACACTCGATTATTTCTCGAGGACCCAGATGTCTGACACACACAAAATGTAATTTATAGATTGGAATTTAATTGTAGAAATGAAACTGAATGGTGAGAAGTGAAACAGAATGTTTGATAGCTGAATTTGAAATGGAGAAATGCAGTTTTCAAGTAAATTAAATAATTTTTAAAATTCAAAATTAAATTTCAATTTAGTGACAATCATTTCCACACTGAAAATTGGATTTCAAATTAGGCTAATTCAGATTTAGTTTTTTAAAGCATTTATTCAAGTTGAGCATTTCAGATTCGATCTGAGTGATGCAACTCCAAACAGACGTAATTCAGATTCTGATGGCACAAAGTTCTGTCCATAGTTTTCATACAACAGTAGATTATTATAATACATAAGTATTTACAAAGGAGCAACTTGTGATGAGGATATGGACATATCATCCATTCATCTGACCATCCTTACACACATTCTATAGGGAGTTATAGTGCAAGTCGAAAAGAAGAGAATTCAACAATAATCCAAAGAGGCATTCTTATAAGCCCTATTCCTTAGTACGTAAGTGGCGTTTTTCTATTTTATTTTATTTTTTTTAAACGCTGTTTGGGCTCTTTGGCTTAGTTTATTCTGTTACCCCAAATAAAATGTATTTATTGCAGTACCAGTTATTTGTTAGTTAATGTACGAACTTTATCTTGAAAGTAAAACTTGTTCAAGTAAGTTGCTGTGTCAAAATAATATAAAATTTTTTTCAGTTTAAAAAAAGATAGCAAAAAATGGTAAGTGAAAGATTGGTGTTGCTAATTGATCCCCCGGGAACAAGACAAAGTACCCTCCGGTTTAATTGTTTGACCGACTGGTAGGTTTCAGTGCCTGGGCAGAGTGTAGTGCGGACAGATGACCCACCAGCTGTCTGACAGCACAGCTGATCTGTCATTTTCTGTAGTAAAGGGAGATCCTGCAACATTTCCTCTTTGGAAGCCAATGTCTTAGAGAACCAGACCTGCAGGCCTTTTTGTCTCTCAGGAATGATCCCAGATGACTCTGGCTACGTTCACACCGCAGGCTGACACAAACCAATTCCGATTTTTTTGCCCCTATGCGACCTGTATCTGATCTTTTCATGACAGTCTGAACGACACAGATCCGATCTTTTCAAATGCGACCCAGGCCACTTGGGTATGTGGTCCAAAATCCGATACGTATCCGATCTTTTGATATGCGACTTCAGTCTGAACGGCCAGGTCGCATGTATCCGACCAGCACGTCATTGATACGGGTTTCTGCACTGTTATGGGCTGCCGCAGACATGTCTCTTCTCGTGACAGAGTAAATCGAAGGCGCTCGCAAACAATCAAAAGTGGATCCGGACATTCGGAAGTTACTGATGAATTCTGTATTAGTGAAGGCACTCGCATCAGTATCCCACCACTCCTGGCTGCGACTCCGAACCCACACGTTTCTCTGTACCGAAGTAGCTACCACTGCTCCACAAAACACCATGGCCAAAAACCTTGCTCTCCTCCTTTTTTATTTTTCCCCTTAAAACGAGAAGATTTAAATTGTGCTGGGTCCATTGGGAAAATAACTTTAATAAGGCTAAGCGAGCTCCAATGTAGACATCCATGTGTAAATACTTCCGCAAACAAGTGACGTCGTTGACCGTTGAGTACTCTTCTGCGCATGCGGGTCAATTCTGGGTCATTTCACGTTCACACAGGAGATCACAAAAGGTCGCATTTAATTGGAAATGTGAACGGCCTTGCAAAAAAATCTAATTTTTTCAAGAAATTGGAATTGAGCATTAAGCCCTGCAGTGTGAACGCAGCCTCTGTGTTGCTTACAATCTTTAGTGCCTAAGGAACAAATAAAATGCACCATCCTCAACCATTAAGAATAATTTAGGATATTGTTGTAGAACACTTTAGAAAGGACACGAGCTGATCAAATACATTTATACTGACATTTATTCATACCCCTGCCAAACTTATATTTGATCTAACCAAGAAGTTTGTTATTGACTTGAAATGACACAGAAATCTCACAAGATAGAACACTGTAGAAGGATAAACATTTTTTGAAAAAAAGTCTGTTTTAATATACATTTTACCAAAACAGGAAATGTTGAAAATTACTTATATTCTTTTCAACGATCAAAGTAAAAGCAGTTGAACATTTCATAAACTATGCTGAAAAGCTTTTCTATACATAAACTAATATTTTTGACCACTCATCTTTTGCATTGAGCACCAAGTCTTTGAGGTTGAAAGGTGTCCTTGCCGTCACTCGAGTCTTTAGCTCCCTGCAAAGATTCTCTGTCAGATTCAAGTTACGACTTCTGTTTGGCCTCTGGAAATCATTTATAGTTCTTCCAGTTACAAGATCATGGTGGTCAAATTAAAACATGACTAAATATTGAAGTCTTCAGGTTATTGATATCGTTGGGCCTAACTGCAGCTTTGCATGAACTATTATAAAACTTACTGTACACAAAGCAACATATAGTGGCCTCATAAGGTTATTATTATTGATATGATTTAATAAGAGAGTTTGCTAATTAAGAATACAGAGTTAAAACCATCCAAACAAGATTGATCTTTTAAATTACAGCGCCTCATTTTTAATCTGCTGGGGAACTGGTAATTTTATAATTTAGTTTCATCCATCTGCATCTTTGAAGCACCTATAGTTATCACAACACCAAGAGTTCAATATCAACATTTTCAGAAGATTAAACTTTATGTAAGCAATGGTCTTTTAGTTTTGTTTAGAGCAAGGGAAAAATGTGAAACTGATGTTTTATATCAAGTATTGCATATTTTTACTATATTACTCATTTGAATGAATTGTTTTAATGCTTTAAATTGATTTACCCAAGTCTTAGCTCTACAAAGTAATGGAAAATATTATCAGCACAGTAAATAAATGTAAAATAAATGCTTAAATAAAATTGGGTAAAATCTTTTTTTTTTTGATGAGCATTGTGTTTCATTCTTTTAACACAGATAAGAATAACTAAATATTTACTACATGCTTTATCCACACTAAACATTTATTGAAAAAAAATACTATTTACATTTGATGCATTCTTTTACTTACTTACTAACTACAGTTACCTATATTTGCCTTTATTGATCCTAAATGGAATGCAGTTAGGAGCAAAAAAAATTTACATTTCCTCAAACATTTCCTGTAAATTGTATGAACTCCAAAATATAGCTCACACAATTGAAAAATAAAAATATATTGACGTCAATCAGACGTTTCACTAATTACAGATCCAGATTAACCTCCAAGATCAGTAGACATATTGGCAAAGCCACTAATCTTAGATTCAGCTCTCAAAAACTAATCCCAATTTCCATACCAAGCTTTATGTAAGGCAAGACAAGGCAAGCCAATTTTATTTGTATAGCACACTTTCAACAAGGTAATTCAAGGTGCTTTACCTGAAAAAGTGGTAAAATAAATATAGCAGTAAAACACAGACAAAGCATATAAGGTAAAAACAGCAATTAATCAAGAAGCATACACAAATACTTCAAGGCATTACAATGCATATAATGTAAAAACAGCAATAAAGCGAGAAGCATACACAAAACATGATACATCAAAGCATTACTCAAAAGCAGCTCTAAACAGATACATTTTTTGTTGGGATTTAAAAGAAGTCGGTGTTTCAGCAGCTTTGCAGTTTTCTGGAAGTTTGTTCCAGATTAGAGGAGCATAGAAACTGAAAGTTGCTTCTCCGTGTTTGGTTCTAATTCTAGGGATGTTGATTAGACTGCAATTAGAGGACCTGAGTGTTCTGGTGGGGTTGTATAGTAACAGTAGATCTTCAATTTACTTTGGTGCTAAGCCATTCAATGATTTAGAAACTAGTAAAAGTATTTTGAAGTCTATTCTCTGAGCTACAGGGAGCCAGTGTAAGGACTTAGAACTGGCGTGTTGTGCTCTACTTTCCTGGTTCTAGTGAGGACACAAGCAGCAGCGTTCTGCATCAGCTGTAGCTGTCTAATTGACTTTTTAGGCAGAGCTGTGAGAACGGTGTTGCAGTAATCAATCCGACTAAAGATAAACGTATGGATGAGTTTTTCGAGGTCCTTTTACGACATCAGTCCTTTATTCCTAGAAATGTTCTTCAGGTGATAGAAGGCTGACCTTGTTATTGGCTTTATGTGACCCTGGAGTTTTAGGTCTGACTGCATTACTACACCTAAATTTGGGGCCTGATCAGTAGTTTCTAGCTCTATTAACTGAAGGTGTGTGCTGACTCTTGATCGTTCCTCTTTAGGTCAAAAGATAATTATTTCAGTTTTGTTTCTATTCAGCTGCAGAAAATTATGGCACATCAATCCATTGATTTGCTCGATACTTTTACTTAGGGTTTGGATGGGTTCAAAGTCACCTGGTGACATCGTAATGTAGAGCCGAGTATCATCTGCATAGTTATGGTAGCTAATCTTATTGGTTGTTATAATCTGGGCTAGTGGAAGCGTGTAGATATTAAATAAGAGGGGCCCCAAGATGGAGCCCTGGGGCACCTCACATGTGATTTCTGTTTGTTCTGATAAAAAGTTTGCTATTGAAACAAAGAAGTCCCTGTAAGACTCGAACCAGCCAAGTACTGTACCAGAGAGTCCAACCCAGCTCTCTAGTCATTCCAATAATATATCATGATCAACAGTGTCAAATGCTGCATTGAGGTCCAACAGAACCAGCACTGTGGTTCTACCAGTCTGTATTTATGCGAATGACATTGAAAACTTTGACGAGGGCAGTCTCAGTAGTGAGGTGAGCACAGAAACCAGACTGAAAAACATCAAAGCGGTTGGTCATTGATATGAAACTATCGAACTGCTGAAACACAGCTTTTTCAATCATTTTACTGATGAATGGAGGTTTAGAAAATTGCCTGTAGTTCTGCATTTTTTGCAAGTTTTGCGGGTTTGTTTAAACTTAGAAATAGAGCTTTTTTAGGCTCATTTATCTGGGTGGCTAGGTATTCAAAAGAATTAAATACTCCTTGTGAGGCGGAAAACTTACCGAAAATTAGCCGCACACAGCCAGCTATCTGCTCAGAAAACAGCCCCAAATGACTTTTTGCTCAGCAGATTGCTCTCATGTGCGGCAGGCTTAACTTCTTCTGTAAGAGACTCCTCTATCCTGCACTTGTTATCTGTATTATTTTTACACACACTTGTGAGAAGATAAAGCAATTGATTATTGATTCTCACAGGTTTACCGTAACTTAGTAACTGCAGTGGACAGTTATACATTTGCATATACATCCTTGCATTGTTAACCACATGTATTGTACACATGCTGTTATTTAGGAGATGAGATAGAAGTTGTGCATGATGTCAACGGGAAGGTTTGCTAATAAATCCATACTGCTGGATATTACACATAAACACAGATCCTTTGACTATAAGTGGTGTGAGACGAAGTAAGCCAACTGGCAAAGTGTCAGATTTAGATACGCTCTGCGTGTCTGTATGTGTGTCCTTGTCTTTGTGTGCAACCTATACGTTTTTCTCGAAATGCGCTCAGTGTCACTGAACTTGTGACCAGAAAGTAATGAAGCTTAGTTGCTGTTAATCAGCAGGCAATGCCATAGCAACACATGCCGAACACTGCATGGTACTTCAGCAAATACCTTTAAACAAAATTTCAATGAGAAACAACCATATCACAACCACAAGAAGATGCTTTTTAGGTGGATTGGATAAAGAAAAACATGGATAAAATGCAACAGAATTTTTTGTTAATCTAAAATTATTTATTTTTATTTTCTGTTGTATTTTACATTTTGCTTGTTTAAAGGATTTTCAACATGTTTAAATGGTTTTCAACATGTTTAAATAACTATATAAACATAAAAAAAAAAAAATCCAGGCTAAAGAAGTAGAAATTTTTGAAGCAATCAGTAGGCATATGTGAAACATAATGTAATTAATGATATTCTTTCTTGTCACAACTATGCTTTAAATAAAATCCCTCTCCTTCTGCATGTTCTTTTTTGCACACCTAACCACTGATGACAAAAGGTAAGTGTTTTTTTTATTAAGAAGGTTTTCCTCTGTTTGTGCATTTCTTTGTATAATAAAAAATGTTAAATATTAAGATAAAAACCTGATTATGAAAAATAAAATATTTTAATGGGACATTGCCAAATTCAATATAGTGTCTGTGTGTAAGCAGCAGTGAGGCCCTTGATTGTATCCTGATTAACAGCAGCAATTAAACACTTTAAAATTGTTCCCTAGTTTGGACAAACTTATGATGCAACTCAGAGTAAAGAAACTGATTAAATTAGTATCATCACTTTTGACAGGCTGCAGTTAAGCACCTAATAAGGTTTTGATTACTTTGGCTTGATTTTAATTTTACCTTAAGCTATCATGACTGTATCTCCTGAGTGGCAACCTGCTAATAATTCTGCAAGCTCATTCCTTTTACCACCTAAGTCAAAGCTGATTAATTAAAGACACAAATAACAGATAGTCCCCTTTATTGGCTGGCTGTATTGCAGCTGTGTTTCTTCATTATTGTTTTGTGGGGTTGTAGATGGCAGGTTAAATCTCAAACCTGTTCTTGTTGGTGTGTCACTTACTGCTGTTTTTCCATTCATGTATCTTCCATTCGAGTAAATCTGCTGGGTATTCATTGAGGTTGTGAAAACTGGATTAAATGTTAATTTAAAATTTTTTATACTTTTGACACACTATTGCATATAGCCTTCATTTTCAATGAAATTTGAAGACCAGTGGCTGGAACATCACAACTTAGACAATAACATTTAAATAGGCTTCACTGGTAGACACTTAATGCTGAATGACAAGATGCATGTCAAACAAAACTGAGACTCCACAGATTCCAACCATCTCAATAACTGACATTTTTAAGATTTGTCTTACCTTTGCTGTTTTCTTCATGAAAATATGTTCTCGTTGGTAAAAACACTATTTCCTGTTAGACTGATGTTTTTGTGTTACACTCAAATCATTCTGAGCATATCAAACGAGCAATAGCATCCAGAAATAAGCATTAGAACTTTCACTGACAGCAGTCAAGCAGCAATATTTTGCTGACTGACTGGTTGACTGTGTTGCTACTCTCACTTTAGTGAATATAGCCTTATGCTACTTGCTTTAACGAATCCAACGAGGAGTAATTTACTCAAATCAACCAATCAGTAGCAGAGATACAAGTATTGTATCAAGTATTGTATCCAGAAAAGTACTTAAACTACTTTATTAAGATGTATTGAAAGCCACAAGTTTACTAATAAAATAAGATGGAGTTTAGTCCTTATGATTAGTAGAGCAAACAAACTTCATCCCACTAAACTCATGCAACGTAAAATTGTCCAGACCAGATATGACAGACATGTATATGAAAATATGTTTCATAAAACGCTTTTGAGTTCTTCACATTTTGACCCATATAGAAGTTGTTTTTTGATAAGCCAGTATATGTGATAATTAGGAAAGTGTGACAGGAGGTTTGATGTTAAATTATGTTGGCAAACATATACATTTTGAAATAATTGATATTACCAAACAAGTATAAACAGTAAGGTACAGTCTATACTGGTCGCTAGTCCATTGCAAAACAACACAGAGATAAACAAACTAAGCATTTATGCAAACACACTTCTTAAAATAGAGGGTAATTTATAGTTGCCACTCAACCCAACTTGCATATTCTCAAACTGAGAGAGGAAACCAGAGTACCCAGGAAGCCAACTTATAAATGGAGTAATTCCAAACTCCACAAAGAAAAATCCAAGCTGACAATTAGACAAGGGATCTTCTAGATTCAAGTCATCATTGCTAACAACTACATTTTTGAAATTTGGTATAAATGTTTCCCACTCCCCCATTAAAACCCCCTCATCACCACCACTCCTCAGCATGCACCTGCCTAAATGTTAAAAGACAACATGCATATGACAGACTTTGTTTTAATTATGTAGATAAGGTAAACCAACTTTAATGTAAATATACACAAAATGTGTCTTTTTTTGGCCATGTAGACATTACACAGAACTGCTGCTGCAATAGTTACAACAATTTCAAAACTCATCTGTTCTAAGCTGTCTCCCTTTGCTATGTGCCTGCTTGTGGACTTACTTGTCTAAGAAAATAAACTGCCAAATGTATATAGTTACTATATTATTAACAACAATGCAAAGTAATGAAATTAATAACATACACAGCACAGATATCAGGCGCCACAAATAATTGCCTAAATGTACAGATAGGTCAGATAGTGGTGTTATAAGCAAAATCCCCTCTGCTGAAGCTTATGTAAATGAAGTTTTCATTATATTATGACAAATATGATTTTTTTTTTTTACATCTGTCAATAGGAATCGTTACCTGAGATGTGCACAGATAACTCGTCCTACCTACCTCTGGTGTAGTCCTCTCTGCAAGACAAGTGCAGTGTCAGGTCAATCAAATAATGAAAAACGACACTTTTGGGGTGTTGCTATCTATTTTTCTGCATTTCTTCGTTTAGTTTCTTTTTTATGCTTGCAGTAACACCATCCTTACTAGGTGGTGCCCTAGGGGACTGCCTACATGGCCTATGGCAAGAGCCGGCCACAACTCTCTGTGTGCTCTACATCTGTATGTGCTTTTTTACTTACTTTTTACTTTCTGTGTGCATCTGGGAATGTGTCCAACTAAATTTTGTAGGACCAGGATAGTTTTATTTGCGTCATATGACTTGACCTTGACTCTTCTTCCTCAAGTTATTAATTATATTCAATGCCTTGTCCAAACGCATGTTTACCATGTATCATAAAATACCTTGTGCTTGCCATAATATGACATTATACATTTATCGCGGCTTATTGGGACGTTCTTTGAATCAACATGTCAGCAACTTATTGAGAACGCAAGCCAGTGGAGCAGCTTGATGTTGAATCCTGTCACCTTCTCCTCCCTAATCTCATGTTCCACTTTAATGAGGCACATTTGCAAGGTGAGAGATGAAATGTTTTCTAGTCCTTACACAACATGACAGGTATTAGGAGACACCAACAGCTGGTGGAATCAGGGATGAAGAGGCGAAAAAGGGAATGACAGACTGAAACTGAAAGTAGGGGGAGAATAATTTTAAAAAGATTGGAAGAAATGGAGTGGATTTAAAGCTACAGGCAGTTGAGGTTCAGCTTGTGATTGTCATCTGATCCTTGGACTATTCTCACCCTTCATTTGATATATTATTTGGGGTTACAACAGACTAAAAGAGAGAAAAAAAATTAAAAACAGACTGGAGAAAAAAAACTGTTGTTGGTACTGCCCGACAAAAGACCGCTATACAAAGGTCAATATTCATGTAAGATGAAATTATAACACCAAAACCCTGACACTGTGTTATTATTTCTGCCATTTAGATATCTGCTTTAGGATGTTGCTGGCATCACCACCTTACATGGAATTTGTAATGTACAAACTGTCATGTTTGCATGTTATAAGGACCCAAAGGCAGCAAAGAATAAAACCTAAAGGATTTATTTATAACAAAAACAAGGAGCAAACTTACAGAGTAAATAAATAAGTAAATAAATGATGAAAAATACCTAACCAATCTTTAATGTGTACTATTATCCCACAAAATAAAATGTTGATTTTTTGAAAAAAAAAAAAAGAAAATTACTTGTACAACACAGACAACATAGCTCAAACCAGACCTTTTGACAATATAGAAGAGGAAAAGCAGACAGATATATATAGTATAAAGTAGTCATTGTGCTTTTCTGCTTTTTCTCTTCTTTTTTCTTTCTTCTTTTTTTTCTGTGGTTTAGATGAAGAAACATTCCTTCAACAATGAAGAAAAAAAAATCATAGCCCAAAGAAAATATTTGAAGGTCAATCAAAAAGTCTAGAGAGCTATTAGTCAGGAATTTGGTTCCCAGAAGTTAACCCAATGACGACATAAATTGGCTAAAGCCAAACAATTCATGTTTTTCTTTGCCATTATTTAATCTTGCACCAAACTGTATGTTTTCAATTTCTAAGTCACCACTTAAAAACGTAAATTTTGAATAAACCTGCAGTTTCTTTGCTGACTGTCTATTTATTGTATCTGTCTATATATTGTTGGAATTGTTGAGTGTTGACAAGAAATGTGAGCATATCATGCTCTACTGGAAACAAATTCCACCAACTTGTTTTGTGGTCGTTAATAAATAATTCAGAATCTGAGATGAAATAATACACATAAGGGAGACAGCAATAATAGATCCAGATGAAGCCAAACATTTGTAGAATTAACAAAACCTTCTGTTACTGAAACAAGGTGTTGTTCATTGAAGTAAAACACAAAAAGCCATGTTTTAGCTGCTTTTATTCACCAAAACAACAACATTATGTTTCCTAAGTATGGTTTCCGATAAGTAAATGTAACCTCTCCGGCTGTCCCACTATCTTAGTTTGGAAAAGCAAAGAAAAAAACCCATTTTAAATCGTGTGTCTCTTTTATCTGAAGTAGTTCAGACAACAAATAAAAAAATAGATATTTAAGAAGGTATGTCAAAAGCTTTTTATATGTTAGTAACATTGATGGAAATCAGATTTGATTTCTTTTAGGGACAGAGCAGGGCTTTCATTATACCTAAACTGAATAAACGTGCTTTATTTGCAAATAAATAAGACAGCTGGTTATAAATTTATCCAAAAATCATATGTCAAACACCCAAGACCCTTTTAGCAGCAGCAATTATGACCTGTATTGACTGATTTGACACAATAAAAGACGATTCATAGGTAATATATTCATTTTCTTAGGAATACAGCCAATCAGTGCAATAAAAAAAAAGGCGTTCCTGGATTAGTTGCTTTGCAATATCGTGTCAAGTAGCACTGAAGCTATAGGTATTTCTGTTTTCTGTCCCAAGCTGCATTTTCTTTTCAATATTTTAGAATATATTTTGGTCCCACAGTCATTTGGTAAAACCTTGAAGTATACGAGATGCTGGTTCGGTCCCAATGTACTTTAGGTAAGGGTCCCAAGTTGAATAAAAAATATCCGTTGAAGTCTTTAGCATACATGTGATATATTCGTTAGGGATACATTCCTGTATAACATTAAGCCAGGACTTCAAGGAAGGAGCCGAGCTCTTAATCCAGAAAAGCAAAATATTTTTTCTGGCAGCAAAGGTCAATAAATTATACAATCGTTTATACTTAGGCTTAATTAAAGGATCCGGTAGACCTTAAAATGTTGATTTTAAGTTTAAGTATTACTAGGATATGTAGTATCTTTCCACTACATACAATTGTATGAGTTGTATAAGTAATACAACTTGTCTTTGCTCAAGAATATCTTACGCTGATTGCCTGTTCCTTGGTGTCTGTATTTTTTGATAGAGGGAAGAAAAAGAAAACATTTGTAAAAACAATTCAACAATGTGAAAGCTTTCCATTAAAGGAGTCATAACCTAGTATTATCTTGGATACCCACGCTCTATTATAGTTTTTCAGGCCCTTCTAAAAAAGAAAAGTTGAAAAAAATTAACACAGAGCTCCTCTGACCCTTATTTCTGAAGGCATTATTGTCTCGCGAGATCTGATGCGATACTTTGGCTGTCATGGACGGGCATTGTAATAATGCAAATGAGGGGCGCGTTGATTGGTGGCAGGAAGGAGGGGGGTTGACATCGCAGGTAACGCTTCAGCATATCTAACCCATAAAACTTTTATTATAAATGATTAGATTTTAGACCATAAACTTCAAGGTTTATTTTTAACGGAAAGATGGCTGAGGGCAGATGCTCCTGCTGTTCTTACAGAGGCCTCCCCACCTAATTTTAACTTTTCTTATTCAACCAGGAGTAGCCAAAGGGGAGGTGGAACTGCTTTTATAAGTTCATTAACCCTTTCCGCCAAACCTGTTTTACTTGATAATTTTACCACTTTTGAATATACTGCCTCTGTTTTTAGCACTCCTCAGATTTCATGTGTGACAGTTTATAGGCCTCCTAAAAAGAGCGCACTTTTTATTCAAGAATTTTCAGAGTTTTTATAAATTTTGCACAACTCTTATGAATAATATATAATAATAATTTTAGCTGGTGATTTTAATCTACACATGGATGACCTTTGATACAGTAGACCACACTATTCTTTTAACTTGTTTAAAACAGATTGGCCTCTCTGGTGCTGTTCATAAATGGTTCACATCCTATCTCACAGACAGGACTTTTATGGTAAGTTTAGATACCTGCTCCTCTAAGGTCCACAAGATCACATGTGGTGTGCCCCAGGGTTCGATTTTAGGCACAGTGCTTTTTAACCTTTATATGCTCCCTCTTGGCAGCGTCATCAGAAGACATGGAGCTAACTTTCACAGTTATGCTGACGATACAAAGTTATACATCTCCATTGCTCCTGATGACACACGGCCAATGGACGCACTTTTTAACTGCATTTTTGACATTAAATCCTGGATAGCAGAAAACTTTCTCTAACTCAACCAGGACAAAACTGAAATTTTAGTCATCGGTCCTGAGGCTCAGAGAGAGAAGCTTTTACCAAAACTACAATCACTGTCTTTTAATCCTTCTCTACAAGTGAAGAACTTGGGCGTGATTTTTGACTCTGAACTGACTTTTTGTTCCTCACATAAAAAATATTACAAAAATTGCTTTTTATCACTTAAAGAACATCGCCAGAGTCCGCCCCATTCTCTCTCTGGCCAATACGGAGACGCTGATGCATGCTTTTATCACCAGTAGGATTGATTACTGTAATGCCCTGCTTTCTGGTCTTCCCAAAAAGTATATCTCAGGTTTACAGCTTTTGCAAAATTCAGCAGCACGTGTCCTGACTGAGACCAGGAGGCGGGAACACATTACACCAGTTTTAGAATCACTGCATTGGCTCCCCGTATGTTTTAGGATCGATTTTAAGGTTCTTTTAATAATAAAGAACTGGCTCTCCAAAAAGAGCTGGAATTCCCATCACTAGAATTCAGTAATGGCGGCGCTCAACTGAATATGAGGGGGAGAGGAGCGAGGGGGAGAGAGGAGCAGGGCGGGCTTCCTGCAGCATAGGTAGGTCTGCGATGTCTATATATGGTATATCGTGCGCCAACTTGACGTCAAGTCGGCCAGAAATTAAAACCACGTATTTGAGTGCGCATGCACGTGGGCTGGTTGACGAACCCAGGGGTAAACAAACGCTTCACTTTTAAATATTGGTTTCCCGGGCAGTGTATAATCGTTAGGCAATCATAACATAAATTTTTTCTCATGGAAAAGTGAAAATTACAGGTCATGACTCCTTTAAATATGGACCAGTTACCAGTCTGAAGTTAACCCATGGTTGTAGTTCAGTGGTAGAGTTGTCGGCCTGCAACCCAGAAATCGTGGGTTCGATTCCAGTTTCCACCTGCTACATGTCGTTGTGTCCTTGGGCAAGACACTTCACCTACCCGCCTACTGGTACCGCCAGAGGGGCCAATGGCACAATATGGCAGCCTCGCTTCTGTCAGTCGCTTCTGTGGCTATAATCATAGCTTGCTACCACCAGTGTATGAATGTGAGAGTGAATGAATAATGGAGTTGTTGTTGTAAAGTGCTTTGAGGGTCTCAAAAAGCACTATATAAATTAAAGCCATTGACTCATACTAAAGCCTCATATTACTTCTATGGTTTAAAATCCCTTTAGGTTTCAAATAGAATGTTTTACTGTGGGCAGAGTTTGTTTAGCACTTTACCATCCCAGTTGGCTTCTGTTCTCTTCTTCACATGGAAGACAGCTAACTTGTTGAAAACGTCTGTGTGAAAAACTAAAGTACAGCTTGAATTGCCATTATTAGGATAGTGTTATTTTTAAAGTAAAATGTTTACAGCAGTAATTCTGTTGAGCAGAGTGCAGAGTAGCTAACTGAGCCCGGCTAATTACTCTATTAGCTTTCAATGTTGGAGCAGAATGGCAATAAATTATATCATTCTGCGCAAAAAGCAAGTAAATGCTTTAACTTAATTCAGCAGGTGTTTATTACATATTTTGCTTAAGTGATCCACCACTGTGTGATGAAAGCCAAGGGCAAATTTCCACATGAAGTGCATAGCAAAACCCTTGTTATGTGAAGGTTTTTAGTTGAGATAATTTCAGTTAATTTATGCAACACCAATTTGCAAAGAAATTGATAAATCTTCTAATAGATCTACTTGATCATTGTTTTGATAGGTTAATAGTATGAAGTACCAACAAATTTATTTATATGCAGTGTAGCATGCTGTTTGAATAATTTATATTAATGATGGGGGATTTCAGCGCACCCTAATGAGAAATCTTCCCAAAGATTCTCAGTGGTGTTGAGAAAGGGATTCAGTTGTCTAAGTGATGGTTGTCTAAGGAAATATCATTCCAGCTATTAATTGAGCATACTCACCTGGAACTTTGGGACCATAAATATCTGAGGGATAGACAAACTAAAGTTTAGACTTAAATCCATTTGATTACAATGATTCTAGATGTTTGATATTGACTTAAGTTCTGGAGTGTGATTGATGGAACCATTAGTTGCTTGTTTTTGCTAACTGCTGAAATATTAAAACTGCATCTATCAAAGTGTGGTAATAAAGATAAGAGAAGCAGCTAACTTTTAAATTCTTACCAGCAGGTTGCCATAGTAATGTTACGTACACATTTTATTTATCTTTGTCAAATTGCTGCCATTTTCTCGAAAACGGGAAAACAAAATCACAGACTTTTGCTAACACCATAAGACACTGTTGCAACTAAGTGTGACATGTGTTTCTCATACAAAAGCTGTGTATGCATGCAGCTAGGTTTTCTGTGAATAAAGTCATTTACTAAAAGATTTTGTTGGGCTGCTGGATATTTCTTTTCTATTTAAAAGGTTGGTTATACAACAAGTGTAAGTGAGCAAATTGTACTTTCATTTTGGTATAAAACCATCCCTTTACAGTCAAAGCTGTAAGCCCAGTGGGATGTTAAATATTATTTTTTATATATTTTTTGTCCTTTTACCTTAATTCTGAAAACTGCTACAGGTTAGATATTTTGTTTTTTAATCCAATAGGCCTTTGAATGTTTAACACATTTCTCAGGTAAAAGCACTCATGGCACAAAAAAGCAGGCTGTTTTGTTGTTTGAAAAACATTTCTGCTTTTGATAATCTAAACCCTCACCACCTTGTCTCCCACAGGGATGTTGTGCTCAAGGTAAAACGCTGTTAGTTTTCTGCCGTTTCTTGCTAAAAAGTAAAATTTTGGTGTCACCTCCTTTTGCATTTGCTTAATCTCATACATAATGTGCGATAAAACTAAAGAGAACACTTCCCTGCTGGGGGGTGAGCACCCTCGGGCCTCGGGTCTCCGGGCCCATGGCTGGATCCGTCCTGGCGTAGCCAGTTGTCGGTGGAGCCCAAGGGCTCATCACTGTAGCCCCCCAGGCCCCTGCATTGTAGTTGCTGGATGTTCCCCCGGGGCTCTCCTCTGCTCCTCTCAGCCCTGCGTTGGTCTGCCTGGGGCACCTGTGCTCTGGGGGTCCTTTGGATGTCTAAGGCTCTGATTTTCTTCATGTCTGTTTCAATTCCTGGGAGGCGGATTGATGGTTTCTCACACCAGCTATTGAACACTTGTATGGAGAAACCTTAAATACATGCATGCTCATACACACATATAGGTATGGGGATTCTGGTGTTTACAGTTGCACTCTTGAGCTTAGGTTACCATTACTAAATCTTGTAATAATGAGAACAATGAGCTTTTCAGTGATGCTGTTATTGTATTTATATATCTATTTGTGGGTTGTGGTTGTGTAGTACTCTGTTCGCATTATTTGCACAACGGCTTTTCTTATTACTTCAGTGGGAGGAAATAACGCACCATGCACTCTTTTTGCATTAGTGGTTAAGCTGCAGCCACCTGTCACCCCCAGTCTGTGTCCAGTGCAGTCACAGATGCGCTCCATGCCTCTGTAACTCTTCTTTCTGCTGTCAGCTCCCGGATAGCTAGATGCATTGGGTATGGTGTCCAGGTCTGAGGTGATGTATGGATGTTCTCATGGGCATATTTTTTGGATTTATGCTAATTTTTGTGTTAGACTGTCTCATAAACTCCCATTAAAACACTGAGCTTTTTGGGTATAATGAAACAAAACGTGAACATATTCAAAGGGTGTGAATACAAGGCAGTGCATGTGAATGTTTAGGTTTATGTGATTTAAGCTGATTTGTTGCATACATGTTTTCGTATTGTGTAATTTCAGGCTTATCAGGCAGACATGCTCAAGTCTAGAAAAGCTAGATCACAAGCTACATCTTTTGTATAGTCTTTGCGAAAAAGCCGTACTATTATTTCAAAGTCAGCTGTCAAATTCAAAAGATTAGAATGCAACTTTAAAAGACTCTTAAAATCTTTGTCTCTTACTTTCTTCAGTTTTGGATAGTAAGACATGTTCTGATCACAAATTAGGAAGCCAGTCGGAAATCAACTTGAAAAATATGAGCTTTTAGTCTGTGATGCAAAGTAATGATTGGGTTTCACATCTGAAGTTGAAAGGTCACAGTCATCTCCATCTTTGAAGAGCCAAGAAGGCTTTGAGACAAGAGCATCGCAGTCAAGTTGCTGGTGCAGGCAACGCAGGGGTGAAAAGGTCAAAACCTTCCACAAATGTGTCAGTCTGCAAGCTGATGAAATAATGACATGGTTTTTCAAAGTGCACTAATTGCATTGAGTGGCTTTCTTTTTCTAAAAATAAATAACTTTTTGTTCTTGTTTATGCTGTTTGCAGTAGATAAGTTGATAAAAGAACATCTTTAGAAATTATATTGCTTCATCTTAGCTATAGGGACTAATGGAGCTATATTAGTAATGGCATGGAGCCGTCTAACTTCCAGCCAAGTAGAATTTTATACCCATCAAGAAGGACTCCTGGGTCCAAAAGACTCATTAAATCTAAAACTTTAAGTTCATTATTGAACATAGCTTTAAATATTAAATTTCAGTCTGCCAGGTTTTACTTGGAAAAGCAAAATAGGCAATGTAAATATTTAAGTAGTGCACATACCCTTATATTTTCTTTAGAACATGAAACATGACCCTGGTGTGTGTGTATGTGTGTGTGTGTGTGTGTGTGTGTGTGTGCGTGTGTGCGTGTGTGTGTGTGCGTGTGTGTGTGTGTGTGTGTGTGTGTGTGTGTGTGTGTGCGTGTGTGTGTGTGTGTGTGTGCGTCAGCCTGAATGCTTCATAAACCTCTACGGCAGCAAAGTAGTATAGTTGCATTGTTTAACCAGAAGTGGCAACATCAGTTGTTTTTGTTGTTCCTGATCTTATGTTTTTGATATCAAATCCATAATGTTGTTTCAACAGAAGAAAATTCCTGCGAGTTTTTCCCTATTTACTGTGAGAGCACAGAATTACTAATCAAAGGCAAATGTCTGCAGAACATTTGTCTCTTTTTTTGACTCCCAGGTTAGAGAGTTAATTTTCATTAATATTCCCAGAATAAACATAAGCAAACAACTACTTTTTTGTTTCATTTTTTTATAAAGATAGCAGTATCATAAGTATTTCAGCACAATACATTCCTCAGAAAAACAAGTAAAGTTGAGCTAAGACATTATTTGGAAATGTGACAGAAGAAAACAGTGGAATTCTAACAGTGTTTGGACTGCATCTGATCTATCATTATTGCAACATGACACTGTAAAGCATTTTAATAGTAGGCCTCATTATACACATTTTGCACCACATGACTGTATTTTTTTTTCTTAACTACAACACTGCAACAGGTTTTGGGTGGAGCAAGAGGGTAGGCCAAGGTGTTACATGTAATGTTTTGTATGAAGAGGTGGTATCCTATTTTACTGAAGCACTCTAGTTGGCTGCATTAAACCCACCCTTGTTTGACTTTCATTCTAACACAACTTTAGCTTCAACTTTACATTTATTGTCCTGAAAATTCAGTGGGGTAGAAAGTAGTGGCATTTGCCAGCAGATGTTAGCAATTGCCCTACCTACATCTAAACTAAGTAGTGAGGAGTTTGAGTCTAGTGTGGTATCTTTGGATATAAGAGTGAAACTCGAAAAATTTGAATACTGTGCAAAAGTTCATTTTTTTCAGTAATTCAACTTAAAAGATGAACTAATATATGAGATAGACTCATTACATGCAAAGCACACTATTTTAAGCCTTTATTTGTTATAATTTTGATGATTATGGCTTACAACTTATGAAAACCCCAAAATTCAAAAGTGTTAACATTTCTATGTATGTACATACTAGTATGTATTTTCTTGTAAATATGTATTGCAAAGAATATATATTATATAATCTGTCTGTAAGAAAAAGGAAATGAAATGGTCTTCAGTACATTATTTTCAGATGAAGTCCAGAAGAAAAAAGCTTATTCTAAAGGAAATAAGTAGGATGGGGTTTTTTTTCATTTAGTTTTAGCACTTTTTAACCAGTTTGGTTCACCTCCAACACATCTCACAGTAATTGAAAAGACACCTGCTTTTTGAAAGCACACAATCCTGCCGGAGCACAATCAGTGCAGCAGCCATTGCATGCTGAAATGCTTACTTTGCCATTCCACCCTCTGGGGGAAAGATGCCTGAGACTAATTCTAGCATAAAGAATCAAATAAAACAGGCAAATGATAAGCACACCAAAATATGATATACACTGAGTCACAAACAATATAGTTTGCTTAGAAGAATGTATTATGACGAGGCCCGACAGTTTTTACTGTTAGTTTTTCAAAGTGCAATTTCAGACTACTTCAAAGATATTGATAAGAAAATATGACTCACATAAACAAACAATGGCATAAACTTAAATCCATTTCAAAGATGTATAGACTCACATTTTGGCTTGCAAATAGTTTGTTAGGAGGCTTTCTCTATTTTTCACAAATTATAAAACTGAATAAAATATTTTTTAGTTTAAATTGAGATTGTATCAAAATTCAAAAAGGTGTTTTAATAATTTATTTTTTGTATTAGCAATTTAGACAATATTGAATAGTGAATTATAAGAAGTAAAGAACAAAATCAAGGTCAGCTGATAACACAAAATGATGCATTCCACAGCAAAGAGGATAAAGAGTAAAAATCAAGGTGATGACACATAAAAGAAGAACATTACAAGGATGTGAAGAAAACAGTTAGAGAAAGGAATAGATAGGGGTAAGATAAGTGGGAGACAGGTAATAAATACAAAGCAAGGAGATGAAAAACGAAAGATCAGCCAAGTAGGAATATCTTAAAACAGCTCACACTGACATAGGAAGACATAAAATGTTCAAATGAAACAAGGTTGAGCAAGAACAAGGGGTTAGACACAGAATTGTATTTTCAGGGACAGTGTTATATTGGCTGATGTTCTTTATTTGGAAGATGTTAGATGGAAACAAATGCAAATGTTGCTTTGATGGACTGCCTTGACTTGGTTCATCTATGTGCTTCAAACTAAAGTAAAAATATGTTTCATGTTTGCTTTTTTAATGCTTATTTTCTTCGCAGTTGCTGGGAATTAATTCATCTTTTACATAGCATTTCAGTAAAAAAAAAAAATACATGTATAGATTATCCATTTTGAAGAATGACGTCACTCTCTCACAGCAGTATTTTGTTCCAATAAATTTGCTGTCTTTATGTGCTAAAATGTAGCTGTTTATATATGAACTATGCCTATAGAGACTGGATCATTGGACCCTAGTTTCTACTGCACCAGAAATCAAAATGGCAGTAAAAATTCATTTTCTGATATGAAGATGTGCTTTAATAATTTCCCTGAAAGGAATAATGTAATTTAGTCCTCATGTTATCACAGCTGATTTCCCTTTGGACTGGATCGTTTAAAAAAATTCATCAAAAGTCTCATACACATACAAACTCATATGTACACATGGTTTTAGTTTTACACAAATTTAATGAACAAATTTTGCTCTATTTCTATAATCCCGATGCTGCTTAAAAATATATATATATCCCAAATTGTTAGAGAGCAGGATAAAGTAAATTCCCATGCTGGCCTCAGCTCTTAGCTTTTTGTTGCCGTCACCTCCATGATTTCTGCTGCCCCATGCTGTTGCAGCTTCTGCTTTCACTGTAGTTGGCAGAACCTGGCCATCACTATGACAGATCACTGCTATTACCACATGTTCTCCATTACTAGAGAACAGCCGTACTGCTGGGACTACACATACACACAAACAAGCGTTGCAGCTATCACCACTTTCAGCTGGCTTCAATTGATTTTGTACAGCCCAACTCATACCATAACTCTAAATCTTAACCATCACCAGTTCATGTGACACCATTCCCTTAACACAAAATCAAGTCATGCCATACCTTTGACAGAGATCCATGTTTTTTTATTCTGTCTTGATATAGATCTTCACAATATTACCAGAAATATACCCATTGTCCTAAAATTATTTATGTTTAACCACAGAAGATTCAGGTACAACTTAGAAAACACAAATGTGCACTGGTGTGTAAATCAAAGCACATACACATGGAGACACAACACAGTGGTAAAAAAGTATGTTATCAGTGAAGATATATCAAAATTGTCCATACATGTACACAGAAAAAAACTGCAAAAGAGTTGGTTGGAGTACTACAATAAAGGCTAGAGGTCTGAACTGGGTTGCAGATTGACAAAGAGTATGGAAGGAAACAAAAAGAGCATTGATTGGAAAGATAGAACCCTGTGGTCAATACCATACTCCAGTAAATCTAGTTTTAGATTTAGAGTCTCTTTCACTTGATGTCTTACTAAGCGAAAAAGAATCAGGCTCAGTGGAAAATGGTGCCTCCTTATCTATTGTGCCAAATTGTTATCTACTGTAGTCTCTGTTCTTTTGTGTGTTCTTATGTTTTGGAAGTTTTGAAATACTACATATATCCATCTGAGCATACAATTCTCCTCTTTTAATTCTGATTAATTAACTGTTGTGATTGCATTTCTCATAAGATGAACTGAACAGACTTTTGGATGTCTGGGAGCTATTTCAAAGATGGACTGCGCAGACCACATTTCCCAGCAATCCTAGCAGTGACCCCCAACACACTCCTATTGGTCCGTGACCACCCACAGTGACATCAGCGATGACATCACGGCCAAAGGGGGCTATAAGAGTAGTCGCGCCCATTTTGAATTGTTCTCCAGCTGGAAGTTCTTGGATGAAGTACTGCTGAACAGAGGACATCTCACCGGTGAAGATTCTCTTTTGTTCTGACCCGCTGGACCGGGGAAGAACTCGCTTCGAAGTGCTCATACGGTTTGTGTATCTCGTGTGAGCTATATCAGAACTGTTCCCAGACAGTTCGTTAGACGTCGACCTACAGGCCATCCAGCCTGCCTTTGGGCCACACGGCCCTTAAAATCCTGTACATGTTTTTTTTATAACTCTTCCTTTTCTTGCTCAACTACGGACACAATTCCCTCTCCTCCTAGTGGACTGGACCTCCTTCAAAGCAAAGTAGGACTGAACCGGTTCATTTATACTAATAATGTGTCTGGGCATAGATAAACAGAGAAAATAGAGTTTTAACGAGTTAGATCTCGTTCATTGTTGGTTAAAGTGTTTTTAAGCGCTGTACCTGTTTCCTCATTTTTGCGTCGTCGCACGTATAAGTCTGAGCTGTGAAATTGCTGTCTTGGAAATTGTCTGTTTTATCCTGAGCAGATCACACCTTTCTTTTTTCCTTCCTCTTGTTTTCCCTCTCTCTCCCTCTCTCTCCCTCCCTAATAACTCCATTGGCAGTCGGGCTCGGTCCGGCCTGCGTTAGCTGGTCTTAGCTGAAAAGTTTAACTGCATTGTCTTTAGTCTGTCGCTAAAGCAGAGGCCTACCACATGGACGCTTCCCCCATGTGCTCCTTTAGCCAAAGCTAGTTTAATGATTCTTTCTTAGACTCCATGTGCTCCCCTCCATCTTGGCACAGAGCTGAGATTTATGACTTTGTCTCCTAGGCTATCTGTGATTTGAGCCCCCTGGAGTGAGGGCCCCCCTCCTTTTCTGACCCGAACCTCAGCTGTCTCACTGATTTCATTTCATGTTAATTGTGTTTAATGTTCACCTATTATTATTGTCTAAGATCTGTAGTAATTTTTGCATGCTTTAGAATAGATGGGATTTTCTATTTCCTAAATAAAGTCCCCTTATCTTAAAGAGAAGTTGTGTGGGATTACTTGGAGTGATGCATACAATTAATGTCCACAGCGTTAGAACTTATTCCTTCATCTATTGTTTAATTATCTGAGACTGAACAATTTGGCTATATATATATAAATGTTCCTGGAATCCAACAGGATGGTGTCCCTAAACTTGGTAATTTTTACATAAAATTATTAATCTTATTAATAATTGCCCTAAGCAATTATTCATAATTATTCATAGCCAAATCCTACCTATCTGCGGCACAACATAACCTGAGAAAAGTGTAAAAAAAAAGATTGTATTTAGATTTAAATCATTTAACCTAAGCTTTAAGCCTCAGGCAAAAGGAAATTTGTTAGGGTGTTCAAGAGAACATTGGAATCACAAAGGCACTCTCCAGTCTTAAACTGGAGGATTATGGAACACCAGTTTTGTTGTCCACAGTCAGTGATGGACTGGCCATCAGGAGCACCAAGACATTTCCCGGTGGCCTGGCGACCAAACTGGCCCACTCAGCGATTGCAGACGGTCAGGTCCAGTCGTGCTTCATTTTTAAAATAACAATCCGTCGTGCGGCTCATTAGGGCATCTGCACCGCTGAAGTTCACGCAGATGCAGCAAGGTTGGGCACAAACACACCCACTCCCCCTGTCAGCAGCACAAGTGGTGGACGAGCTCCTGCAGTCACGACAGTGGTGGACAGCAGTACCAAGGATTCAGAGCAGAAACCTTCAGGTACAATTTAAGTTCAAACCAAACATTCACTTATGGTGATCAGTATACAATGAAATTTTAAAGTCTTGATTATTTAAATTGGTAATTTCTCTGTGTTTAAAGTTTCCTTGTTCAGTGTTAAAGAGAATAAATCTACACATCTACCTTGTGGTATGATACTCTGGTTGACACAGTAGTCAAATTTATAACTAGTCTGGTACCTGTTAGTTTAAAAATAGGATTAGCCTCAAGTTTAGGTGGATAATGGTGTAACCTGTTTTAACCTCATTTTATCAACTACTACACTGGTAAATGTCCAGGTTGCACAATTACCAGTGTAGTACTAGATTAAATAGAATTTCAGTTAATGCGATTTGAGTACAGGTTTTTGCAGCAAAACATCAATATTTATTTTTTAGGTGAAATGAATTGAAAAGCTGTGCGTTAATTGGGTGGTGGTGGCCTGGGATGGTATCAAATTCCCGGTCTGAATTATTGTCTCAGTCCGCCGCCGTCCACAGTCAAACAAGTTTAAAGTTGGCATAGATTGATGGGGTACTGAAAAGGAAAGAAACACCTGCTGTAAAATTTAAACAACCCATTATTACCCATCAAGCCTTCTTGAGAAAGGGTTTATGTTCAGACAGGACACAGATTGATCTATGTGGCTACCATGACAGGGATGTTTGTGGTCAAGATGAAATTTTCAGACCTAAGAAACTGGGCCATCGGTCCATATGGAGGTGACAGCATCATGGTGAAGATCTGTTTGGCTGTTACTTAACACTAATACATAATGCTAATGGTATCCCCCAAAAATCTGAGCTTCAGAAAACAATTGAGGTAAAACACGGAAAATAGCAACTTATCTGTGGAAAGATTTTCAACATTACAAGCAATAAACTTAGATACTCCAGTGCAACATATTTTTTGTACTGCACAGATTTGCAAAAAATGTTGAAAAGTAAATAAAAAAAAAATTTCCTACATTAAATATAATGGAGAATTCAAAGTGGGGAACATGAGGATACCTTTATTGTGACAACTTTGAAAACCCATGTGTATTTAGACTACACTTAGCAAAGGATGTGCACTTTCAGCACATCATGGAAATTTGCTTATATTAATAGTTAATATTATATTATTTTACGAGTGAGACTGTAAGTTTTGAATTCATATCAGTTTAAGCATTTGCTATGGCAATGGTATCATTTTATTAAAGTTTTTATCCTATTTATCTTTTTTATCTAAACGTATCGTTTTTATCTAAATTGTAGAAATATGAGCTATTGTAAGTAAACAAACTGTACACATCTAATATGTTTTAGAGGTAAGACAGACTTCAGGGAGCAAGACCAAGTAAAGTTAAAGGATGGAATCGGTACAGCAGTATATACAGTGTATTACATTTTGTCAATCAGAAAAAGCAGACACAGCATCCAGCAATTACAGATCTAAAAAACAAAACAGATGGAGAACAGAATTGGCTGGAGAATTTAGAACTAGCATAAAAAAGGTAATAAAATACACAAATATCTTTTTTATGGCTCCTGAGCATGCCTGAGGGTTTTGGCTATAGTGTAAAGAAATGTGCATAACCATTTATGGTACTGAGGGAAAGTGGCAGAATATTGTTCAAGTGCAAAATCCCACACTTTGCAAAACAATATTAATATAAAACAATATTTGTTATCAAGAACACACACAAGGTGATTCATGTTTTCTGTTGGGGAAAATAAAACAACCGGTTGAGATGATGAAGCTTGGTGTTTTCCCTCAGTGAACAGTGGCAGATGGAATAACAGGCAGAGGATGTGGAGTCAGTGTGTAATACAGCACAGAAAAATGCTTTTGTTCTTTTGCTAAAGTCTGTCCTTACCAGAGGGTTATTTCATTAAACAAATGTGTGTATCAACTGTTTAGCCATGAGATAGGGGGAGAGACAATAACACAAGCTTACAGGTAGTTGATCATTTGTGCTGTTCTATTGGTTGAGAGGTAAACTGATCGTTTTATTTCTAATGTGTTTTGTTTAGTACCAGCTTCACTTCTGAAAACACAGTCGCACTTCAGAATACAGGGTTTACTTATCCTCCGCATAAATGCCTATCATTACATCAAGAATCTGATTTTTAGGGATCTGGATAATATATGTTTAGTTCAAAACTTTTTCTGCTCAACTGCATCTTTTTGTTCTGTAAAATACTGTAACTCTAACAAATGGTGCCATAAAATCATTTATTCATTGTCCATATAAACTCATCCTTTCAGGGTCATGGGGGGATGGTACCTATTTCCACCGGTCATTGGGTGACACTGGGTGGGCAGGGTACACCAAGTAAATCACCTGGCAACACACAGACACAAAGGACAAAAAAACAAACTTGCATACACTTACTAATAAAGGCAATTTAGAGAGATAACTTTAGATTCATATTTTTTAGATTGTGGTAGAAAGCTAAAGTACAAAGAGAAAACCCATATATGCTCACGAAGAAGATGAAAACTTAAAAAGAAAAAACAGAAAGACAATAGGCCAGAACCTTCTTACTGCGAGACAACAGTATTAACAGCTGTGACACAGTAGAGCCCCAAAATTAGATTGTGTAGATGTATTTCATTGTGTATATTTTTTTTAGAAAACCTCTGCCAAATTTCATCAAACTCTTCTAAAGTCATATTAATATACTATATACCATACTTATATAGTTATATAATGGTACATCAGTCTTTCCAACAAAAAAAAGGATGCTGTCTCTGTTATCTACTTATTTATTGGATGTATATCCCTTTTCCTAGGATAGGACTGTCCTTGTTCAGACATTCAGTGGTCCTGAATCAATTACAATAGACTGTTAAGTTACTTGCTAAGTTGTCTGGGTAGATTCTTTGCAAACATAACTTTGGTTAAGCAGGCCACTTAAACACAGATAATTCTTGATAGAGTTTGAGCAGCTGTTTTGCAATGTTTTTTGCAACCTCTGGTAAATCCTTACACAGTGAAACATGGTGCATTCCTCTTAACATTTTCTCAATGAGTTTGGAATGTCAAAGGAGGTTGTCTTTTTTTGTATTTTATTTTTAAATACATTATAGTGTATTGATATGTAAAAATATTGATATGCTTAGGTGCATTTACACAGTATTTTTAGGTTTGGTTAGGTAGTTCAAAATGAAAAATTATTGCAGGTGTTTGGGATAAACAGTACATATAAGAACAAGCATCACAAGAGTTTTAGTCGTAAAATAAAAAAAAATTTGTTAGAGTTTTATGTAAAGTCAACACTAACTTCTAAATTATTCGACCCCCTCTTCACAAAATGCTTCATAAACCACACATTTGCAAATCTGTTTTGGTCTCATGCACACCTTATGCAACCAGTTAGGGGCTTCACAAGTTGCATCAGATCTACTTGAGATATAACACCTTATATAACTGGAGTGCTGATTGTAACATCTCTTTTTTTTATACAAATATATCTAAGTCAAGAGAATTGTTTAAACTTTTCAGAAGATAGATAATTCTCTCGTACAAACTAAAATATTCAAAAACATAGCGAGGTCCCTGAATGTTTTAGCGATACAGTTGGAATCAAAGTTTGCAAGTTTTTGTCAAATGAACAGTAAAACACTACCTGAATGTAGCTCCTATTTGCGCATTGTTGGATAAAAAACCCAAAGATGTTTAATTTGGTTCTGTTGTGTGGAGTAATCAACATTTTTATGGTATGTTGATTAACTGTGAGTCTGGACAGAGAAGAATCAAGTATACACTGAAAAGAACGCCATGCCTACAGTGTAGCATGGTGGTGGTTCAGTGACGCTATGGGGGTGCTTTGCTGGAAAGTGGCAAAAATCCAAAGCATATCTCAAAGTCCCCCAAGGCTTCATATCAGAAGACAATCTAGAAGATACTAGAATGGCTATCATAATCCCCCTTCTTGAACTCTGTTTGAAATCTCCCACAGGACATGAAAAAGGTGCTTGAAGCACTCAAGCCCAAGAATATTAACGACGTAGAGGCTTTTGCCCAAGAGTGGGATAGAATTCCTCAGAAACACTCCCAAAAGCTTATGCCTGGGCAAGAGTATTTGCAGCAGGTCATAATATATTCAATTCAATTCAATTCAGTTTATTTATATAGCGCCAATTCACAACAGATGTCATCTCAAGGCACTTAACAAGAAGTCATTTCAATACATTTATACAAACATTCCAATCAGTTAAAAAGTTTCCTATTTAAGGAATCCCAGCAGATTGCGTCAGTCATATATATAAAAAAGTTACTCTACTAAACCCCAACGGGGCCTCTCAAGAAGGAAATAAATAATTTTTAAAGTGCAGTAGTCATTTAAAGTGCCTTTTTGTGTTTATTAAACCATGTGTAATATTAGTCGTGATGAGCATATAAATTGTTCTTGTTTGATAGGTGTATTGGAAATAGCTGCTAGTTTTTATATTTTCCTAGTAAATCTAATTTTTGGGAAATCTTTGGTTTTGTAATTTAAATGTACATATATTATTCTTAATTCTGTTTTTTATATTTTGCTGAGAATAAATTACACTCAGGGGAGAGGTATTTTTTACACTAGATTTTTTTTGGGGATATCATGATAGTGGGGACTTGCAAGGTTTTTATTTGCTAAAGAAAATAAACCATGTATTTATTTATTTCCACTTTACAAATATTTATGGCTTTGTTTTGGTCTGTTCCTTAGAATTCCAGTAAAATGCATTAAAGGTTTGAGGCTGTAACATTACAAGATTTCAAAAATGCTTTTGCAAAGCGCTGTGGTGGGTGTTTCTGATCCTGAAATTGTTTGTCTTTAGTAAACAGCAGAAAATGCATCACAACCTCTTTCACATATCAGAATAAAGAATAGATTAAGTATGATTTTGTTGTCGTCAACTACATAACAACTACCTCACCTGTCGTTAATTAAAACATCAGTAAGGCAAAAGAAAAAGCTGTCTTAGTATCATTATGACACCTCAGAAAGACTGACAAAGATACTTTTGCTCTACCACATTGCCCTCTCAATTTGAAGACTCAATCCCCACCTGATCCAATCCTGCTGGATGTTGTAAAGTAATGCTTAACAGCACCTTTTCCTCATCTGGATTCTGCACCAGCCTCAGTCATTCTCACACTCTCAGAAATGCACAGCAATACACACTCTACACACACACACACACAAACACACCCATACATACACACAAAAAAGGGTCTTGCTTTCAGTCAACACTCTTACTGTGCTCACAAGTGCAGAGTCAACTGTTTTATCCACACTGCCGACGGGAACCGCTTTGCATCTTCTTCTGTCACACTGACACAACAAGAGAAATTCTCTAAAAAATACAAAGCCAGAGGGATTGGGAGAAAGATAGAGAAAAGCAAAGAAATGGAAAGGGAAATAAAACAGAGTACTAGATGGAACAGGTAGAAACCCATCTACACATTCTGCTGTCAAATATCGTACGTATTACTCAGTCTTAAAAGTCAGTCAAGAGTTACTAATGTGGACAATATATATAGAAAAACAAATATCCTATTCAATCATTACCACAGCTATAAATAAAAATACAAAAATTTCCCTTAGGTGTCCCTGGTATTTGCAACTTGAGCATTACTAGTTACAAATTAACTGTCATATATTATTGCTATTAAAACAAATTTTTGCCACTAAAGCAGTAAAGTCCAAATCTTCTGTGAAATATAAAAGGCAGTGACACCAGTTCTACAAAATTGTCTTTGATGGCTGCATCAGTGGAACTGTTTCAAAGCGATAAGGTGCCAGTGATTTATTTGAGTTTAAAAAACACGTTCCTATGTGGGTGAAAACGTGTATCAACATTTGCTTTGATCTATATTTTTCTGTTAATTTATTATTTCTGTTCCTCTTTATATGCTTCCATTTTTGCGTGCACATGCTCATGGTGATGCATGCTGCAGTAATAGAAGTTGTCCTACAGCACACAGTCTGGTGTTTGCAGCCGGAAAGCTGTCATAAACAATCTGCTGCGGCGTCAGTTAAACAGGAAGCGTGGGAGAATTGGGTACTCTGCAGGCTACAACCAACCCCACATACTCTAAATAGACAAACCCATCTGCCTAATGCACCAATATCAAAATGAGCAATGGATATCACTTATGACATTGTAATAGTTCTGAAACAACAGGTTGGCAACAACTTGAATGGCACTGGCCAGGGACTCTGGGAGGTGTGCTTTGATTCTGTTTGAAGCAGAAGTCAGTTATGCTACACTGTGAAAACCGCTGGCATGTCCCTGCAGGAAATGAAGCTTTTCAGGTTCAAATAATTTCACACATAAATGTGATGGGGTTGATGTAATATTTGGTTGAAATAGACTCAAGGATTCAAGCCATAATATCATTTTACCTGGGACAAATTTAGCACATCTTATATATACAGTAAAAATTATTCATACCCCTCTCATATTTATGTTTAAAGTAACAGTAAGTTACTTCGCAGGCTTGTTTTAAAATTACAATTTTAGTGTGTTGACTTATTTATATATTTTTAACTGTTCAAAGGCAGTGTATTGCCCACAGCCAAAACTGAATAGATCAAAAACTAATCTAAAAGGAGCAAATCATGAAAATCTGATAAAAATATTTGCTACTCTGACTGAACAGAAAGATAAAAAAAGAAAAATGTGGTTTACTGAACATAAGAGCCCTTTCTTTGAAGACTTTGTTAGTTAAGTAGGGCCTACTTGATTTGCGATAATCAGATTGATACATTTTGTCTCACAGACACCTGGTTGGAGCAAGAGCATTTTGTTTGTATAGATGAGTCAACTCCTAATTATTTAGATTGTCACAGTCTGCAAAATACTGGGTGAGGGAGAGAAGTAGCAATTGTCAGTCAGATTTATTGATGTAGCCTAGGTAAGTTATTAGCTACAATTATTTAGAATATCAAAGCACTAAAACCATTTGTGTTTATTTTGTATCGTCCTCCAGGCCCTTACTCTCATTTTTGAGATCAGTTCTCGTATATATTATCTGATTCAATATTAAATACTGATAAAGTCATTAGTGTGGAGGATTTTAACATTCATATTGACACTGAAAGTGTTAGCCTAAATGTAACCTTTAATGCTATTCTAGATTCAATTGGCTTTGCTCAAAACATCCACAGACCTACTCACTTTTGTCTTCATACTCTGGACCTAGTGCTGACATATGACATTGAGTGTAAAATAGTAACAATATTTCCACATAATAACCCTATCCTGTCTGCATTTAATAACCTTTGAGTCTAACCAAGTACAGTGCCCCTGAGGAAACAAAAGGAAGACGGAGGAATTTATTTTATTAAAGTATATTTTTTATCAGACAATCTAATAACTATCAAAGAATCTGTTCCATTTTTAATTCCCTTTGTATAACAGAAAAACACAGAAAAATGCAGCAAATTAATTTATACTCAAACTGACGTTCTTGTTCTTAGTTTTACTTCTACATTGCATGTAACATTGGACAATGCAGCCCCCTTTAAAATCTAAGAAATTATTCATAAGAGGCTGGCTCTTAAGTTTAATTCAGAACTGTGTAATGTAAAGCAAAACACTAGAGATTTGGAGATAAAATTGTGCTCTTAACATTTAGATGAGTCCTACTTAACCTGGAGAAATAGTCTACTGTTGTATAAATAGACCCTTTGTCAATCTAGAACTGTGTAATCTTCACCATTAGTAGAAGGAAATAAGAATAATTTTAGGTTTCTCTTGAGTTTAATTCCCAAACCGTAAGTAAGTGAGGCAACATTGGAGGTAAATGTTAAATCTGACCTGTGTTTGAACTGTTTTGATTGAGTTGTGCTTTCTGGGTTATTGAAAATATTGGATGGATCTTGATTATTAAGGACTTTACAATATATATGAAATGACAATTTAAGTGTCATGTTTGATTTAGCAAGGAACTAATGAAGTGAAGTAAAAATATGATCTCTTTTTAATTTTCATCAGAACCCTCGCTGTAGTATTTGGACTCAGCTTAAAGCATCCAACTGGATTTTCTGGACTTCCCAATGGTAAAAAATAAAACAGTCCAGCTTTAAAGTAACAAATGCATGAACTAGTTTTTTTCAGCTGGGTTTCCTTGGATGGAAAACGTTTTAACTAATTTGAATTATAAACTGAACTTGACCAAATTGTTTGATAACTAGGATAACTGGCGCTATATAAATAAACTGAATTGAATAAAGACTAAGCACAAGAGAAGGTGACTGGAAAGGGACTTTCTGCAACCAAATAATAGTTTTTAGAGTAACATCAGTGTTCCAGGAAAGCCAGTTAAGGTTAAAACCTTTACTAAGGCTTTGAAATCTTTTAGAATTACAGATATTTAGCGTTGACTTTCAAAATACAGAAGAAATCATTTAAAGAGCATATTGCAGGTTAAATATTTTCTAAAATGCATATAAAACGTTGTCCAAAATAATATTTGAAACGTTTGAGAATATTTTTTTGTTTTTACAGTACATAACGGCACAAATTTTAATAAAAACGTTCATAATCTGGACGTGTGATGTAAGCAAAGGGAGTCATATGCTATGGGCTGCCTCAGCTCAGTGTAGCGAGTAGGTAGTTATTGGATAGAACGGTGCTGTTATCGAGAGTCAGTGTGTTCAATAGTTTTGTATTGCATGCATTTGTCTTAAAAATGTTAAATTATTGTGTTTGTGGAGGCTGTACAAACAGCAGGCTGTCAGGACATCAATTCCACTAATTTCCAAATAGAAACAATAACGGAGCCATCTTCCGTTCCTGGGTGTGTTTTGTGCAGCTGAAAAGACAATATTTCACTTCTGCTTTGGCTACGAAAAACAGTCATTTGTGGCGCTCACTTCAGACCGGAGGATTACCATACCAGCGATGTGATGGAGTTCAACATGGGGTGCAGAAGCAAAAATCTGTCGTGACTGACACAAGGCGCAGTTCCTTCAGTCCACACAACTTTATTGACACTGCTGTCAGCGGCTGTTTCTGGGGCTGCAGCAGGTGGGAGACAGGGTCACGAATCCATTAGAGGCTCAGCTCTATGCAGACAGGATCTTGGCATTGTAAGTCTTGTTGTTTATGCTGCTAATTACCAATTGTTGAAAGAACAATATAAAAAATTAGATGCGACGTGATCTGTGGGTTGTCAAATAAGCCATACAAAAGGGTTATCAGGAAAATGTGTATGTCGCCTCTCTCTCTAAAGTGCTATACCATGTTATGTGAACGGATATTAATGAGTTTGAGACAATTTAGAAAAGCTCATTATTGTTTATTATTGGCAAGGATCAACACTATATTAGCTGACAAATAGTGTTTTTTTATTTTCTGGTACTGCACAGTGGCTGTGCACAGTTGGTAGCACTGTTGCCTTGCAGCAAGAATGTCCTGGGTTCGAATCCCAACCTGGGGTCTTTCTGAGTTGAATTTGCATGTTCTCCCTGTGCATGCGTGGGTTCTCTCCGGGTACTCCGGCTTCCTCCCACAGTCCAAAAACATGACTTTTAAGTGAATTGGTTCATCTAAATTGCCCTTAGATATGAGTGTGTGCATGTATGGTTGTTTGTCCTGTATGTCTCTGTGTTGCCCTGCGATGGACCGGCGACCTGTCCAGGGTGTACCCTGCCTCTTGCCCCTTTGACCGCTGGAGATAGGCACCAGCCCCCCTCCAACCCTGCATAAGGATGAACGGGTACAGAAAATGGATGGATGGATATTTTCTGGTACATGATAGTAATCTGTACGAAATTGTGACATTAGCACATGAGTTTATGCTAACATCGGTCTCACCATGACATCTGCCCGACTCTCCACTGATTGTCCTGGCACCACAGCTCTATCTCTCTTCTTTGGCCATTAATCCTTCCCCTGCGCTCATCGCTGTATGGTTGTGGTCCATCATGTGTGTAATTGTAAACATTTAAGGTTTCTTCAGTGTCGGATCCAGCATTAAAATCCATTGTTTTTTTGTATTGATGGAGCTGACGGGTCTCCCTTCGCCTACGTCACTTCCAGTCTGGCGGAGATTAAATTTTCTCACAAAAACAAAGAAGTCTAAATAATTTCTATACAAATATTTTTTTTATTTAGAACCAGTTCCTAATATATTTCTTTAAACAGTGGTTTAAGGTTAAATTGTCATGGCACAATAATTTAGCAAACATATGAGGTTCTGCTGTCTAATCATAGACCAGTTTTTTTAGCAAAGCTTGTTCCATCCTTCCATAAAAAAATTTGAAATACATTCTGTGTTGAAAATTAGCTTTCAATTTTGATGATGGAATGACATTAAGCATTTTAATTTGCAATTGAAGAAATATGAAAACTAGTATCTTTCTATTATGCAAATACGACTGATGCACTCTACATTTCTTAATTAGGTCTGAAGGCGGACATTCCTAACCCGTTTATTTCCCCTCTGCAATCATGCACTGGCCTAAATTTTAAGCTTACAGCTGGTATTATTGCATTATCTTTGCTTGCTTAAGCAGTACACCGAGTTATACAGCAGTATTATCCACATTTCACAATTGTCTGAACTGTTGGCTAAGTTGACACCCCTGATAAACACCAACATCAAAGCATTGACTCTACAAGGACGTTACTATCAATGCCATATCAACTTTGGCAAAACTGAACAATAATTTATATCTGACTAAAAATACATCTATTTTTGTATCTTTCACCTACTTTTAAAGAACTTAAAGGGGTTCCTACCAAAATCTTCGAGCATCCAACACATGCTGTTTAAGAAACCCAAAACAATTTCCTAAGCTCCATATTATGTAGACCCATATTTATAAAACGCACAGATAAGGGTTGTCATAACATTTTAACTTCACTCTATATAAAGAGTATGACATTGACCATACTTTTATCCTGCTCTCTATAGCATATAGATAATCTTTAGATGATATGGAGAGATTAGAATAACTTTTTCCTTCTTGCTGTTGAATTGTAGGTCTTAAATAACAAAACATCTGTTTCAGTTTGTCTATATCTTAGACGTACCAATGACTTCTCTAACTAGGCTTTTTTTTTAATAACTCTACTATTAACGTATCTCAGCCTGGATCTTTGTGATCATATTTCATTGAGTTCAAGTAAAAGGAATTCTGATGTCACCCTTAAGCTGTTATTGATCATTTGTATTCTCTCTACCAAAGCAAAAGCAAGCGAAATGCTGCTGATCTTCCACTCACACTTTTTGTCGGCTTTCATTACATCCATCTGCCTCACAGCTTGATGTTAGTTAATTTGTTAACAGATTGTTTGCTCGTTTATATGATTAGTTTCATCTTTGAAGGTTAAACTATCTTGGTTATTTGTAAAGAGAAGATCAAGGATAGTACTGCTGTTAAAGACATTTTAGTTCTTATAAAAAAAATATTTTCGGAGCTACTGAATCTATTCATTTTAACTCCATGATATATTGCACAGCAACATATGTTACTTTATAGTTTTATCCTGATATGTATCCATTACATCCTCCTTGATTTCTACATTTCTGCAGATTTATTCTCCTCGTATTCTGATCACAGGCTGTAGTCCTTTGACAGATGTTGAATAAATATATATAATCCGCAAAACTTATTGGACACTTTCACATTCCTACAATATTGTGTCTAAAAGATGGGGGAGAATGCAACAATGAATGCTGTTCCAAGGATGAATGAAAAGACAGTAGGCAGGATATAACCAAAAATCATGGAATTTATTGATAAAAGAAAAATAATGCCAGTTAAGCTTTCTGGGAAGAAAGTAAAGGGTAATGGAGAATCACTCAAAAAACAGGAGTATGTTGAGTATCAAAATATCCATCCATCCATCCATTTTCTGTACCCGTCATTCCTATGCGGGGGGGGGGGGGGCTGGTGCCCATCTCCAGCTGTCATGGGGCGAGAGGCGGGGAGTATCAAAATATGATTCTAGAAAACAAACAAAAGTTCTCTAAACTAAACCACAAATGCCTCAACTAAACCAAATGTAGCAAAGGCGCCACCTGCCTTCACAAAGAGGGAAAACAGCAAGCAAAAACCATCCTACTAAGGCAAGGCAAAGCATATAAAGTAAAAACAGCAATAAAGGAAGAAGCATACACAGATACATCAAAGCATTACAAAGCATATAATGTAAAAACAGCAATAAAGCAATAAGCATACACAAAACATATGATACATAAAAGCATTACTCAAAGGCAGCACTAAACAGATACGTTTTTAGTTGTGATTTAAAAGAACTCAGTGTTTCAGCAGCTTTGCAGTTGTCTGGAAGTTTGTTCCAGATTAGAAGAGCATAGAAACTGAAAGCTGCGTCTCCGTGTTTGGTTCTAATTCTAGGGATGTTGAGTAGAGTGGAATTAGAAGACATGAGTGTTCTGGTGGGTTGGTATAGTAACAGTAGATCTTCAACATACTTTGGTGCTAAGCCATTCAATAATTAATAAACTAGTAAAAGTATTTTGAAGTCTATTCTCTGAGCTACAGAGAGCCAGGACTTTAGAACTGGGGTGATGTGCTCTACTTTCTTGGTTCTAGTGAGGACGCGAGCAGCAGTGTTCTGGATCAGCTGCAGCTGTCTAATTGGCTTTTTAGACTGACCTGTAAGAACCCTGTTGCAGTAATCAATTTGACTAATGATAAACGTATGGATGAGTTTTTCGAGGTCCTGTTACGACATCAGTCCTTTAATCCTAGAAATGTTCTTATGAAAAAAAAGAAAGAAATGTTCTTATGGTGAGGAAAGGCATTTTAGCAGTGGTTTAATAACTGCTGTTTTAAAGCCTGGGGGAAGAGACCTAACAGGAGGGATGAGTTACCTATTTTAATCAGATCAGACCGAATGACAGGAAAAACTTTCTTAAGGAAAGCTGTGGGTAGGATATCAAGACAGCAAGAGGAGGAGCTTAATTGGTTAGTGATTTCTAGTTTTTTTGTTTGTTTAATTAATGGAATTCTGACATTTCTTTTACATTGGTGATAGTTGGGTATAACATTGGTAGTCAGTTCGGAGCTGCGGTACACACCAACCCTCTAAATATTAGAATCCTTTCAGTGAAAAAGCTGGCAAATTCATTGCAGGCTCTGGTGGAATTTAGTTCAGGGGCTACTGTCACTGGAGGATTAGTTAGTCTTTCCACTGTTGCTAACAGTCTGTGCATTGTTAATGTTTCTGTTAATGATTTCAGAGAAGAAAGATTCCCTAGCCTCTTTTAAAGTTAACTGATATCAGTTCAGTCTCTCTTAGTAAATCTCACAGTGAACCGGGAGTCGAGTTTTCCGCCATTTTCTCTCGTCTTGTTGACACTCTCTTTTTTCACTACGTACCAGTGCATCGCTTGTCCACGGAGATTCCTTTCTACCTGAGACTACTTTCACTTTAGTTGGAGCAATGAAATCAATGATGTCTGAAAATTTCACAAGGAAATTATCTAACAGCTTGTTTACTGAGTTGGAGTTGGGAAATGAGGGGGATGTTGTGGAAACATAAATACAGGTCCTTCTCAAAAAATTAGCATATTGTGATAAAGTTCATTCTTTTCCATAATTTAATGATAAAAAATAAACTTTCATATATTTTAGATTCATTTCACACCAACTGAAATATTCCAGGTCTTTTATTGTTTTAAAACTGATGATTTTGGCATACAGCTCATGAAAACCCAAAATTCCTATCTCAAAAAATTAGCATATTTCATCCGACCAATAAAAGAAAAGTGTTTTTAATACAAAAAAAGTCAACCTTAAAATAATTATGTTCAGTTATGCACTCAATACTTGGTCGGGAATCCTTTTGCAGAAATGACTGCTTCAATGCGTCGTGGCATGGAAGCAATCAGCCTGTGGCACTGCTGAGGTGTTATGGAGGCCCAGGATGGTTCGATAGCGGCCTTAAGCTCATCCAGAGTGTTGGGTCTTGCGTCTCTCAACTTCCTCTTCACAATATCCCACAGATTCTCTATGGGGTTCAGGTCAGGAGAGTTGGCAGGCCAATTGAGCACAGTAATACCATGGTCAGTTAACCATTTACCAGTGGTTTTGGCACTGTGAGCAGGTGCCAGGTCGTGCTGAAAAATGAAATCTTCATCTCCATAAAGCTTTTCAGCAGATGGAAGCATGAAGTGCTCCAAAATCTCCTGATAGCTAGCTGCATTGACCCTGCCCTTGATAAAACACAGTGGACCAACACCAGCAGCTGACATGGCACCCCAGACCATCACTGACTGTGGGTACTTGACACTGGACTTCAGGCATTTTGGCATTTCCTTCTCCCCAGTCTTCCTCCAGACTCTGGCACCTTGATTTCCGAATGACATGCAAAATTTGCTTTCATCCGAAAAAAGTACTTTGGACCACTGAGCAACAGTCCAGTGCTGCTTCTCTGTAGGCCAGGTCAGGCGCTTCTGCCGCTGTTTCTGGTTCAAAAGTGGCTTGACCTGGGGAATGCGGCACCTGTAGGCCATTTCCTTCACACGCCTGTGCACGGTGGCTCTGGATATTTCTACTCCAGACTCAGTCCACTGCTTCCGCAGGTCCCCCAAGGTCTGGAATCGTTCCTTCTCCACAATCTTCCTCAGGGTCCAGTCACCTCTTCTCGTTGTGCAGCGTTGTCTGCCACACTTTTTCCTTCTCACAGACTTCCCACTGAGGTGCCTTGATACAGCACTCTGGGAACAGCCTTGCTTGAGGGTGGCAATGATGGCCTTCTGGGCAGCAGTCAGGTCGGCAGTCTTACCCATGATTGCGGTTTTGAGTAATGAACCAGGCTGGGAGTTTTTTAAAGCCTCAGGAATCTTTTGCAGGTGTTTAGAGTTAATTAGTTGATTCAGATGATTAGGTTAATAGCTCGTTTAGAGAACCTTTTCATGATATGCTATTTTTTGAGATAGGAATTTTGGGTTTTCATGAGCTGTATGCCAAAATCATCAGTTTTAAAACAATAAAAGACCTGAAATATTTCAGTTGGTGTGCAATGAATCTAACATACATGAAAGTTTAATTTTTATCATTACATTATGGAAAAGAATTAACTTTATCACAATATGCAATTTTTTTGAGAAGGACCTGTACATTTAAAGGTTTCAACTGAACTGTCCCAGAGAAAATGTTTTTTGCAGTTATCTAACTGTGGTTAAATATTTTAGCAGCGATGACACAGAAATGGTCCGATAGCGCAATATCAATTACCAAGATGTCAGATATAGTTAAACCTTTGCAGTCCATAGTGTGTCCTCTATTGTGTGTTGGTTTTTTGACATGCTGGGTCAGGCCGAAGTTGTGAAGTTTCATCTAATGTTTTTGCTAGTCTATCCTGGGGGTTGTCAGTATGGATGTTGAAGTCCTTCATAATGATTAATTGGTCATAATCGGTACATATTATGGAAAGAAGGTCACTGAAATCATTAAAGAAATTAGTTAAGTTTTGGGGGTTTATATAATCTTAGAAATAGAGCTTTTCTGGCTCATTTAACTGTGTGGCTAGGTATTCAAAACAATCAAATGTGCCCAGGTATACCTTTTTAAAGTTCATTCAGTTATGAAAAAGTGTGACTACGCCTCCACCTCGTCTGTGTTTCCTGCTCTCGCTTAAGAAATTGTAGTTTGGAGGAGTAGATTCTATCAATACAGATGTTTCATTATTTACGTCTAGCCAAGATTCTGATAAAAAAGACATGTATTTTATGTTCAGTGATGAATTCATTGATTAGGAGTGACTTTCCTGATAAAGACCTAATATTTAATAAAACTAACTTAAGTGGTTTGATCATCGGTAGTTGAACCTTCTGACAGGTGATCAATTTGAGATTTGTTTTATTGAGTGTTTGACTTTAGTTTTTTTGTTTTATCTTGTTTGTAATGACTTGAATATTTTTTTTTGTGGTGGCTGGACGACTTCTGGAAGATGGTGGGAATAGAATTACTGTCCGGTTCCCTTGTATATCAGATGTCCGTTATTACCAGTTGTGGCATGTGCGGAATACATCCAGTGTTAGTCCCAGATCCCTGATGTAGTCCAAGTTTCGGTGTTAGTTGTAACCCAATTCTAATTTGTGCTTTCAGTCCAGTCTATCTGAGAAATCTCTAAACGGAGAGTCATTAGGCTTAAATGAGTCTGATGACATTGGTATACTTGAAGAACACTTTGCAGAGCAATGTACATCTTTACTCTCTGCTGGAAAGGTTTGTTCTCTGTCACTCCGTGCAGGTGTCTGGGCTGGTGATGTCAATGTTTGTTCTCTGATAGTATCCACAGGCCATGTTTCGAGGTCAGTTCTCGGGTGCTTTATCAAGTGTTTATTCAGATAACAGAAAATATTTGAGGTCAACAGTCTCAGTCCAGCTCTGTTAAGATAACGTCTATCTTGAACAAGTGTTTTGCACATCCAAATATTAAGTTATTAATAAATGGGATCAATTTTTCAACAGATTTTGTCTTCAACCATTTATATAGCATGCAAAGTCTACTGTTCCTTTCCTTTCAGGGACATTCAGGGACTGCTCCGCTGATAAAGATGTTTATGTTAGGTCCCCCAAGTCTCTGTAGCAGATCAGAGAAGTCTGTTATGAGAATTTCTGATTGTTTTTCTCCTATTGGCCTTGACTAGTCCCAGGGGCTGCGTTGTCTTTCAGGGAACTGAGGGCAGCGAATCTGTTTTTCAGTGGTATTCCAGGGGGAGTGATATCTCTTGTTTTGGGTTGCAGTTTTTTTGTTTTTTCCTCGGAGCAGAGAAAGTAGATGTAGATTCAATGTACTCTAAAGCCAGACAGTCTTCGTCAAAATGGGAATGTGGTGTTCTACCCATTAAACGCCTTTTGACTGGAGGAGTAGTGTTGGTCTGTGGCTTCTGTGTGAGACTGTTGGACCGAGATAACACTGGGCTGCCAGGTTCTTCCTCCCTGTGTATAGTCATCGGTAAAGTTGTCTCATTTCCATATCCAGTGTTTAGATCAAAATTAATCTGAAGATGGTGTAGCTTCGTCTCGATTGTTTCAGTTCTCTGGAGCAGTTTCTCCAAGTCCTCAGCTGAGCAAAACGCTATTTTGGTAATCCACAGTCCTTCAGAAAGTAATCAAAAAAGAGATCCAGTCTAATACAGTGACTCCAGAGGCTGGGTGTATAAAGTAACTAAGAAAAAAGCTAAGAAAAGAATATAACAATAGAATAAGCCGAGTCTGGTGGAAAATTGTTATGTAATTAGGAATTAAGTGTATATTCTCTGTTTAGTGAATGCATCTAGGGTAAGATGACAAGGGTATTGTTCCAACTTAATGTTTATAATAAAGATGTGTCAGGTCACCAGAGAGACAGATGCCGGGGCAGTAAGATAACAGTCTGGCCTTCGGATGTGCTGCTTCATGCGTTGCTATCAGACTCGCATGGACCAGTTCTCCAGAGGCAGGGCGTGAAGGTTGGAGAGGACGTCTACAGTGATAAACAGTGATTGCTGTATACTATTTAAGCGGTTAGTCAGAAAGGTTGGTTAGGGTGATGCATGAGTAAATCTGTCCCCTCCATGTTTTGGCCAAGCATGTTTGTATTAAATACTTAAACGCCTTCTGGGACTCAGTCTTCTTTATTATGGAAACCCTGAGGTATTTTTTGCCATCACAGCTAGAGATCAGGAGAGGTTGGGAAAGGCTGCTCCTCCTTCAGCAGCCATCAGATATGTTTTTTTCTGGAATAGCAACACAAACAGTTACACTACTTACTTACTTACTTACCTACTTACCTACCTACCAACCAACCAACCAACCACACCATCCAACCACACCATCCAACAGCCATGTGTGTGGTTGGCTCAAAGGTTTGCAACAAGTAGCCACACCTGTGTCTGAGCCCGATCTGACTAGCTCTGCATGTTTGACACAGCTTAAATACACTGTCAGCTGCTAATTAGCAGAATTGGTCACAGCTGGACTTACCTGCACAGCCAAGACAGAGTGAGAAAAAAAAAAAACACATGCACAGAGCTACATGTAACAGACACACATGCACAAATTTGCCACAGTCGAACACTAAAAACATTTACATATAAAGCAAAGTGATAGACATTCCAAAGATGATAACATACTGTTATTGCATCCAAATCTGCTAACATGCCCATTTCCAGAAGAACACCTCCAGGAATTTCTAACAATTTGCATTCCTATCTTTTTGAGAAATTGGCAAATGAGATAGATTATAAGACATAAAATTTACACACAGAGAAAAGCAAAATCACCTAAGCTGTCAAGTAAATGTATTCAGGTTTAGATTTGTGCTGTCATGAGCTGCCTTTTACTCTCCAATATTGTATTCAGAGGTTTCCATTTTACGACCTAAGTCAGTGCAACAGGCAAATCCACTGGCAAAACATCCATCCATCCATCCATCCATCCATCCATCCATCCATCCATCCATCCATCCATCCATCCATCTATGCATCCATCCATCCATCCTTACCACAATGTTATAATGAGTTCAGATGTGGTTAAAATAGAATTGGGTTTGAAAGATTTGTGAAAAGAAGGTGAGGAAAAACAATTGACATAGTGATGCAGTTACTTATAAGAAATTATGTCTGTTATGTCTATTCCAAATACTTTCTTTTACTAAATATATACAATGTCACTGGAGAAAAAACAGCAATGATAATGCTACCAATTTTAAGGACAATGTTTATAATGACAGACATGATACTAAGCATGGCATCAAGGACTTGTGCTCAATTTAATTTGTAAAGCAAGGACTGTTCAGTAATATGTGGAGAGATAAATGGAAGGAAGATCAGTCATTTACCAATGGCTGATGTTACAATTGTAGATTGTACAGCCCCACCACCTAAGTGTAGTGGCCATTGGCAAGCCAATTCACCCTATTTTGCTTCTGTTCTGTCAATGTCAATGACTAATGGTATGCAAATCTCTTACAGGTTTATAATACCACAGAAGGAGTTCAGAAGAAATAAACTTCATTACTTTCAATGTGGAGGTGTAATATTATATTTTAAACATTTTTAACTTTGATTACATAAGTACAAATCATAGTTTACATTCTTTTTGTAACCCAAACATGTAAGAACAAGTTATCAAAAAAAAGACATTGGTATTTCGGCGTACAGTATAATTGTAGTGTAAATATTCATACAATTCATTCGGCTTTAGTGTGACCATTCCACAAAAAAATGAAAACAAACATATAGTGAGAACTATCATAGGCATGACCTTCCGTTATTTTCATATACACACTTTACCCCTACTTTCAACCGGACGCATAAGCGGCGCGTAAAGTCTGCAAAGCGTAATACGCAGCTGATAGCCTCTGTTAAAGTCAGTGGGTCCGTTTCCATCTAGCGCGAAGCAGTGCGAATTGGTCGCATCTCATAATCATTTTGTTGCAGGCTTCTCCTAAATTTACGCGTCTAAAACACGTCAAGCTCAGCAGTTAGGCCAATCAGGAAATCAGACATGGGAGTAGTATAAAGCATCCGGAAAAGTTCAGCTGCTTGCACTTCCGGGGAAAAGCAGGAGATAGTCCGTCCAAACAAAGTGATTAATTTCCGGTCTCCAAAAATCTCCAAGCTGATCAACATTAAAGTGCAATTAAGCTGTAATTTTCTCCATCCAGTAAATCTTTTTCAAACCCTTCACCCATTGTTCGAGTGTGGGGGCTTGGACTGTGAGCTATAATTTGGTTTTCATTTACTTGATACTTATAGTAATAGTTGTAGCAATTTAAAATATTCTTTGCATAGACTGTCTCTTGGAGGTCCCCTTATTATACAGTGGACTAACTTTTAATGATAACTTACATTTTAGCATGTTCTGGATTTCCCCAGAACCCCCTCCCAAAATTGTTTGGGGATGTGTTATATTAACTACTCTGTGATACCAGGTTTGCTTGTTGTTTGTTTATGTTTTATTTTGTTTTTTGTGATACCAGGTTTAAAACCTTTGGACATTGTGAGGAATTTAGGGATCGCTAATTTTGTTAGAGGGGTGTTGTGATTACTGTTATTCTTTAATAGTAAAATACATCATTTGAATTAGTTAGTCTCACTCCCATAAAGTTTAGCTAAGGTTGCTGCTCTGGTTACATGCTTAAGTTGATGTATCTCCAAATGAGCCGTGCGCCTGTTACTACTGATGATCGTCAGAGGTGGTTGGGGATTTATTCTTCTTATTTTCAAGAGTTTTAATGTAAAGCCAGTTAGCAGTGCTCTGCAAAATGTAGGTTCCTTGTCAGTTATTTGTAGGTTTTTCTTCAGTGTCCACTGCTCTGCACTTACAGATGCTGTGATCTGACCTAGCCTCTCTCGCCGCATTACCACTGCAGCACCATCAATCACACCCAATGCACGCACATTCACACACACTGAACGATTCAGGGTGAAGACAAGGATGGCTTTGTGATGGACAGAAGTGTGTATCAGTAAAACCCATTTGTGTGCATTCCTACACTTTCAATTTATGGGCTAAGAGGGATCCAGAGAGAATTAATTATCAGCTTTTAACACTATTTGCATCTTGAGTTATTTTAAATCTTAAAGTTATTTTTTTCTGTATTTGTGAAACTTTAAGAATGCACACAAGTTTATTTACAAAACTGTCTTTGATTTACTGTTGCAAGGGTATTGCAAACTTCATGTATGTTTTTGAGCAATCATCTAGTGTAGAAAGGAAACCTTGGGAATTAGTTTTTTACTCTACAGCTAAATTAAACAAAAAAAAACAACATTGATTCTTGTTGTTTACATGCAGTTAGGCTGGACTTTTCAAGAAATAAGAGGACTACTTGCATTTTTGATTTTACCACTGTTTTAGAAATAAAAAACAAAAACAAATAGTAGTTCATAATTTTAAATAGTTGGGGCATTAGTCTTGAAATTTCATATAATAGTTGTTTATAGACTGAAATGACATTATGGAAATCCCCAGAAATATATTTATAACTTTTGTTTATCTGAGCATGGTTCAGTTGCAGGTATGTGGAGAGGGGGGGCTTGGGCACCGGCCCTTTTACTTCATGATGCCCAAACCCAAAGTGCCGTTTTTTCTCTTTTGGAGTGTGCCCTAGTCAGTTTTGGCATATGGCCACTCGTACTGAGCCAGGTTCTGCTGGAGGGTTCTTCCTATTAAAGGGGAGTTTCTCCTCTCCACTGTCCCTACATGCTTGCTCATATGAGGGATTGCTGAGAGATTGCTGTGGTTAGAGTCTTAATCGTTGGGGCGAAACTGCCAGTCAATGACTCGATGCAATCTGCTGGGATACCTTAAAGCGACACTATGTAAGCTTTGCTCTCGAGGTCCCCCTACAGTAGGGAAAAAGGTATTGTTTTCTACTACTGTCGTAAAATCTGTTATGGTTACACCAGGGGATTCACGTGCATTGACAATTTTATATATTTCAGCGTGTCATATGTACAGCGGCGTAGAGCTGTCAGCCATATAATAAAGAAATTAGACTGTATCACGTTATAACGTGATAGTTTCACGTTGTTTTCACATTTTTACAATAAACTATCATGTTATAACGTGATACTCTTCACGTTTTTACAATAAACTATCACGTTATAACTTGATATGGTCTAATTTCTTTTTCATATGGCTGACAGCTCTACGCCGGCCTTACATATGAATACAATTTGATGTTTTCTTTTTTTTTCTTCAAACGCCAAAAGATCGTGTAGTCATTAGGTGTAAATGAGTCTACATGAGTTTACAAGCCAGCGTCATTATAGCAGTCTATTGGCTAATGCTTTTTTTTAAAGGTTTCATGGCCACAGGGGCCTTTATTTGACAGTGGATAGGGGGGCGGAAGTGAGGTATGCCGTAAAGCAGCAGTCTAATTTTGTAGTTCTTTTTGTGCACAGGCTACTACCCGCACCCCCAAGTTACATAGTGCCAGTAAAAGCGATACAGACCCCGTCAGGCTATGGCATGCGTGTCATTCAACCTATTGTAAGTCGATGTACCATCACAAGGGTCTTGGAAATATATTATGAAAGTTGAAAAACTATATAGTGTTGCTTTAAATAGAAAACTAGTTAAAACTTTAAACAGATTGGAATGTTTGTATTGAAAAGACTTTCTTGTAAAGTTCCTGGAGATGACATCTGTTGTAAATCGCGCTATACAAATAAATAACAATTTAGATTAATAAAATAATTTGACTGCCATCAATCACATGATGACCATTAACCAATGCACATTCTTGGTGTTCCTCTGCTTTGCTTTGCTTTGTGTGTGAAGCTGCAATAAGACCAGTAAGTAGGGTATACAATACATTACACAGGAGTACTAGATTACTTTAAACACATTAAGTTGTTTTATGGCAGCTGACAAAGTGAAATGAGCATCCTGTTTGTGCACTGTGCAACTGCGCCACATGACATCACCTGTCATTTTACTAACAAACCCGACCGCTGACATTTGTCCCCTGCCCATGGTAGAAGGGGGACTCAGAACTGGGCCCCCCAACTATCAAATTATAGCCGGGAATATTTCTTTTCAAAATAGACATGTTTGTGAAGGAAAATATTGTGCTGGTTTTGAGGTACATAAAACCATTTTTATTTTATTATTCTTCCCCGTCATCCTTGCAGTAGTCGTTTCAGATCCTCCCTCCACAAACAAAAAAGTGGTTTGGCTGCAGAGAAATCTTCTGACTCTCTGTTTATTAGGCTGCTCCAACGCTTTAGCTACATCTGCTCGGTCCGCAACAGGCTGGGAGAAAAAAATAACGCAGCCTCAGTCAGTCCCTCTTATCTGGGTCAGGCAGCCTCCATCACTTCATATAAAGAAACTGAGCCACAGCTTTCACCTGAGGAACATGCCTCAAAGCGCAGGTACAGCCTACATTCGGTTCGCTCTCCCCTCCTTTCACCTTAGGTTACCAGGTGCATCCTCACAGGAGCACACCAGATCTGGGGTGGAGGTGAGCGGCCGTGAATAAAATTAAGTCTCTCCTGTCTGCTAAACAAAGGTTGAGCCCATAACATTTGGAGCTCCCATCTAAAAATGTCACATAAACTATAGTCTAAAAATACTTACTACAAATTGGACCGCATCAAAAAAGCCGGATGTGGCACAATTCAATAAATCAAAATGTCCAAATATGTACATCTATACATGTGAAGATTTTTATAAAACTTGATTTGAATTTGTCAAATGAATCTTTTCTTATCCTAATAAGTAAATAAATAAAAAATTTTTATTTATTTAAATTATTTGAACTTTCATTAATATTTTTACCTCATGGATTTGTGCTGAAGACATCATAAATTTATTTTATCTCAACACTTTCAGAATTAGACATCTCTGAGGTGCTAACAACATTACACAAAAGTAGAGTTAGCCCCTCTGAGCTGGTTTGATCTTTAAAGCAGTGTGCAGCTGAGTTACTGTGCCATAACATTAACCAGTCAGATGTTGGGGTTTATGTAGTAAGACACATCTTCAAGTTAAATTATTCCATAATTTACTTTATAACCCTTGTTTAGTCAGGTATCAGCTCTCCTATGGTCTTTTCAATGTACACAATCTCAGATCAATACAGCACAGCAGCAATGTCTCAACAGCAACATAGTAGTACCCCATCAGATAAAAAATAGGCTGCCTTTACATTGCATGATCTTTCTCTGATGACGATTATATTTTATGTTGCGATTCCCTATTAGATTCTTCATGAATATCAGTTGTTGTTATTCAGGATGGTATAAGTTATGATGTTGAAAACCGTTTAAAAATTTTGCTCTATGTGCCCCTTTTTAACTTTGAGCACCTGCCTTTCTAAAGGTGTCTGCATGGCCCTGTTCAGTTGAAACAAATGACTTAAATGTTGGGAATAATAACTTCACAGCCCTAATAGTATAACAGAAGCATTCCTTCCATGCTTGCTCCTTGTGAAAATTTCAAAGAGAAATATCTATTTTTTTAATAGTGGGACAACGTTTACATCAGGTCAATTAATTTGTAGAATTAATGCGATTTTTTTTTTAACGCAATTGACGCATGCACAGGATGACCCGCCCTGTTTATTCTACAATTCAAACTGCTCTTAGTACTCCTCATGTAATCAGTATGGCAGACTGGAACTGCATTAACATATGCACAGGATGACCTGCCCTGTTTATCCTACAGTTCAGCCATGCTCCTGACGTAAAAAAGAAGGGAAGACCCGAACCTCATCCACAGTTCTATGTAAACACATCTTCTCTGTCGCAGGCCACATAGAGGGATAATAAGTGTAGGTCACTCCCTGCTCTACTGCGTGTATTTATTCTGCAGAAAGAGACACAATCAGGTGTTGTAAACGATAAGAAGAAGAGATTGGAACAATCAATTAATGGTATCGAAGATTTTTGTTGCCAGAACACGAGCGTTTTTCAGCTGCCCCAAAAACACAGTGAGAGAAATATCAGAAAAAATCCAGACAACTCTGATCTGCTACAGAGATTTGAGGGACTTAACATAAACATCTTTATCAGCGGACCAGTCCCTGAAGGAAATGATGAAAGGTACAGTAGACTTTGCATGCTCCATAAATGGTTGAAGAGAAAATCTATCGAAAAATCAATCCCATTTATTAATAAGCACTTGTTCTAGATAAATGGACGTTATCTTAACAGAACAGGGCTCAGACTCTTAACCTCAAATATTTTCTGTTATCTGAATAAACACTTGATAAAGCACTGGAGAACTGACCTCGAAGCACGGCCTGTGGATACTATCAGAGAAGAAAAATTTCCCCACACACACAAAGTAACATCACCAGCCCAGACAGCTGCATGGACTGACAGAGAACATACATTTCCAGCAGCGAGCAAAGATGTACATTGTTCAGCAAAGTGTTCTTCAATTATTCCAATGTCATCAGACTCATCGACTCCTAATGACTCTCTGTTTAGAGATTTATCAGATAGACTGAAAGCACAAATTAGAATTGGGTCACAACTAACACTGAAACTTGGACTACATCAGGCCTCTGGGACTAACACTGGATGTATTCCGCACATGCCACAACTGGTAATAACAGACATCTGATATAGAAGGAAACCGGACAGTAAGTTTTACTCCCACCGTCTTCCAGAAGTCGTCCGGCCACCCCGAAAGAATCATTCTAGTCATTACAAGCAAGAGATAAAAAACTAAAGCCAAACACTGTTATAATAAAACAAATCTCTAACTGATATCCTGTCAGAAGATTCAGCTACCGATGATCAAACCACTTAAGTTAGCTTTATTAAATATTAGGTCTTTACCAGGAAATTCACTACTAATCAATTAATTCATCACTGAACATAAAATACATGTCTTTTTTATCAGAAACCTGGCTAGACGTAAATAATGAAACATCTGTATTGATCGAATCTACTCCTCCAAACTACAATTTCTTAAGCGAAAGCAGGAAACACAGATGAGGTGAAGGCGTAGCCACACTTTTTCATAACTCAATGAACTTTAAAAAAGTATACCTTGGCATATTTGACTGTTTTGAATACCTAGCCACCCAGTTAAATGAGCCTAAAAAAGCTCTATTTCTAAGCTTGTATAAACCCACAAAACTCTAACTTTAATGATTTCAGCAAAAAAAAATTCCGTAATATGTATCGATTATGACCAATTAATCATCATGGGGGCCTTCAACATCCATACTGATGACCCCCAGGATAGACTAGCAAAAGCATTATATGAAACTCTTCACAACTTCGGCCTGACCCAGCATGTCAAACAACCAACACACAATAGAAGACACACTCTGGACTTAATTATCTGCAAAGGTTTAACTATATCTGACATCTCGGTTTTTGATATTGCATTATCTGACCATTTCTGTATTTTATTTGAAAGTACCATCTCTGATAACTGTAAAAAGCGTTTTCTAGGGGACAATTCAGTTGAAACCTTAACGTATTTACCCTTCCACCACATCCCCCTCATCTCCCAACTTCAATTTAGTGAATAATCTGGTAGATAATTTCCTTTTGAAAATCTCAGACGTCATTGATTCCATGCTCCAACTAAAGTGAAAGTAGTCTCAGGTAGAAAGAAGTCTCTGTGGACAAGTGATCCACTGGTACGTAGTGAAAAAAGGGAGTGCCGACGAGACGAGAGAAAATGGCGGAATACTCGACTCCAGGTTCACTGTGAGATCTATAAAGAGAGACTGAACAGGTATCCGCTAACTTTAAAAGATGCTAGGGAGTCTTTCTTCTCTGAAATCGTTAACAGAAACATTAACAATGCACGGACCATGTTAGCAACAGTGGAAAGACTAACTAATCCTCCAGTGACAGTAGCCCCTGAACTAAACTCCACCAGGGCCTGCAATGAATTTGCCAGCTTTTTCACTGAAAATATTCTAACAATTAGATGGTTGGTGTGTACCGCAGCTCAGAACCAACTACCAATGTTATACCTAACTAACACAAATGTAGAAAAAATGTCAGAATTCCATAAATTAAACCAAAAGAAACCTTGAAGAAATCATTAACCAATTAGGCTCCTCCTCTTGCTGCCTTGATATCCTACCCACGGCTATCCTTAAGAAAGTTTTCCCTGTCATTGGGTCTGATGTGATTAAAATAGTGAACTCATCCCATCCCAGGCATTAAAAACAACAGTTATTAAACCACTGCTAAAAACAGTAATCTGGACAAAATGTTAATGCAGAACTACAGGCAAATCTCTAATCTTCCATTTATCAGTAAAATTATTGAAAAAGCTGTGTTTCAGCAGTTGAATAGCTTTCCAACTATGACCAACAGCTTTGATGTTTTTCAGTTTGGTTTCCGTGCTCACCACAGCCCTGAGACTGCCCTCGTCAAAGTTTTCAATGACATCCACATAAATACAGACTGGGGTAGAACCACAGTGCTGGTTCTGTTAGACCTCAGTGCAGCATTTGACACTGTTGATCATTATATACTATTGGAACGACTGGAGAACTGGGTCAGACTCTCTGGTTCAGTACTTGGCTGGTTCGATACTTACCTAAAGAACAGAGACTTCTTTGTTTCAATAGGAATCTTTTTATCAGAACAAACAGAAATTACATGTGGGGTGCCCCAGGTCACCATCCTGGGGCCCCTCTTATTTAATATCTACATGCTCCCACTAGCCCAGATTATAACAACCAATAAGATTAGCTACCATAACTATGCAGATGATACTCAGCTCTACATTACGATGTCACCTGGTGACTTTGAACCCATCCAAACCCTAAGTAAATGCATCAAGCAAATCAATGGATGGATGTGCCATATCTTTCTCCAGCTGAACAGAAACAAAGCGGAAGTTGGACCTAAAGAGGAATGATCAAGAGTCAGCACACATCTTCGGTTAATACAGCAAGAAAATACTGATCAGGTCCGAAATCTAGGTGTAGTAATGGAGTCAGACCTAAAACTCCAGGGTCACATAAAGGCAGTAACAAGGTCAGCCTTCAATCACCTGAAGAACATTTCTAGGAATAAAGGACTGATGTCACAACAGGACCTCATCGATCCGTTTATCTTTAGTTGGATTGATTTAGTCTGATTGATTACTGCAACAGGGTTCTCACAGGTGTGCCTAAAAAGTCAATTAGACAGCTGCAGCTGATCCAGAATGCTGCTGCTTGTGTCCTCACTAGAACCAGGAACGTACAGCACATCACCCCCGATCTAAAGTCCTTACACTGGCTCCCTGTAGCTCAGAGAATAGACTTCAAAATACTTTTTCCAGGTTCTAAATCATTGAATGGCTTAGCACAAAAGTATATTGAAGATCTACTGTTGCTATACCAACCCCCCAGACCACTCAGGTCCTCTAATTCCAGTCTACTCATCATGCCTAGAATTAGAACCAAACATGGGGAAGCAGCTTTCAGTTTCTATGCTCCTCTAATCTGGAATAAACTTCCAGACAACTGTAAAGCTGCTGAAACTCTAAATTATTTTAAATCAAAACTAAAAACTTGTCTGTTCAGAGCTGCCGTTGCTTAATTGCTGTTTTTTTCTTTATACGCTTTGCAATGATTTGATGTATCTGTGTATACTTCTTGCTTTATTGCTGTTTTTACTTGATATGCTTTGCATTTTACTGCTATTTTTATTTTACCCCATAATCATGTAAAGCAACTTGAATTACCTTTTTGTTGAAAGTGTGCTATACAAATATGCCTTGCCTTGCCTTGCCCTTAATTAGATTAAAAGCAGATAAAACGAGTTAGACGGGGAAAAAAGTTGCAACAATATGAGGAAAGGAAGGAGATGTTGAGTCAAATACATACAAGACAACAAAACATCTTTACCTGTGACACCAGGGTTGAAGTCAGTCAGTCTGTGGATCTAATTTGTTGGTTTATATCATGGACGACTAGAATTTAGTCCTTGGAAGTGGAGAATCGCCAAGTTTATATATCAGTGATCATGAACAAAGAGAAGACATGGACAGAAATATCTGCAGTTTTGGGAGTGGATGGTTAGTTTATGCTACTTACTAACATAGAATTGTTTTTTCCCCCTGCATACTACCGTTTAAGTTATGCAATTGCAATTCTTCCGTGATTCCCTAATCCCCCAGGACCAGCTGGGTGCAACGCTTTTGCGAGTGATCAGGTCTAAAACGCATCCGGTGGGAAGGGACACGCGACTGAATTCGCAAGTAAAATGCGTCTATTACGCTATGCACCACTTACACATCCGGTGGAAAGCAAAGGGGTAAAGGTGAAAGCAAAGCATATATGAGAGCAAGAACCTGTACACCTTTCTCCCGTCACCTTAACTGCACAATGTTTGAACACAAATGTAGCTCATTTAGCTCATTTTTTTTCCTCTCCATCATCCATGAACGTAATAATGTGATGTGTGGAGCAGGTCTCATTATCATCTATTGCAACAAAACATCAGTAAATACATGACAAACAATCATACTAAGCTCTTTGTAGCAATATCACAAAAAAATCTACAATGGCATAAACCTCTTTTTTGTATTGCTTTGTCATAAAACAATCTTTATCCCTGTGATGATTGTAGGGTATCACTGACTCGAAGAACAATGCTTAATCCCCATTAGCAACCAAGCCCAAATGCAGCTGCTCTACAAAGCTTGGATTTCCATTAGCTTGGCTGTATAATGCATGCACACAGCAACAGACTTGAGCAAATACACTGCTACCAAGAGACACACTCTTAAACCCCTGATTCCCATTAACCTGTGCGAACCCCTGCTTGGTAGAAAGGGAGAACCTTAATACCATAGGTCTTTGGGCTGAAGGTCACTAGCTACAAGAGTACACTGGTAATTACTCCCTCCCCTCCCTCAATGTGAGTGTAGCATGCATATTATAAATGTAATTGCTTTTGTAATTATGGGGGAAAAAAGTGCTGTCAAAAGATTTAAAAACTTTGAGATTAATTAATTATGATCTGTAATTAATTATTCTAAATAATGTCTTTTTTGATTGCACCTATTTTCATTTAAATTCATTACATTATTGTGGCAAAACAAATATATAATATATACAAAAGATAGTGGCTTTATGAAGTAATTTACTGTTTTTATAATAATAATAATAATACATTTTATTTTAAAGCGCCTTTCATGACACCCAAGGACACTGTACAAATCAGAAAGCACATAAAAAATAAAAAATACAGATAAAACATCAAAACAGGTAGCAGTTAAAACAAGGTTACAACAAGACAAGGTAAGTACATGACTAATTGATGTAAGATAAACGGAACAGATGAGTTTTGAGTCTGGATTTGAACAGCGGGAGAGAGTCTATGGCACGGAGGTCAGGGGGGAGAGAATTCCAGAGCTGGGGGGCAGAGTGGCTGAATGCTCTGTGGCCCATGGTCACAAGTTTAACGGGTAGAACAGAGAGCTGTAGAGTAGAGGAGGAGCGGAGAGTGGGTGCTGGAGTGGAAACATGAAGAAGGTCAGAAATGTAGGAAGGGGCCAGGCTATGAAGTGCTTTAAATGTAATGAGGAGTATTTTAAAGTGGATTCTTTGTATTACGGGAAGCCAGTGAAGTTGTTGCAAAGAAGGGGTGATATGGTGAAAGCTCGGAGTCTGGGTTATGATCCGTGCTGCAGAGTTATGGAGGAGCTGCAGTTTCTGGAGGGATTTACTGGGAAGGCCGAAGAGAAGTGGGTTGCAGTAGTCAATTCGGGAGGTGACGAGGCTGTGCACGAGGATAGCAGTGGTGTGGGGGGTGAGTGAGGGACGGAGACGAGAGATATTGCGTAAGTGGAAGTATACAGATCAAGTGATGCTGTTGATGTGTGACCGGAAAGATAATGTACTGTCTTATATGAATGCTTTAAAAGCATAAATATCAGCTCCTCTCTGACAGCATGGTGGGAGTTTCTAAAAATGACAGAGTCCACAATAATCCCATGCAGACGCACACCCATCTGGAATAACCCCGACATCTTGCAAAAAAAATGTATGATAAGTTTCCCAGTCTGGAGGTGCAATGGAATTGAATACCTGGAACATATATTTGAAGGAACAGACTTTATCCCATTTAATACATTAATTACACAATATGGAATTGATAAAAACAAATTCTTAGAATATCAACAAATTAAATCTATTATTAAAGGTAAATTTAGGCTCAATACATCTGAATTACAAATTCCAGCAAGAGTTTTAGATTTTCTTAATCTCAACCCCCCCAAATTGCTGTCTAAAATATACAAAACTTTATCTACATTGGATGAATCAATAGCCATCCCTATTTCAAAATGGGAGGTGGATTTATCAGCCAGCTTTGACCAAAACGTCTGGTCTCAGATATGTTTAAGAACCTTTAAAATAACAAAAAATCCTCATTTGCAATTAATACAATACAAAATCCTCCATAGAGTACACTATACAGGTCAACGAATGTTTAGGATGGGTTTTACATCGTCTAATACCTGCTTACAATGCACAAGCAATATACCAGATACTTATGTTCATGCGCTTTGGTTCTGTCCACCTGTTAAGAAATTTTGGTGCCAGATATGTGAGGACTTATCAAAGTGTCTGAAATGTAACATCCCACCATCTCCCTCAATTTACCTGTGAGGAAATTTAAATGATGTCACCATGGACACAAAGTCAGTTCTAATGGTTCACATTGCCTTATGCATCGCTAAGAAAACTATCCTCCTGAACTGGAAAAATAAAAAAGCTCTTAATATTAATCAGTATAGAAATCTCTTGTTGGACCATATTGGTCTTGAGACGGCCTCTGGCTCCATATCTGATCAATCTCTCTGGGCTCCTTTAATCGGCTCCATCACCTAGTGGGGGTGGGGGGCACTTGATTTTGTCGTTTGGGACACTGTTGCTGATGTGGGGGTTTTGGGGTTGGAGGCGTCTGGGGGGACCCCGGGGGGTGGGATCACTGGGCGGATGGGGCGCTGGACCTCGTGGCCGGCCTGGGGTTGGGCTTTGGGTGGTGACTCCTGATGGCTGCATGCGGTGCCTTGGGGGGGTTGCACTGGCGGACATGGGTTACTGGCCTGGTGGCCGTGCTGCGCCTGGGTAGGGTCTGGGGTGGGCCTGGGGATTCGGGGCTTGGGGGCGCCGCGCCCTCTAGCTGTGGTCCTGGCTGGGGGTCGGCCGGCGTGGGGTCTCTGTTGGCTGTGGGGGTCGTGGCCGGCCCGCGGCCGGCATGTGCAGCCGCCTCTCTCTTTTTCTCTGGGCCGATTGTCATCGCCGGTCCCTGTATGGCGTCTCACCTTGTTTGCTGGTTGGGGTGCCTGGCTGCTGGTCGCGGCGGCTGGGTGGCGTTTCTGGGCCGGATCAGTCCTTTTTTGCACTGGACTTGGCTCCTGGGTCTTGGTCTTTGTGTGGGGCACTGGGGTTGGACATTTGACAGCGAATGTCAGGGTGGGTTTAGTTCCCCTTCTGGGATGGGGCTGGGGGGACTGCTTTGGGGTCCGTGGGGCTTTGTGGTGCTGTGGCCGTGGGCCCCCGGGTCAAACGTGCCATGGCCTCCCTCCCCTGGTGGATCCCGGTGAACAGCGGTGCCTATTGGGGTCAGTGGGGGAGCTGGCTCCCTGGGAAGACATTTTGTCTACCAGTCTCCCCATCCCTGGACACCTCTGTCCACCCGCTCCATCACTTTAACACTCATATAGGGTTTTGGGGCATGGGCACATCCCGTGGTGTCCTGGGTCCCAATTTTAATATACAACTTAGACACTCCCACTTATTACATTCTCACACGACACATATGTAGGGACTTTGGGGTGGGCCCACTTTTGGCTGCCTTCCCCACATCCCACTCCTCTGTTTTAAATGCACATTATAACAACACGCATCAACACCATACTCGAGCGGGAGGATGGAGGCTAGGGGTCTTTTCCCACCTCTGTTCGCTACGGGCCATCAGGGGTTGGGGTCCGGAGGAGGACAGGCGGTCTGGTCAGGGTTCTGGGCTGTCGGGCTGCTTTGCCACTGTGGGGCCCTTGGCGGTCTGCTTGTCTCAGTCCTAGAAGGTAGGGGGTCCACCTCCCGGGTCCGGGGGCTGGTGGCTCTACTGGGGCATTGGTACCTAGACCTGGGAGCATAAAGTGTGCATGGGGTGTGTGAGTGAGGGTACAGCGTCATTTTTTTGGGTGTCTTGGTGAGTCAGTGAGAATGTATGGGTTTAAGAGGGAGGGAACATATGACTGTGTCTGTATGTCCTTGTCTACCTGTCAGGTTGGATCTTGGTCTGCCCCCTCGCCTGGCGCACCTCAGGCCTTACACTTAATGGGGGGCCTATTTCCCCTCCGTCACTCCCCGCCGGTGACGGGGGCCCCTGCCTGCCGGTGCATCGGTGGTCAATCCGGTTCGGACCTGGTGCGTGCCTGGCTGGGCCTGGGGGGGCCGGTGTGTCGGTCGGCCGATGCGCTGGGCCGATATCTTCCTTTGGTTGGTTGGGGCACCTCTTTTAGAGGTGCCAGGTTTGGGATTGTTGGGTGGTGCCTACTCGGTGGCTCGGCGGGATGCGGCGTCTCTGCTCGTTTGATCACCTGTTCTGTGCGCACCGTGCGTGGCCGGTTCATTGGCGGGTTGGACCGGCCCTGGCCCTCGTTGGATGCCTGGTCTCGGCGCCCTGCGCGGGATCAGTACCCCGGGAGCTGGTACAACTTGGCGTCCAGATGCTGGCTGAGCCCCGGCCTGGGGATGCTGTCCATCCCCTGCGGCTATCGGTGGGGCGCTGGGATGTTGGCGGAGGCGGCGCGTGGCGGCCGGCCGCGGCCCCTGCAGTGCCGGGGACCCCTCGTCGGCCGGTCCCCTGTCGGGTCCCTGCTGGGGGGTGGGGTGCCCCTGGGCCCCGGCTCCCCCGGTCCGCTGACCGGTCCGTTGACCGGCCCGCCCCAGCGCGGCCGGTTGCCGGCGGGGCCCGTGGGCTCGTCACTGCTGCCCCCCGGGCCCCTGCATAGTGGCCGCTGGATGTTCCCCTGGGGTTCTCCTTTGCTCCTCTCTTGGGGGACGCGGTCGGCCCCGCCCGGGTCCGCCTGGGGCTCTGGCGGTCCTTTGGACGTCTTTGCTCCGATCTCCTTCATGTCTGCATCGATTCCTGGGAGACGGATTGATGCCTGCTCACACCAACTATCGAACACTCTTATGGAGAAACCTTATATGCACCAGCATGCTAACACACACATAGATGTGGGGTCTCTGGTGTTTAAGGAAATATTCTTGGGCTGAGGTTATCATTACTAGAGCTTGATTAATCGGTACCATGAGTTTTTCTGACATTGTTGTTGTATTTTTATATCTATTTTTGTGTGATGTGGTTGTGTAATTCTTAGTTCACAATGTTTGGTTTGTTTTGTCGATGTTCCTTTTTCGTGTTTTGTTTTGTTTTTCCCCCTCTCTCTGGCGTCCTGTGGGTATGGAGGCAGACTTCAATGTCTTCCTGTGTTTTCTTTGTTCCTCTTCCTCTCTTGTATTTTCAACTCACCCTCTCTCTTGACTTTTTGTTTCCTACCTCTCTTCTTCATCTTCCTTCTTTCTTCTCCTTAATTTTCCATCTCCGTGTCCATAACATCAGGAAATAAAAACCCCAACAATTCATAATAAAGATTTTTCACACATATATCAAGTGGAGTACTATAGCAAAAGCTGTACTGCTCCGCTTGTGAAAGTAAATCTGTTGGGCTTCTACTTGGTACTCAGACACCAATTCTGAGCTCCACACTGCCAAACAAGTCACGTAAAAAAAAAAAAAAAAAAAAAAAGATAATATACTGTCGAGGATGACGCCCAGGCTCTTGACTTGAGAGGAAGGAGAAACAGATGAGTTATTAAAGACTATCGAAGAGATCTTGGATTTGGAGAGAATTGAGGGGGTACCTATGAGAAGGACTTCTGTTTTAGAACTGTTAAGTTTGAGAAGATTGGCGGAGAACCAGGAATTAATTTCTTGTAAGCAGAGGGTAAGGGAGGATGGAGGGAGATACTCGAGTGGTTTAGTGGAGAGGTAGAGCTGGGTGTCATCGGCGTAGCAGTGAAAATGGATTTTGTATTTATGGAATATGTAACCGAGTGGGAGAATGTAAATGATGAGGAGGAGGGGTCCCAGGACAGAGCCCTGAGGGACACCGGCAAACACGGGGGAGGGGTCAGACCTATGGGATTTGAGTTGGATAAACTGTGTGCGACCAGATAAATATGAAGTGAACCAGGAGAGGGGGGTGTTGGTTAAGCCGATGGAGGAGAGTCTGTCAAGGAGGATGGAGTGAGAAATGGTTTCGAACGCTGCTGTGAGATCAAGGAGAATGAGGATGGAGAGCAAACCAGAATCGCAAGCTATAAGCAGGTCGTTGGTTATTTTAAGGAGGGCTGTTTCAGTGCTGTGGAGGGGGCGGAAACTGGATTGAAAATGTTCATAAATATTATTTGAAGTGAGATGGGTATGGAGTTGAGTAGCCACAGATTTTTCTAGAATTTTGGAAACAAAGGGAAGGTTTGAAATAGGATGAAGGTTATTGAAATTAGGGGGATCCAAACCAGGTTTTTTTAGGATGGGTGTGATTATGGCTGTTTTGAATAAATGAGGGACAATACCAGAGATGAGGGATGAATGAATAATGTTGGTGATGAGGGGAGCTAGAGAAGGAAGACAGGATTTAACCAGAGTAGTGGGGAGGGGATCAAGCTGACAGGTTGAGGGTTTAGATTTGCAGATGAGTTCTGAAACATCTTGGATGGAGGGGAGGGTGAAGCTGGAAAATGTGGCTGCTATTGGTAAATAAGGGAGGGAAAAGTCCGCTCCAGAGGATGCAGCTCCGCATGAGGTCAGGTTTAGGTGGATATCAAAGATTTTGGAGACAAAAAAGGACATGAGCGAGTTGCAGAAGTCAGGGGATTGTATGTGATGGGGAAGAGAATCAGGGGGTTTCATTATAGTGGTGAGGAGTGAGAAAAGGGTTTTGGAACTATGTTGATTTGAGTGAATTAAACCAGAGTAGTAGGCAGATTTGGCAGAGGAGAGGTGATTCTTGTATTGAATGACATGGTTATTGTGCATTTCTTTATGTATAGTGAGACCAGTTCTATTGTAGAGTCGTTCAAGTTGGCGTCGTTTGGATTTTAGTTGACTGAGGGCAGGGGTGAACCAGGGTGCAGAGCGAGCGAAGGAGACAGATCTGGACTTCAGTGGAGCATGGGTGTCCAAGAGGTCATGGAGCGTGCTGTTATAGTGGAGAACGAGAGCATCCGGAGAGCTGTTGGGATAAATACTGAGGAGGTTATTGATGTCTGAGGAGAAGGTGGAAATGTTAATGTCTTTTATTTTGCGAAAAGAAATAGTTCGGGGGAGGATGATTTTTGAGAGGGTGAGATTAATGTTAAAAGTAATGAGCACATGGTCGGAATAAGGAAGTGAATGAGGTTTACAGACCGTGGGAGTGATACCAGAGCAACAAACCAAGTCCAAAATGTGATTTTTACAGTGAGTTGGAAAATGTATAAATTGTTGCAAATTAAAACTGTCTAAGCAGAATAAAAACTCTTTAGAGAAAGTATTATTGGTGTTGGCCATATGGATATTAAAGTCACCAAGGAGAATAGCATTATGAGCCAGAGATGAAAAATGTGTCAGCAGCTGAGAAAAGTCATTCATAAAGTCCTTGTTTTTTTTGGTGGGCGGTAGATGATGGCAATAACTGTAGGAGTAGGTCCAGGGAAAAGGGAGGCAGAGTACTCAAAGGAGGAGAACACAGGAGCAGCAGACACAGGAACGACTTTCCAACTCTCACGGTGAATCATTGCGAGACCTCCGCCCCGGCGGCCGCACGTACGGGGCTGGCAGTTGTAAACAAACCCGGGCGAAGTAGACTCGTTCAGAGAGGCGAAGTCATTAGGCTGCTGCCAGGTTTCAGTCAGACACAGAAAGTCAACCTTGTGTTAAGCGAGGACATCCTGAATGAGATGACCTTTGTTGCTGAGGGAGCGGATGTTAAGAAGGCCGACGTTGACGGTGGTGGAGCTAATCTTGGCCGTCGCGGTGCTCGCCGACTTAGCTAGGCAGGCCAGAGCACTGTGATCAACATCCCGAGGTGGGCGGCGGTAGCGGCGGCGTGTAGAGGACCAGATAGACTTTATATGATGGGAGTTGTTGTACTGGGCGAGATCCACGGTGGGCATATCTCCGTCGTGGCTGGAAAACAATGTCCGGGGGGGATGTCAAGCCCCCCGGACCCGAGCCCAGGTGGCAGAGAGGGAGCGGAGACAATGTGCCGAAGTTTTAAGAGTACAGCAGCAGAGTATTGGAGGAGTCCATCGGTATGCAGGTGAAGAAGGGACAGAATGATCCAGAAAATGGCAAACCAGCGTCTTGTTTGGTGGATCCACATCGTTGCCCAGGAGGGGAATCCGACAGCCAGGAGTCCCAGGTAGGAATATATCCAGAACGGTCGCAGAAGCTACTAACAGTAGGAGACTTTGTAGGAGTAGCTTGTAGTCCTTATAATCTCTGAAAAATCTCGGAAAAATCACATCCGATATCACGAAAACAGTTTATTCGGCTAAGTTGGTGAGCAGCGGCAGCAACGTGCGCCAGCGTTCACTCACTCACTCATCAAGTGAGAAAGTACATTTTTAACAGACTTCAACAGATCCAGTCCCAGCCATTTACATTTCTCTGTTTTTGAGAATAGTCCCAGTGCTGACGGCAACTTCAGTTTTGACCTGGACAGGCATTCAGAGCTGCTGCTCTCAGACTTGCTGCCAGCTGTGAGCGCTCTGAGACGGAGAGCAGTCCACGGCACCACTGCTACTCAGTGAGAGTAACAAAGATATGTGCTTCACCCAAAGGTTTCCAATAACCCCAGAAACAGTCGCTAGATTTGTTGCTAGTAGCTTTTTTGAAGAAGAATCTCTAGAGGGGTATAAAAACTCACTACATATAGCGACAACGTCGCTAAGTTAGCAACACTGTCTGCAACTGACCGCTGATCAACTGATCAACTCATGATAAGCAGGCCTAATGACTGCCAATCAATGTATAATTCAGGATGTGGTTAACCCCCAACTCAAGCACAAGAAGCTCAAAGCATAAAAACAGATTTTATTTAAAGGCAACTGACATTCAGAATTATTAACGCAATTAAAAAAGCGCATTAAATATGGCGGTAATTCATTACTAGCACTTAACATGATAATTTGACACTTCTAGTTATTTTATTCTAGTTTTTGGCAAATATCAACGTACTGCTTTCACTAAGTGTAGTAGGGTCATTCTATGAAATCGGTCCCCAAGAAGTAATTACTCATAGAATTATAATGACAGCAAATTAATATGTAATTTTAAAAAATAACATTACCATATCTTCTCTCCTTAATACAACATCAAATTAAAGTCAATTAAATATAATTTCAAATAATTAAAATCACTTTTATGCTTATGAGGGTGAGGTTTTTGTCCTGTCCCTCACTGTTATTGTTGTTTGTATACAGGACCTTTAATTTGTAAAATATTGGCAAAATGTTAACATTTTCATATTTAGATATTGTTTTAGGTATGGTCTTATTGTAAAACAGTTTTTTTGGTAATAATATATATTAATCATTATAAATATTTACCAATTTATTGCCGTCCCCTTACTTTATGTCAACCCTGTTACCCTAACGAAAAAAACCCTAGAAAAATAATGGTACATTCCAGATTTGACATAATTGATAGGAGGTTGCATCATCTCTGAACTAGGATGCTAACAGCTCAGTGACAAATAAGTTAAACCAATTTAAACTACATTATATTTTTGACTGGGCCATTTTTCCAACATTTCTCTTCTAGAAAATATCTTATGTATGTTTAAACGTGATCACCGTGCAAAATAAGGGTGCATTTGATATTCTGCATGACAAATATCTAATTGGAGAAAAAAATCCACAATTAAAAATAATCTAAATGGAAACAGAGACTAAGAAACTGCTAATATGTGTACCATATATTGCATATTTATAATTAGAAATATTGTATTTTGTTAAGATTATGTCAGTAACAGGGTTGACAAGATTATGAAAACAGTGAGGGGTAAAACAGTGATAAAATATGAAATAACACAGCCTTAGATGGCACGATATAGTTTCCTGTCATTTTAAACATTCTTTGATTCCTGGCTACTTAAAAAATAAAAATTAGATATAGTTTCAATTTTAAATTTTCCAAATTGAAAAGGCACCGATTTCATGGAATGACCCAGTAAAGAGAGTGAAAGGTCCAATACACTTGAAAGCAGATTTTTACATACACTGAATAAAAAGACACATTCATGTCAATTAGAAGCATGTCTAACATTGAATTGAAACGTTTCCGGTTTTAGGTCAGTAAGGATTACCCAGACTATTCCTATTTGTTAAATGTTGGAATAAATTGAGATTTAAAAAAAACTTTCTTAGCTCTTTCTTCATATTCAGAACTTTACATGCATTTCCTTAGCATTTGGTAGAATTCTCTCTTAAATTGGGTCTAACATTTAGGTATCCTTTCACAAACATCTCACAATAGCTTGCTTTTTGTATTTTGGAATAGTATCTGTCCATCCATCCATCTGATAAAAGAGATTAAAGGCTAGTTTATGCGTTTCCATTGGCAAGTTTGCATCCACATGCACACATATTGACGGATACGTTTTCCTTCTATTCTTCTCCATTGTTGTCTGTGTTCTCCACCAGGACACCCAGGGATGTAGAACTTTGCTGGCACGTCTGCCTACCATTGCAGTGACGTCACTGGCCAACGACAGTTTATTTACTTCAGCTTGTAAACGCACATCCACTCAAGTAGCAATGGCCAACAGAGACCAAGTTTTGATTGAGCTGGAAAGCTTTTTACTAGAAGTGCAGTTCATAAAATACTCTAAAAACACATGTAAACAAATAAACACAGCGGTCTGTTTTGTTGTTCTCTACACCTCCTGGTGTTCAAAATCGGCAAAAGACCATTTTAGATAAACTGGCGTTGCAATATAAAGCACTGGGCTCTACTCCATCTGTTATTGCATGCCTGTCAGATAGCCACTGCGTTGACAGATGCTGCACCTGTGTGTCTCCGTAGACAGAGAAGCATAAACTAGGCTTAACGGTGCGTTCACACCAAAGCGTCAAAAACACGCCGCACGCCAAAGTTGGACGCTTGAACATTTGCACCTTGACGTGCGTCCAAAGCGCATTGGACGCGTGTCAAAATATACAATTTTGATGCGCATCAAGCCGGAAGTACGCAACTTGTGGGAGGAGCTAGTGCCAGATGGTGTTTTTGCAAGATGGGAGCTGTCGATCTAGCACTGGAAGAGAGAGTCTCCATTCTCTGTTTACAGTGGAGAGTACCCTGTGCAGGTCCACAGGGTCAGTAATGTGAAAACTTTCCAAAGTGAAATGAACTTACCAGGTTGCCCTATCTCGTCACTTATATTCCTCCAAGCGAGGTCCTTTTTATTCCTATCACTGTAGAGAAAGCATCTGGTGTCGTATAGCTCGGGGTGATTAGCCACGGCCGTTATCAGTATTTCCTCCATGTTGAATGAATGAATTTTGCCGGACCTGACCCCGTGAACTGGGTCACAGCATCACGTCACACCACTTCACCAGGCTCCTGATTGGTTGACGCGACGCATAATTGACGCCGAAGTTCAGATTTTTCAACTTCAGCGGCAGATGCAAAAACACTTGTGACACACGAATGCACAAAATGCACCACATAAAATGACGTGCGTATTTTCTGACGCGTGTCAAACGCCTCATTCGTGCGAATCTGACGCGCTAATCAGGCAGAAATGTGTTTTCGCGACCCAAATCTGCTTCTGATGCGAAGCAGAAATCCTGACGTGCGTCAGCGCTCTTCTGCATTGACTTGACATGTAAACCTGACGCCTATGACACTTCAAACGCATTCAGTGAGAATGCACCATAAAACTCCCACATTCTTGCAGCAGACTGGTGACTAATACCAACACTCTGTGACTTCAAAAGGAATTGAGCAGGTGATTAGAAGGACTGATACAGCATGGACAAGACATGAAAATAGTCTCCATGTCCTTCAAATACAATATAAATATATATATATAAATATATATATATATATATATATATCGTTTTATTATTCAGAGGTTGTGTGCATACAACATGTGGTGATCACATTGATTTCTGATTACTGTATTTATGAACATTTTGGGTAAGCTTTAGAAAATCACTCCAACATCTTGTGCTGATTCAACATTCCGCTTAGGTGTACTTAAATAAACAAAATCATTGACCATGGAGAGAAATCATTGTGGAATCACATTTTGAAAGATAACTGTGTGAGTGAGCCCACATGTTGCTTTGAGAATTTTGATTAATGTTGTCCTAGGTAGAGGTCCGCAAGTTGAGAGAAACTACCAACTCTGCTACGGTATCAGGCTGACTGACTTTTTTTGGCTTTTTTGTATTTTTCTGTCAGAAGGTGCAAACCTTTGGGAGGAGAACATCCAAATAAGTAGCAGTATGGTTTATCAAACATGAAACTGTTTGTGCCCACTGTTTTTGCTCCTATTTTTACAGCCTCTGAAAAGCATGTCTTAACTTTGTGCCACCATGATTCAACATAGGTTTATTATTGAGAAACAAAAAATATTATTCACACAGATTATAATCTAATAGTAATTAACACTCTAATGGCCATATATATATATATATATATATATATATATATATATATATATATATATATGTATATGTATATATATATATATGTATATGTACATGTATGTATATAAATATATCAATTTTATATCAATTATATCATTATCATTATATCATTATATCAATTATATCTTTTCCCCTTTTCTCTATCATAACTCACTGTGCGCTCACCGCATCTGCACCTGCTGTTTATTTGTTTGGATCTTCATTAGTTTCCACCGAAGTGGGTACTAATCTTCCTCGGTTCCAATTAATAAAATATAATAATCGTATACAATACCACAGTGACAATTACATATATGACATTGTACAAACAAAATTCATACATTTCAGATTACATACAAAAGCCAGATCTAATTACCTTGTAAATTTCCAATCTTCAATAAAATAACTAAAACATGCATCTAGATCCAAAGCTAAATTAGATTTTAATTCTTTTTTTAAAGAATACATGCCCTTTAATGCTAGAATATTTTTAGATGATTTATTCCATTCCTGAGACGCTCTGCAGACTCCAGATTTTTGCAGGGAGTTTTGTTTTGGCACCTTTTACCATTAATTTAGCCTCACAAGCATATCTAGTGCAATGAGTGCGTATCTGGTCAGAGTAAATGAACTCTTTGTAAAATGACTCTGGTTGGCCTGTTGACCTGAACTGTAACTTGACATTTAATAGAAGCCATGATAAAGTGCGGTGCATTTCAACAAAATTAATAGAATATGGACGTCTTAGGACTAAGCGAGTAGCCTTGTTCTGGACAAGCTGCAGCTTCAATAAGTCTGACTCTGGGATATGGCGCCTGTATGGAGCAGAAAGTGGTTTATTAATGACAAACAAAAAAAATAATTCACAGACATTCTAGCCTGATAGTAACTAACTCTCTAACAGCCATAGACAAATATGTATTTTTTTTGTGGCAAAGACGCATCATGAATTTATTTTTCTATTTATTTTTGTGAAGAGTGTTAGTGGTCAAAGGATTTGGGTTAGCGCTGTTGTTCATTATTCCAGGATGTAATACATTTTCTGTCAAACCTACAGTCACCATATTTGAGCTTTTAATGGTCTTGAGATGGACTTGGTATTAGTGCTACTTGAACCAAAATTAAATGACTGATTCTTTAATCACCCTCACCACTTATGTCTTAGTGGTGAGGGTACTTAGAATGTCTGGCAGAGAGACATGCATTCCAAATGGTCAATATTCAAAGCATACATTGTAGATGTGGGTTTCAGAAGCTATGGCCAGAAGACCATTGTTGCCTGGCAAAACAGCAACTGGAATAACCTTGTTGAAATTGTTTTTCCTACTAAATCCTGAAATCAGCAGACAGGTACTTGGTGAATATTTGTGGTTACAGAGGCAAAATCTCATGGGCGGGAGGAATTCTGATATGATATGAAAAAGCACTTTTAGTCGGAGTCAAGAAAATTCTGAATGACTGACATACAGATGGATAGATGACATAACCAGGGTCCATCCAGACCACGCCAGCAACCAATTCAATGATTGCTGTGATTCAGACCCATAGTTGAGGAATTCACACTGGGGAAATGAAAATGAAGACTGCAGTTTTGTATTATTCTGTACTTAAAGAGCAACTCATCCCCCCTACCAGAGTCTTACTCCACCTACATTTCCGGTTTGAAAAATGCTGCAAAAGAAGGTGTTGTCTGGCGGACAGAGGGACGCGCAGGGAAAGAGGGTTGGGCGGCGTGAACACTTCCTTGCTATTCCAACTCCAACTTGCTGGACCAGACTGGGCTTGTGTTATACTCCACAGTGGCAGGATGTCTGAGGTCAGCAATCACCACAGTGCAAATTGCAATGCTCGATTCAAATTCAAGTGCAGTGTAGAGTTTTAACCTGAAGAGGGTGCCATACTGACAGTTTTTGGTAGAAAATGTAAATCTTTACTGAAATATACTAAAATACCAAAATTAATCACCAGACATGTAGACAGCCCTATTAAACACTCATTAATACAGTTTATCAGCAAAAAAGGTTGATTTTGGGGTTAGTTGCTCTTTAACACTAAGTTAAGTGGAATTGTTTTTAAAGAAAATAAATTTTGTACATATATAAGCCGCACTTGAATATAAGCCGCAGGTTTTAATGTTGCAACATGAGATAATTACACAGAAAGACCGTATACGGAAGATTTTATTTGTTTTAATTTAAGACCTGCTTCTTTTTTAAACTCTGCCTGAAAATCGGCAGTACTGCACCAACACGGCATCAACACACCAACACAACAGTAGCCTGGTTAGAAAATAAAATATACTTTAGCCTACCAGAAAAGTCATTGTTCGCTATCTTCATCTTCCTCTTGTGCACTAAAGCCAACGTCTCACCATCGATTTATTAATGCCAAGTTTACGTGCAGTAACTATATTTCCTTCTTTGAAGGCCAGTTAATTGCTTTCTTTCAAGTCATCTGTTGTGTGCTGGGTTTAAAACGAAGGTGGTCTGTTCAGGGTTTTAGGACTAGTTATCTCTTGGCAGGTGAGAAATCTCTACTTAGCAAATGGGGGGAGGTGTGAGAGTTCCTTAGATAGACCCCAAAAACACGTCTCTTGAAATAGGGAGGAGGAACAAGAGGTCTGGTCGGGGTCCTGGGCTGTCGGGCTGCTTTGCCACTGTGGGGCCCTTGGCGGTCTGCTTGTCTCCGTCCTAGAAGGTAGGGGGTCCATCTCCTGGGTCCGGGGGCTGGTGGCTCTACTGGGGCATCAGTACCTGGACCTGGGAGCATAAAGTGTGTATGGGGTGTGTGAGTGAGGGTACAGCGTACATTTTTTGGGTGTCTTGGTCAGTCAGTGAGAATGTATGGGTTTAAGTGGGAGGGAACGTATGACTGTGTCTGTATGTCTTTGTCTACCTGTCAGGTTGGATCTTGGTCTGCCCCCTCGCCTGGCGCACCTCAGGCCTTACACTTAATGGGGGGCCTATTTCCCCTCCGTCACTCCCCGCCGGTGACGGGGGCCCCTGCCTGCCGGTGAATCGGTGGTCAATCCGGTTCGGACCAGGTGGGTGCCTGGCCGGGCCTGGGGGGGCCGGTGTGTCGGTCGGCCGATGCGCTGGGCCTATATCTTCCTTTGGTTGGTTGGGGCACCTCTTTTAGAGGTGCCAGGTTTGGGATTGTTGGGTGGTGCCTGCTCGGCGGGATGCGGATCCGGCATCTCTGCTCGTTTGATCACCTGTTCTGTGCGCACCGTGCGTGGCCGGTTCATTGGCGGGTTGGACCAGCCCTGGCCCTCGTTGGATGCCTGGTCTCGGCGCCCTGCGTTGCGCGGAATCAGGACCCGGGAGCTGGTACAACTTGGTGTCCAGATGCTGGCTGAGCCCTGCCTGGGGATGCTGTCTGTCCCCTGCGGCTATCGGTGGGGCGCTGGGATGTTGGCAGTGGGGATTGGCCTAGGCGCGGCGCGGCCCTGGCGCGGCCGGTTGCCGGCGGGGCCCGTGGGCTCGTCACTGCTGCCCCCCGGGCCCTGCATATTGGCCGCTGGATGTTCCCCTGGGGTTCTCCTTTGCACCACTCTTGGGGGATGCGGTCGGCCCCGCCCGGGTCCGCCTGGGGCTCTGGGGGTCCTTTGGACGTCTTTGCTCCGATCTCCTTCATGTCTGCATTGATTCCTGGGAGACGGATTTATGCCTGCTCACACCAGCTATCGAACACTCTTATGGAGAAACCTTATATGCACCAGCAACACACACACATAGATGTGGGGTCTCTGGTGTTTAAGGATATATTCTTGGGCTGAGGTTATCATTACTAGAGCTTGATTAATCGGTACCATGAGTTTTTCTGTGACATTGTTGTTGTATTTTTATCTCTATTTTTGTGTGATGTGGTTGTGTAATTCTTAGTTCACAATGTTTGTTTTGTTTTGTCGATGTTCCTTTTTCGTGTTTTGTTTTGTTTTTTCCCCCTCTCTCTGGCGTCCTGTGGGTATGGAGGCAGACTTCAATGTCTCCTGTGTTTTCTTTGTTCCCCTTCCTCTCTTGTATTTTCAACTCACCCTCTCTCTTGACTTTTTGTTTCCTACCTCTCTTCTTCATCTTCCTTCGTTCTTCTCCTTAATTTTCCGTCTCCGTGTCCATAACATCAGGAAATAAAAAACCCAACAATTCATAATAAAGATTTTTCACACATATATCAAGTGGAGGACTATAGCAAAAGCTGTACTGCTCCGCTTGTGAAAGTAAATCTGTTGGGCTTCTACTTGATACTCAGACACCAATTCTGAGCTCCACACTGCCAAACAGGACACGTTAAAAAAAAAGAAAAAAAAAAGAAAAAGAAATAGGGGCTCAGGAATTCCTTTAATAGTTTGCTACATCCTTTTCAAAGTAAATATGAAAGTTATCCTTTTGCACTCCTTCAACCCCAGATTTATTAAGCAAGCTTTATCAATATATGTTTGCAACACTTGGCATTTTACATGTACACTTACAGGCAAGCAGATATATGGATTGCATTAGATTTGATCTCTATCCTTCAACATTTATGATGTATGAGAAACAATTTCACACATGGAGTATCATAATGCAATTTTTATCATGGTGATATGGAAGAGGCTGAGCTTGTAAAGTGAGTATCTCTATGTTAGTATGTATGTAACCTGGTGCTGAAGTCTGCAATTCAGTGACCAAATAAGAGTTCCTGAAAAACTTCTGTATTTTTTTGAGAATTTATATTGAGAATTCCAGGCAATTTATAATACTAATGTAAATGAATATCCTAGTAATTATTTGTCTATTCTAAATTGTTTGAATCAAAACCTCTACAGTATATCATAAGGTGCATATACAACTGTAAGAACTTAAAGGTTATAGTAATAATGCAACCTAAAATAATGTATTTGTTCAAAAGGTCTTGTTATTTGTTATCTAGCAACATGTTTTAGGTTTTATATCAATACTGATTATCCATTTATATTCCTGCCCACGATGGACTATGTCTATCAGACTAAAAGCAACTGACAAAGCTGGAAAGCCAAACAAATTCCATAAGCACTTGAGTGTTTTTAGATACACAACCACTGCTTAATAACAAGACTAGCATGTGACATGAAAGAAAACATGTTTATAAACATACAAGTTACATGGGCCATGGATCTGACCTTTTCTTTTTACAATAGTGGACTGTGTAAATGATTTGCATGTGCATTGTCCATGTGTACTTTACTCCCTTGTGATGTGGTACTCATTCAAACTTGAAAAACTAAAGGAAATTTGTAATAGCTCTCAGTAGTTATGAATACTGTAAAATAACCTTACTTGATGAAGAAAATTGGCACTGGAGCCTTCTTTTTGTTTTGTTGTATTAGTATGAAGAAAATACATACTCTCATAAATAGTGGCAAGGATAGATTGTATCGTTAGGGCATCATTCTACAGAAAAGTTAATTTCTAAAATGCACCAATTGATGTCTGCAACACTCAACAGTGTCTCAGAAGTGCAGTTCAATTTGTTTATGTAATAGGTTATTCTCTTTGTATGCTGTATTTTAGTTGCGAGTCAGGTGAAAAGCATGAAATAACTTTACTTCAAAGTACCAGTTTTCTTAGACCCCATTAAATGCACATATTAATACACACTCAAACACTTTTTGCTTACCGTACATAACTACTTCCTTTTATATTTTCATACTTTAAAGATACTATTTCTTCAGCTTTATAGTTATATACATGTAAAAATGTTTCAACTCGCTCTAAGATTAAACCTTAATTCAGATGTTTTTGTGGTGAACTACACTTAACCGCACAGACACATACAATCATTTCATCGTAGAGCGTATCAGTGAGAGACGGAGAATCACACATCTTCTGGTAGAGAGCTCTTTAGTCAGACTATTATATGTGATTGGTCCAGTGGTGTGTTCCACTATAAGTATTTTGTAAAAATGTACATATGTGGGGATCTCCAAGTTATCTCTTACTGAAGTGTGCTAACTTAACCTTCTAACTCTTAAGTAAACAACAGCAGATTCAGCCTGACAGTTGGCAGAGACAGAGCCACCTCAAGGAATAAGCAAACTAAGCTGCTGCTTAGGCCCCAAATTATTAGGGGCCTTCCATAAATGCTTGAGTTTAAAGACAAACCATATATCTAAAATCTTTGTATTTGTTTATTGAGAATGAGATGTGACTTAACGATTTCAGCATAGATTAATTAAAATATTTTTAACATTTTGATTTGAGATTTAAAGGGATTGGCAAGTTTACTTGGTAAAAGTGCAAATAATATTCATTGTCTTAATGTTGTGTTAACCTAATTACAATGTAAAAGTTTAATATTTTCTTTGTGTTTGAACTTAGATTGTTCCCAATTACATCTCAGCAAATATTAACCAATTATCTGTGATTAACTCAACCAATTAATTAATTAACTTTTAAACTACTGCAGGTTCATTACAGAAAAGTCATAAATTATTCATACCGCTGGCAAAAGTTTTTTTCTGACGAGAAATGAGACAGACATCGCTCAAAAGATAAAAAATAACAATTTAAAAGAAGTATCATTTAAAAAAAACATGTCTTTATTTACATTTTAATAAAAAACATGGATGTTGAAAATTATTCAAATATATCTGATTCAACCGAAAATTCTTTATTGGCATTAGATTAGTCAAATCTGTCTTTGCTTACCCACATTTTGCTCGTTTTAACTGTTATTTTGACAGATTATCACTGATGAGCCTGCAGTCTTTGACGTTTTTAAAATCTCCTTGCCATCACCCTAGTCATTAGCTATCTCCATAGATTAAAGGTGATACTCTGGCTGGGCTATTCCAAAACATAAATATTAAATCCAGTCACAAGAAACATGTGGGTGATATTAATATTTAAATTCACTTCAATTCAGTTTATTTATATGGTGCCGATTCACAACAGATGTCATCTCAAGGCACGCAAGGCAAGGAAAGTCATTTCAATACAAACTTTCCAATCAGTATATTGCTTTAAATATGTGCCTTCCAAATGAATAAATTATTTTGAGATTAACTATACATACATACATACATACATACATACATACATACATACATACATACATACATACATACATACATACATACATACATACATACATACATACATACATACATACATACATACATACATACATACATACATACATACAAAAAGGGGGTCGTGTCTTTAATCTCTTTAAATAATTAGGTGTTGTCATTCAGAAATGTCACAATTTTCTCATGTGCAAGCAAGAACATTTCATTGATTGTATGTTTATTTTTTGAGTCCATGCAGGACAACCAACCTTTCCCATAGTTTCCTCAAATGGCATGCAAATACTCATGTGCACAACCACCTCGCTTCCCTCTTTAAAAAAAAGCACACACACATCCAAAACACCTGAGGAGTCTTGCCAGCAGGGCATCCTGTCACCACAGCCTTCCCACAAACCAACTTGAGGACACACTGATTACCAGTGACCTATAAAATGATTCATTGTAAGCACACCTTTAATTACCCTGATGAATAATTGATCAACCTATTCAGAGGACCAAAAGGGTTATTGCTGTGACAAGACTGGTCAAATTCCAAAGTCTGAAAATTATTGAAAAGTATAATGGGAAATACTTCAAAACCTGGGCTTAGCCTGGACAAGATGTGATATTTTTTGTAAAAGAAAAAAGGGTGCTACAATGGATTATAGACTATAGCATACATAGTAAGGTGCCTAAATTATAATTTAATTTTCAATGCCTGCATGTCAAAACAGTGGCTTTACTTATTTCATTTAATATGTCTTGTTATGTACCTGTTTCAAATTTGCTTATCTTTTGCTTAAAGCTACATTTTAATAGGTATTATGATATGAGTTGGAACTAAAGGACCTTTTCTGATTCATTATCTATACAACATAGATCTCTCTGCCCCCTTCACCACATCATGATGCTGGACATCATGGTCCCTGCACCTATGAACTCAGCTCTGATTTTAACAGTAACTCACATATGGGACTTGGACCTTGCCCTACCTCATTCATACCTGTCATTAGACTAAAAATCATAAACCCAACAAATGTAGCCCCTAGATAAAGTTTTCTCCTCAGTGAGGCCCACCACATGTGTTTTGGACCCAATTCTCACTTCATTTTTTAAGCCATTTTTATGGAGCTTTTGAAGGTTTTTTTATTTTAACCTTGATGAATTGCTCCCTTCAGATGGGGTCTTTCCTGTCGCCTTTCAAGGGGTGGTGGCAAGACCCCTGCTAAAGAAGAGCAACTTAGATGTTAATGATTTCAACAACTTTCGACTGGTATCTAGCTTACCATTTTGAAGCAAAATTTTAGGAAAGCTTGTTTTAATTCAACTTAATGATTTTATTAACGTTCATAATGTCCTGGAGACATTTCAGTCTGGTTTTAGGGTGAACCACATCGCTGAGAAGGACCTTTTGAAGATTTTAAATTATTTCAGATTAAACTATGATGCACAGAGGGTGATAGTGTTGCTTCTACTGGATCTAAGCACTGCCTTTGATACAGTGGACCACACTATTATTTTAACCCATTCAAAACAGATTGGCCTTTCTTGGACTGTTCACAAATGATTCACAATCTCACAGACAGAACCTTCATGGTAAGTTTAGATACCTGCGCCTCTAAGGTACACAAGATTACATGTGGTGTGCCCCAGGGTTCAATTTTAGGCCCAGTGGTTTTTAGCCTTTATATGCTCCCTCTTGGGAGTGTCATCAGGACACATGGAGTTAACTTTCACAGTTATGTTAATGATGCACAGTTGTACTATTCTGCCATATTTAACTGTATTAAAAGTGAGCTCTATAAAGTGGGAAGTGTTTCTAGGAGTGATTCTATGATTATCACCACTAATGAAGTGCAACAGGCTGTAGCTCAGTTATCTGTCAGTAAGGCAACTGGTTCAGATAATATCACAGCAGAACATTTAAAATATTCAAGTCCAAAGACTGCTATACTTTTTGCATTGTGTTTCACTGGGTTCATGACCCACGGACTGCTACCTGATTCCTTACTCTGTCACTTTAGTACCTGTTATCAAGGACAAAGCTGGTAAGGTTGGAAGGCTGGATAACTACAGGCCAATAGCCTTAGCTAGTGTCATATCTAAAGTCTTCGAAAAGATATTGCTTGATCGTCTGTGTCGCTGCATATCAACTACACATAACCAGTTTGGCTTTAAATCCAAGCTGGGAACAGATCTGTGTATCTATGGCTTGAAGGAGGCTACACAAATGTATTTAAAATGAAACTCCTCCGTGTTTATGGGGTTTATTGATGCATCTAAGGCATTTGACAGGGTTAACCACTGTAAGCTTTTCTATAAATTAAGTAAAAGAGGTGTTCCTGCTAGTATAATAAGAATGTTGACACACTGGTATTCTAATCAGAAAATGCAAGTTAAATAAGTCAATTCGATCTCTGCCTCTTTTGGTGTCAGCAATGGTGTGCGCGAGGGAGGGATATTGTCACCGCCTCTGTTTAACCTCTATATGGATGAATTGTCCAATCAACTAAATAATTGTAAAACAGGATGTGTTATTGGTAACAATCTGGTAAACCATTTCATGTATGCCGATGATCTGGCCATACTTTCTCCAAGCAGGGCTGGCTTTCAGCAGCAGCTGAATGTATGTTCTGACTATGGTTTAAAATACGATGTGAAGTATAATGCCAAAAAGAGTGTTGTGCTAATTTGTCTGACCAAAGGGGATAAAGAACTCTGCTTCCCTGACTTTTATTTGGCTGGAGAAAAGATAACTGTCTGTAGAAAAGTTAAATATTTGGGTCATGTCATCACAGATCAGCTCTGTGATGATGATGATGATGATATATATAGACAGTGTCGCACACTGTATTTACAAGCCAATATTTTGTCTAGGAAATTTCATATGTGTTCAGAAGATGTAAAAATCCACCTTTTCAGAACCTACTGTACAATCTTGTATACTGCTCGTCTGTGGTGTAAATTTAAGAAAGCTAGCATAAAGAAGCTTACAGTTGCTTATAATGACTCATTAAGGATATTGCTCAGAAAGCCACGGTCAAGTAGTGCCAGTATTTTGTTCTGTAATGCTCATGTCAGTACCTTTCAGGCTTTAATGAGGAATTTGATTTACAGATTTATTCAGCATCTTAATAACTCTGAGAACAGCCTCATCTCGATACTGGTGAATCCAAGTTTTAGTGTAGCGCGGTATCAGTCATCGATGTGGAAACACTGGTATACGTGTGTTTTATAATCTTTTTTATATATTTTATATTGGGTGTTGTTTTATTTTTTTATGGACCTTGAGTCTGACAATAAAGATGATGATGATGATGATGTACATCTCTATGTCTTCCGATTATCAAATAAGATCAGGTTATCAGATTAAGTCATTAGAGCATTGTTTGTCACTTAATGTATAACGTCTACAGCCTAAATAGACTTAATTAAGCTTCTGGAGCCATCTGCAAGATGTGGTTCTGATTGAAGATATACGCTATAGACTATTAGAGTTAACTGAAAACAAGTAAACAACTTGAAAAAGGTCGCACTCACCTGAGTGAGACATATGAGTTATAATAGTCTTAGGCGTGAGTCAATATTATCTTTGCAACAGATAAACAAAGTAAAATGTTTTCTATGGACCTAAACTAAATAGTCTAATTGCAATGCTTTGTTGTTTTGATTAAGAAAAAAAGCCCTTTTGAAGGTAGTCATTGTCAGCTGTTATACGAATGAAAAATTGCTTGTACTGATGAAAGGTTTGTTGAAAGATATATTCATCTAATAGAACATTTCCATTGATAGCTCCACTAATTTTTAGACATATGAAGGGACGGGCTGGCCATAGGGAGGTTCGGGAGTTTTCCCAAATGGCCAGTCTTTTCTAGGAAAGGTGGCCGCAATGTTTTTTGTTTTTTTGTACTCCAAAAGGAGCCGCAGTTGAGCCACTGTTATGATCTTGCTGTATGTCCGTCTGTGTGTGTGACTGAGGCATTTTCCTTTATAGAATGTCTTTGTGAGCGGTATTGCCGCTACGCATCTTCGCTGATCTCCATTGTCCATCAGGCTGCAGAGAAGCAGATTGCGTACTCATGTTGTAAATCTTTCATTATTATTTAGACTTGGTGTTTGATTCCGCATGTGGTTTAAAATATTTCCAGGCAAGGCAATACTTTTTTGAAAGTGATTAATTTTCAGCTGAACTTTCCATAACATGGTGAATATAACATTACAATAGATTATTTCTATTTTATTTCCAACTGCTGCCATTTATTTGATCCAGAGATTGCTCTACAAAAACAAAACATGGTCCACAGTCCCTGGGCTAAGATGTTTTTCGCCTTTCTTGAAACAGCAAATCAGCTGCAGAAAAATCTCTCTTGCTGGATGCGCTCAATTCCACGGAGTTTGGAAATATTTTTGGATGATTTTATGTTGCAACCAGAGGTTAGTAGAGTACCCAAAATTATATTCAAGTAAGAGTAGCACGAAAGTAAAAGTATAAAGTACCCATCCAAGAATTTACTTGAGAGTAAAAAAACCGTAAAAGGCAATTCATGTAGTAAGTAACTGATGAGAACATCGAATCAGTTTTATTGGCACTGATTATTTAAAATGATTTCACCACAGTGACAAATATAAGGTTATGTGCAAATTCTGGTAATTTAAAGACTACATTGAAATAATCAAAACACAAATATAATTACAAAATAAATGTAAATCATAAGAAACACTTTTTCAAATCAAAGTTTTCAACATAGAATTAATTAAATTAATACTTACACTAGGTAATGTATCTGTGTTAGAACACGGTTCCAGTGACAATATAAAGTGTTTACTGTATATTTTATAGATCTCCAAATGGCTCATCAGCTAGAAAATAAGGTTAGATCAACAAAGCTTGTGTACAAACAAGAGGTCTCACTTTAGCATAAACTGTAGGTTTGAGTCCTTGTCTGGTGCATTTTTGGTTAAATCATATTTATTTTTATTCAGTGAAATTTCTCGAGGTAGATAGAGGATCGAGAAATGTCATTCAAGAAAGAGTTGCAATACTTCATAATAATTTTACTCAAGTAAAGGTAAAAAGTGTGGTGCAGTAAAACTACTCCTGAATGTATTTTTACTCAAAATATTTACCAAAATGAAATGTTTTACTCAAGTAAATGTTACTAGATACCCACCCCTGGATGTGACGACATAAAACGTATTAATAGCCTATTATTACTTTAAACATGTTATTAATATTACCGTATTAGTAGTATAAAAATCATTTTGTTAAAATTATGGTTTGACTTGCATCCTTTGAACAATCGAATAAAAGGCCTGTCCAAATCAAGCTCTAGGGCTGAATTTAAACACCAGCTAATCCCTGGACATATGTGTACAAATATCAATTCAGAACATAAAAAATATAGCCAGAAGGTTGTCCACAGTATAACTATCATGCACTGATGATTTTTAAAGCAACATCTTACAAACATGTATTTACTTTATAATTCTAACATTTTGTTGCCATTTGTTTTGACAGTTTGATACAATATTTGAATGTGAGGGTAATTTCTGTGTGGGTATGTGTGTCATGATGTTAGGTATTTGTGTTGAGTTTCAGTTATTTTACTTCCTATCTTTAGTCATTCTCACCTTTTGTTTCATTGTTTAATCTTTTATTATTTTTTCCTCCTTTCATTATTTTTCCTGGTTAGTTCTGTTAGTCCTTATTCCTCTCTAATATAATTCTGTCTAGTCCTTATGTTTTGTTCTCGCCTTCCTCTCTGTTTCCCTTGCCATTCTGCTTTCCTTCCCAGCAACTGATTGTTTCTGCCTGCTCTCTCCCTCTCACCTGCAACAGCTTCTCCGTAATTAGTCCTCAACCTTCTCCCTGCCACTTGCACACCTCCTCAGTATATTTAAGCCCTTCTCTGTCGGTCACTACTCGCTGGTTGGTCGTCAAACATTCCTTCTTGGTTCCTGTGTTTCCCAATGTTACATTTTCTGGTCCTCCCAAGTTATGTAAGTTCCTTGTTCATTGTTTTTTGTTTAATTAAATCATTGTGTTTTACCTCGCTGCATTTGGGTCCTCAATTCCCTAAACATGACAGTGTGTGGGTTTTATATCCATCCAAAAGACCCCATACAGTGTTTTGTCTTTTCTAATTTTAGCTCAAATCTAGATGTATTAACACAATTGTGTAGTGATCTTGTGAAACATGAAATTTTACTAAAAGTAATTTAAATTCTAAATCACACAATACACTGACATGCCTAGAGCAACTGGAAGATAGTCTGGGAAGGTTGAAAGTGCAGAAAAGAAATCAAACACAAAGCAACAATACAACAGCATTAATACACTTTTGTCCAGAAAAAAATATATGTCAAGGAGAATTAAGAATTGCTAACAACATCTTAGCAGTCACTTTCTTAAGGCAGAAAAAATAAGTGGGAAGTGGAAAATGTTTAGAGAGAATAAATAACGTTTTTTTAGCTCCTGGTAAAATACATTAGATGAGAAAAACACATTTACTCAAATCTGTTACACAAGTACATTTTAAATCCACTATTTCAGTTTATATGTAAATCAATACAAATGATACCAACCACCTTTATTTTAGTGGAGGCTGAAAACTTTGTGAATTCAGCTCATAACCAACATAAAAAGTTCAAATAAAAGTCAAACACAAGAGGTTGAATTTAAATTTGATATACAGTTGGGGTTTGTGAGCTGAGAGTTGTGATGAATGTGCTTGTTTTGTTGCTATAGACTACATCTGACTGACAGTAATTGAAAAAGAAAACTGTAATTAAAACAAAGCAACAGATCCTTCTGATCCGCACACCAATCAGTAAGTCTGGCTATTACCAGCCTTTAAAACTAATAACAGTTAAAACTTTCAGCAAGTGCTCAGTCTTGTGTATTTCCATCCAATACAACTCAACTAAAGAGAATAATAAAAAAAACTTTCTTCAACAAGAACCTTTATGAATGTTAAATAAAACCACAGGCTGCAACCATATTTTCGAAACCTGATAAAATCTCATGAAATTGCTGTGATCTTAAGTGATTTGGACCATAACCTACATAAATCACTAGAGAAAGTGTCATGGTTCCTAGGTGTTTGTGTTTTGTTAGTTTTTTTCCTTATTTTGTTCTATTATCATGTTGAGTTATTCTTTGTCTTTACTAGTTGTTTCTCCTTGTTCTTAGCTGTTTTTTCACCCTTTGCCCCTTTCTATTAGTATTCCTCTTTACATAATGTCCTTATTTATTTCTTCCTTCTGTTCTCCACTGTTTCCTTTAGATTCCTCCTTAGACCTATTATCCTTTCTAGTTTCTTAGTCTAATGTCTCCCAGCCATTTTACCTCCTGTCCCAGTTGATTACTTCCACCTGCTCTCTCCCTCTCACCTGCATCTGCTCTCACTTATTGGTCATTGGTCTTCTCAGTCACTTCCTCATTTCCTTCCCAGTATATATTCACCTCTCCTTCAGTCACTACTTGCTGGTTCGTTGTCTTTCCTCCCTTCCTGGTTCCTGCGTTCCCTGGTCTGTCTTCCCGCATTTCCTGGTCTCCATGTTCTCTGGCTTCCTCGTGATTACTTGTAAGTTTTGTTATTTATTGTTTAATTAAACCTGAGATCATAAAAGTTCTGCATTTTGGGTCCTCTTTAAAACACGCTACCTTTCAGAACGAAACCAGCCAGTATGGACACAGCAGAACATACACACACTGAGGAGGAGTTGCAGGAACTAATAGACTGGAGTATTAGCCAAGGACTTTATTCCAACTCACCCTATGTCGGATCCCGGTTACCCTATTGTCCTCCCGGGGTTGGAATGAGCTGCACCTTCGCTCCCCATTCCTCGAGCCGCCGCAGTCGTCGGCGTCCTAAAGCCTCCAAACGCCAGGATGTCTCCCGTCCTGGAGTTGCTCCTAGTACTCTCCAGGAGGACTCCTGGCTTCCCAGAAGCCTACCCTGCACCACGACCTCCAGGCTGCCCAGGCTCCGGTCCCGGTTCCCCAGAGCTGCGAGCCGCCGGTCGCGGATGCTGCCACACTGCACCCACGCTTCCGGGATTCGTTCCCTGTTCCTAGCCAGGGTGACTTACCTCCTACCCCGGCAGCTCGAGGCAGCAAACCGCCGGATGCAGGCGCCACCCGACAGCACTCGTGTTTCCAGGGTCCACTCCCTCCACAAAGCCAGCGCGACCAGTCTCCGGTCCCAGCTCCCAGCCAGCCTCAAGCCCCGTCTTCCGCTCCTCCTCCAGATTTTCCACCTTTATTATATACCATCACTGAGGAGGAGTTTGCATTATTATTTCAAGAATTTCAGAATGACTCGGGGATGATGGAAACTTTGTTTGAGGCATACGGCGCCTCCATTTGGAGGAAACGCCACAAGCCCCTGGTTCCTACTCCTGTTCCCACAGGGGGTGTTCCGGAAGACACTCCTCTGGTTCCTGACTCCACAGGGTGTGTTCTGGAAGACAAGCCTCTGGCTCTTGATTCTGCAGAGGATGTTCCGGAGAGCACGCCTCTGGTTTCTGACTCCGCAGGGGATGTTCCAGAAGACATGGTTCTGGTTCCTGACTCAGCAGAGGTTGTTCTGTAGAACACGTCTCTGGCTTCCGACTCCTCAGGGGGTGTTCCAGAGAACACGCCCCTGGTTCCTGACTCCACAGGGGGTGTTCCAGAGAACACGCCTCTGGTTCCTGACTCCACAGGGGTTGTTCCAGAGAACGCGCTTCTGGTTCCTGACTCCACAGGGGGTGTTCCAGAGAACGCGCCTCTGGTTCCTGACTCCACAGGGGGTGTTCCAGAGAACGCGCCTCTGGTTCCTGACTCCACAGGGGTGTTCCAGAGAACACGCCTCTGGTTCCTGACTCCACAGGGGGTGTTCCAGAGAACACGCCTCTGGTTCCTGACTCCACAGGGGGTGTTCTGGGGAACACGCCTCTGGTTCCTGTCTCCACAGGGGGTGTTCTGGGGAACACGCCTCTGGTTCCTGACTCCGCAGAGGGTGTTCTGGGGAACACGCCTCTGGTTCCTGACTCCGCAGAGTGTGTTCTGGGGAACACGCCTCTGGTTCCTGACTCCGCATAGGGTGTTCCAGAGAACACGCCTCTGGCTTCCGACTCCGCAGGGAGTGTTACGGAGGACATGCCTATAGCTCCTGACTCTGCCAAGGGTCTCCAGAGGGACATAACCTCGGGGTCTTCGCCACGTCGTGGGTCTTCAGCGCCATGTCGTGGGTCTTCAGCGCCACGTCGAGGGTCTTCAGCGCCATGTCGTGGGTCTTCAGCGGCACGTTTAGGGTCTTCAGCGCCACGTCGTTGGTCTTCTACGCCTCGTCGTGGGTCTTCTACGCCTCGTCGTGGGTCTTCTACGCCTCGTCGTGGGTCTTTTACGCCTCGTCGTGGGTCTTTTATGCCTCGTCGTTGATCTTCTACACCACTTCGTCGGTACTCTACTCCTATCCAAAGCTCTTCAACTCCTACTCGAGAGATCTCTACTCCATCCCCTCGAGGGTCCTCCACTCCGTCCTCTCGAGGGTTCCCAGCGTCCTACCAAGGTCCCCTTAGTCAATGCCGTTTCCCAAGCCTCAAGGTTCTCAGCAGCCGTTTCCCAAGCCTCAAGGTTCTCAGCAGCCGGTTCCCAAGCCTCAAGGTTCTCTGCAGCCGGTTCCCAAGCCTCAAGGTTCTCTGCAGCCGGTTCCCAAGCCTCAAGGTTCTCAGCAGCCGGTTCCCAAGCCACAAGGTTCTCTGCAGCCAGTTCCCAAGCCACAAGGTTCTCAGCAGCCGGTTCCCAAGCCACAAGGTTCTCAGCAGCCGGTTCCCAAGACACAAAGTTTTCTGCATCCGGCCACTGTTGGAAAGGTGTTTTCACTCTAATTTAAAGCCTATCTTAAAGGAACAGACACCCATTTAATTTATGACCCTGGGCTCTTTCTTGGCTCTCATTTCACCTTCCCAAGTGCTCGTTCATTTCTGTAAAAAGGAGCAATAAGAACAACAAACAACAATTATATATTTTAACAGCGAGGCGTCATTCGCTGGACTCATTTCTAGTAACTGAGCACAGCTCTACATCAGCATAACGTTTTAATTTGAAACAAGAGTTTCCATGAAACTCCTCCCACATAGATCTTTGTTCATAGAATGGTCACAGCTTCTTCACATAAGGAGCACATGATGTACCACATTCTTCTTGATTGTTCACTATTTCTAAGTGTTGCCACATACACTACAGAATTAAACCCTCATGCAACATTTACAGAATTTTTATCTCGTCACCACCTAGACACAAGGTTCTGCTTCGCATCCGGCCACCTAGACACAAGGTTCTGCTCCGCATCCGGCCACCTAGACACAAGGTTCTGCTCCGCATCCGGCCACCTAGACACAAGGTTCTGCTCCGCATCCGGCCACCTAGACACAAGGTTCTGCTTCGCATCCGGCCACCTAGACACAAGGTTCTCCGCCGCAGGCCTCCACGCCACAAGGTTCTCCGCCGCAGGCCTCCTTGTCTCCTGGTTCCTCGTCCGGGCCTCCTCGTCTCCTGGTTCCTCGTCGCAGGCCGTCTCGTCGTTATTTTCCTTATTTAGTTCTATTATCATGTTGAGTTATTCGTTGTCTTTACTAGTTATTTCTCCTTGTTCTTAGCTGTTTTTTCACCCTTTGCTTCTTTCTATTAGTATTCCTCTTTAGATAGTGTCCTTATTTATTTCTTCCTTCTGTTCTCCACTGTTTCCTTTAGATTCCTCCCTAGACCTATTATCCTTTCTAGTTTCTTAGTCTTCTGTCTCCCAGCCATTTCACCTCCTGCCCCAGTTGATTACTTCCACCTGCTCTCTCCCTCTCACCTACATCTGCTCTCACCAATTGGTCATTGGTCTTCTCAGTCACTTCCTCATTTCCTTCCCAGTATATATTCACCTCTCCTTCAGTCACTACTTGCTGGTTCGTTGTCTTTCCTCCCTTCCTGGTTCCTGCGTTCCCTGGTCTGTCTTCCCGCGTTCCCTGGTCTCCATGTTCTCTGGCTTCCTCGTGATTACTTGTAAGTTTTGTTATTATTTAATTTAACCTGAGATCATAAAAGTTCTGCATTTTGGGTCCTCTTTAAAACACGCTACCTGACATAAAGAGGGTGTTATATATTTTATTTGCTATTGAACAACTGCATAGTTGAGCATGAGGGTAAGAGTTGATGCAGTATTTTCAGTGAATAAATAAAATGTTTAAATATCCACACTTGCAATTGTATGTGTTGAGGCTAAACAATAAGAAGCAGCCTACACATGTTTACAAATCCATGAACTGTTACAGAACACCTTGTAGTAAATCTGATAGTAATAGCGTGTTCTCGTAAGATGTTCATTGTCAGTTTTATATATATTGTTTTTATTTTTGAAAAGATTTTGTGTAAAGAGAAGATGATAAAAATGACACCAAAAATCTCTTCTTTATGATGTTACGCAAAAAAAAGGATCTTTAACAGCAATTTTTCGCAAACATTTGGCAAAAATGGAAACCTATGTGGGGGAAAAATATGATGGACCAGACTTTCCTACTTTTGAAATGTTAGCACTTTCTCATAGTGTTAATCAAATTTAATTTGCATTGAAGTAGTAAGTGAATTAAAATTGAATAGGTTCCTGATGATGCAGTATTTGTTCAGTCCCATTGTAGCACAAAGGGGCATTATTAAACATCTTGGTGAAATGACAAGCGATATTTCATAAACTACAGGATACATAATGGTTATATATATATATATATATATATATATATATATATATATATTTCTCATTTAATTGAAAGAAAAATTTTGTCCAAACTTTTGGTCTGTACTTTATAGCAATTCTCTGTGAGTTTGGAAAGCCCTAGATAATAAATAAATAAAATAAATGTCTGCAATTTTCCTTTGATTTAAAAAATGAGCTTTAGGCTCCTCTTATTAGGTTGTACTTCACTATGTTTAAAGACATTGGAGACTTCAAAGTCACCAACTAGAGGAACATTTTGCTCTTATGCTAAAGCTTTTGGCATTGTATTTAATTTGAACTTAAAGAAGCAGCTTTATTTATTTATGAATTTGTATTTTTTAACTGAAATGTTATTGCCTTTACATTTAATCTCTACATTACGGTGTCACCAGGTGACTTTGAACCCATCCAAACCCTAAGTTTGAGCAAATCAATAGATGGATGTGCCATAACTTGCTGTTGTAAGTGTTCTATGAAAATAAAACTGACTTGCCTTAAGTTGCATTACAATGTGGGTAATTCTAAGTTGATGCAGTAACCGAATTATATTTAGAGTTTTCTATCTTGACAAAATTATGGCTTGCAGTTACTGTTATGTCACTTTTATGAACAAATATTTAGCATACATGTCCATATGTAGGCATCATTAATATACCTGTTGTAATCACATAAAGGTATAAATCAAATCAAATCAGTTTATTTACAAGGTGCCTTCACGTGACAAACAGCCAAAACAAGGCGCCGTACAATTGGTCAACATGAAATGAAACAAGGAAAAGATCACACACTAAAAAAACTCAGAGAAGCAGGGAAACAGAGTCTCATGCTGAATCAAAAGCTTGACTATAAAAATAAGTTTTAAGAAGTTTAAAAAAAATGCAAAGTGAGGTCGACCGGCGAATAATCAATGGCAATGCATTCCATAGCTTTGGAGCACAAATAGAGAAGGCACATTCCCCTCGTAGCTTCCTCCTCGACCTCGGAATCTCCAGGAGAAGCTGATCTGCCGACCTGAGGCAACGTGTTGGCGTGTAGGGAACAAGAAGCTCGGAGACATATGCCTGCGCAACGCCATGTAGGGATTTAAAAATAAATAAAATAATGTTAAAATTTACCCTAAAACGCACTGGCAGCCAGTGTAGGTAAGCCAAAACAGGAGTATGTGTTCCCTCCCACGTGCTCCAACCAGGACACGAGCAGCAGTATTTTGAACCAGTTGGAGACGCAAGAGGGACATCTGGCTAATTCCGAAATATAAGGAGTTACAGTAATCCAGCTGGGTGGTGATAAAAGCATGGATCATTGTCTCAAGATGTTGTTTAGATAAAAAAGGCTTCACCTTCACCACCTGCCTTAAATGAAAAAAAACTGGACTTTATCACAGAACTAATCTGGCCATCAAGTTTAAAATCACTGTCTATTTAAGTTTGATGCGCACGTCTTTACGTGCTCAGTCATTGGTCCTAGGTCAATTGAGGAGGGGTTACAGGGGCTACTAGGGCCAAACACCATCACCTCAGTCTTACCATCATTAAAACTCAGAAAGCTTAATGCCATCTAGTCCTTAATGTCATGCAAACATGACAGAAAGGGGGTGATTGAGTGACCTCTTTTTATTGGCGGGTATATTTGGGTGTCATCAGCATAACGGTGAAAGGACACATGTTTATGAAGGATGGAGCCAAGTGGATGTAGATACAAAGAAAACAAAAGTGGGCCTAATATAGAACCCTGAGGGACCCCCCACAACAATGGGGCAGAGGTAGAGTAGGAACCAGCAAAGCTAACACACATAGTTCTGTCAGCTAGGTATGATGAAAACCAGTCAAGAGCAACACCATGAACCCCTAAGTCACCAAGCCTAGAAAATAATATTGCGTGATCTACAGTGTCAAATGCTGCAGAAAGGTCCAACAGAATGAGGATGATCCCCGTCATCAGTTGCCTGGAAAATATCATTAAAAACTCTCAGCAGAGCAGACTCTGTGCTGTGTAAAGTTTTAAAACCAGACTGAAAAAATTCCAAAGCATTATTCCTCTGCAAAAAAGACAATAGCTGAATGTAGACCACTTTCTCTAAAATTTTAGAGAGAAAGGGTAGCCTGGAGATAGACCTAAAGTTATTTAGCACAGACCTATCAAGGTTAGGTTTTTTGAGCAAAGGTTGGACAACAGCATGTTTAAAATTCATGGGTACTGTACCAGAGGACAGGCTTTTATTTACAATGGTAAGGACAGACTGCCCAATACTTGGGAAAATTTGTTTTAAAAAACGTGGAGGGACAATGTCCAGAGTAGACCCAGAAGGTTTGATGTGCTTTACAATGTCTTCTAAGGCAGACTGACTGACATGCTCAAACCTGTCAAACACAACAGCATGAGGGGCAGACACAGATGGGTCCGAGACAGGAGTAGAAATCGCTGATCTAATATCAGCAACCTTTTGAATAAAAAAGTTCCTAAAATCATTGCAGCGACTGGGAGAAGCTTCTTGATAGTCATGCTGATGGACATTTAAAACAGAGTCAATAGTTTTAAAAAGCACACGTGGATTATGACTGTTTGTCATAATTATACTGGACAAATAATCCTTCTTGGACTCTATCACAGTATTTTGGTATTGACACCAACAGCTCTTCAAAATCTGATAAGAAACCTGCAGCCTATCTTTTCTCCACCTGCGTTCAGCTCTGCGACACTCCTTCCTAGCTGCACGAGTTCCTTCCTTAAACCATGGCTCAGGTTTGGGCCTAGGTAACATAGTTTTTAGTGGCACCACAGAGTTGAGAATATTTATTAAAAAATTTTTTCGCTATTTTCTGTCAGTGCAACCCCCCCTAAGGCACCGCATGCAGCCATCAGGAGTTACCACCCAAAGCCACCAAAGTCCAACCCCAGGTTGGGGCCACGACATCCAGGGCCCTGTCCGCCCAGTAATCCCACCCCCAAGGATCCCCCCCAGACGCCTTCAACCCCAAAACCCCCCACATCAGCCACAGTATCCCAAACGACAAAACCAAGTGCCCCCCACCCCTACTAGGTGATGGAGCCAATCAAAGGAGCCCAGAGAGATTGATCAGATATGGAGCCAGAGGCCGTCTCAAGACCAATATGGTCCAACAAGAGATTCTATACTGATTAATATTAAGAGCCTTTTTATTTTTCCAGTTCAGGAGGATAGTTTTCTTAGCGATGCATAAGGCAATCTGAACCATTAGAACTGACTTTGTGTCAATGGTGACATCATTTAAATCTCCCAACAGGCAAACTGAGGGAGATGGTGGAATGTTACATTTCAGACACTTTGATAAGTCCTCACATATCTGGCACCAAAATTTGTTAACAGGTGGACAGAACCAAAGCGCATGAATATAAGTATCCGGTATATTGCTTGTGCAATGTAAGCAGGTATTAGACAACGTAAAACCCATCCTAAACATCCGTTGACCTGTATAGTGTACTCTCTGAAGGATTTTGTATTGTATTAATTGCAAATTGGAATTTTTGGTTATTTTAAAGGTTCTTAAACATATCTGAGACCAGATGTTTTGGTCAAAGCTGGCTGACAAATCCACCTCCCATTTTGAAAAAGGAATGCCTATTGATTCATCTAATGTAGATAAAGTTTTGTATATTTTAGACAGCAATTTGGGGGGGTTGAGATTAAGAAAATCTAAAACTCTTGCTGGAATTTGTAATTCAACTGTATTGAGCCTAAATTTACCTTTAATAATAGATTTAATTTGATGATATTCTAAGAATTTGTTTTTATCAATTCCATATTGTCTAATTAATGTATTAAATGGGATAAAGTCTGTTCCTTCAAATATATGTTCCAGGTATTTGATTCCATTGCACCTCCAGTCTGGAAAACTTATCATACATTTTTTTTGCAAGATATCGGGGTTATTCCAGATGGGTGTACGTCTGCATGGGATTATTGTGGACTCTGTCATTTTTAGAAACTCCCACCATGCTGTCAGAGAGGAGCTGATATTTATGCTTTTAAAGCATTCATGTCGTTTTATATTTGAGCTAATTAATGGTAGGTCTGAAAGTTTTATCTTATTGCATAGTGTGTGTTCTACATCTATCCAGGACTCATCTAGGTAGCTATGTTTTAACCATCTTGAGATGTATTGGAGCCTGTTGGCTAAGAAATAATGATGGAAGTTTGGTAGATCGAGACCTCCTTTTTCTTTGGTCTTCTGCAGTGTTTTTAAGCTGATACGTGGAGTTTATCTTTCCAAAGAAATTTAGAGACAGAGGAGTCCAGAGATCTAAAACAGTCGAGAATATATAAGCACGACTGAAAGTGAGAGCTAAGCTAATCCATACCGATACCAGATAAAGCAGGACGGGCAGCAAGCAGGTCGAAAACAGCAGAGAACTGACTAACGGCCGAAGGACCAAAGATCCGACAGCGCTGAACAGTCTCTAGAATTTACAGAAGCACAAGAAACAGCAATATCAAATAACACTGGTGAATGATCCGAAATCACACCGTCACATATCTTAATGTTCGAAACAGGCAACACAGCATTAAAAACAAGGTCTAAAGTGTGCCCTTGTTTCTGTGTCGGACCCGACACACACTGCGTGAGATTAAAAGAGTCAGTAATGGTTAAATCTTTTACCAAGACATTGTCAGGAAAACACACATGAATATTAAAATCACCAACATCAAAAACCGGTCATAATGAGGCATTATTGAAGTTAGGAAATCATTTAAAAAGTCCTTGTTATATTTGGGAGGTCTATAGATAACCGCACACATCACAGGATCCAATAGGCCCAACTCAAACAAAGTTGCTTCAAAGCTGGAGCCTGAACAGGAGAAAGATCGCTGCTTAATTTTCAAACAGTTTTTAAAAGCCACAGCCATTCCCCCTCCACGACCGGAGGACCGTGGAGGGTCAAGTATGAACATCCAGAAGGTAAAAGCTCCACAAAGGTACTGCACTCACTGGGAGTCACCCAAGTCTCTGTGACACAAAGGATATCCAAGTCCTGAGGGATGAAAAAATCCCTTAAGATAAAAGTCTTATTTGCCAGCAATCTGGCATTCACCAGGCCGATCCTGGCTGGGATGGCAGCTTGGGGGATATCCGTGTGCCCAAGAGAGCGGCGCAGCATCCTCAGATTCTCGGGATTCACCCCACGCTTATGCAGCCGATGGAAACCGGTGCAGCAGGACGGAACTCCTCCACCGAAGCCGACAACAGGTGTTAGGCACGCCTTAGGTGGATCCAGAGAACGAAGAGGCACAGTAAATGGAAAAAACTGTCCAGATCCTGTCTGGGAAATGGAGACAGACTGTGCCAGACAAGTCTTAAATTTGCCAAGTCGGCCACCACGTGTACCACGTCGGCGTTTCCGACGCGGGCGGGGAGCCAACCTCCGGAGCAGGTGAGTTGGAATTCAGAGGTGGTAGAGATTTCTGTCTACTATAAACAGAAAAAATAAGGGACCTGGTATTTTGTTGGATGTCCAAGAGCTTTTGATGGTCATAAATCAGAAGAGACTCTGCCTGCTGAGTGCCAAAACATAGAAACACCAAGAACAGAAACACAAACATCCAGAGCGACAGACGAGCATCCTCATACACAGGCGCCATCTCTCAGTGATAAGGACAACATATTCTTTAATTTTTCTGTAAGAGACAAGATATCTGTTTACATTTTAGTTGCTTGGTTTAGACTTACGATGCAGGTAATGATAAGATCAACTCTCAGTAATGGAAATTAGACAGGCCTAGTCAATGCTATTAAACATTTGAGAATTTGTGTCCTATACAGTTGCTCTTCAGGAAGTCAACAGGGGAGCTGCTATCGCACAGTTCCAGGTGGGCAAGACAAGAGGTGCAATTGGCTTCTTGTTAATTAGATAATGGCCACTTAAACCCCTTTCAGTTTCTGTTTTTGGCACTACAAAAATAAAGAGCTATTTGCCTCAGAATTATTTAGGGCACGAGTAAGATGTGTTCAAATAATAGAGATATATTGGTTTGTTGTTGATGGGATGTCTGTTTCCAAAGCCTGAGATCTAATCTGTAGACTCGAAACCACTGATTGCAAGGCTAGAGTGGGCAAAGGTGTCAAGTAACGAAGTACAATTACTTCGTTACCTTACTTAAGTAGAAATTTGGGGTATTTATACTTTACTGAAGTAATTATCTATGGGCCTACTTTTTACTTCTACTCCTTACATTTTCACGCAATTATCTGTACTTTCTACTCCTTACATTTTAAAAATAGCCTCGTTACTGCTGCTTCATTAAGTCTTTTATTAAGAAGACACACAAAAAACGATCTAAAAATGTGCCAACTGGATAGAATTTGACAGTGGTTTGATCATAATTTTAAACATCTACCATTCTGACACCCCGCTTGTATGCGATCCATTGCGTACTGTGCACACAGGGGGCCTGTTAACCGAATATTTTCCATATTAGTCCGTTTTTTTTTTTTTACAACGATGACGGAAAATCCAAAGGCCACTTGGCATTTTGACAGATTATAATTCACAACCCTGACCATTTGGTGCAGACGCGCAGACATTTTTAGGTTGGAGTTGAATAATATAATTATAATAAGAAGAATATATTTATAATACGAAGATTCCCATGAAGCCATCTGAGGATCATGTCAGACCGGGAGGCGTTGGAAAGTGACTGTTACCGGTGCGGCTGGTTAAAGACGCGCTTCAAAGAGCCCGGTGTTGTGTCAAACACGAAAGCGCATGCTCCGACATTTTCTGCTGCTGAAGCGATATGAAGCTGGGTTCAGTGAGTCTTCCCGACCTCTGATCACTTGAATCAGAGAAATGTTCCCTGATTTCAAAACTTTGGCTGAAGTGGAGCTTTTCGTTCCAGTCTCCAGTGCATCAGCGCGGATTTAGCCTCTAGAACAGTGGTTCTCAACCTGAGATTATATATATATATATATATATATATATATATATATATATATATATATATATTAATCCTCAGTAGTCCACATGTGGGCAGCAGCTGTTCCACTGGGTATATCAGTGAATACTTAATACATACAGTTCTCATCTCTCTGAAGTATCAGTTAGTTATAAGGAAAACACAGAAGCTGTCCTTTCTGACTCATATATTTTACCTGTGCGGAAAAACCTGCAGTACTTTTTATAATCCAAAGGCAATAAATCAAACAGTGTTACTGTTGCATGTCTGGCTTGTACACTATGTTCAGAGTAAAAAGTAAATAAACTCAGCAAAAAAAGAAACGTCCTCTGACTTTCAACTGTTTTTACTTTCAGTAAACTTAATGTGTGTAAATATTTGTATGAACACTAAAAGAGTCAACACCATAAGACATAAACTAAAAAATTTTCACAGACATGTGACTAACAGAAATAGAATAATGTGTCCTTGAATGAAGGGAGGCTCAAAATCAAAAGTACCAGTCAGTATCTGGTGTGGCCACCAGCTGCTTGAAGTACTGCAGTGCATCTCCTCCTCATGGACTGGACCAGATTTGTCAGTTCTTGCTGTGAGATGTTACCCCACTCTTCCACCAAGGCACTTGCAACTTCCTGGGCATTTCTGGGGGGAATGGCCCTGGCCCTAGCCCTCACCCTGCGATCCAACAGGTCCCAGACTTGCTCAATGGGACTGAGATCCGGGCTCTTCGATGGCCATGGCAGAACACTGACATTGCTGTCATGCAGAAACTAACGCACAGAACGAGCAGTATGGCTGGTGGCATTGTCCTGCTGGAGGATCATGTCCGAATGAGCATGCATAAAGGGTACCACATGAAGGAGGAGGATATCTTCCCTGTACCGCAAGGCATTGAGATTGCCTGCAATGGCAACAAGCTCAGTCCGTTGGTGATCTGATATACCGCCCCAGACCATGAAGGACCCCCCACCTCCAAATCGATCCCGCTCCAGGGTACAGGCCTCGGTGTAACGCTCATTCCTTCGACAATAAACACGAATCCGTCCATCACCCCTGGTGAGACAAAACCGTGACTCATCAGTGAAGAGCACTTTTTGCCACTCCTGTCTGGTCCAGCGGAGGTGGGTTTGTGCCCATAGGTGGCGTTGTGGCTGGTGATGTCTGGTAAGGCAGGTCCTTAAACAGGCCTACAAGCCCTCAGTCCAGCCTCTCACCCTTTTGCGGACAGTCTGAGCACTGATGGAGGGATTGTGTGTTCCTGGTGTGACTCTGGCAGTTGTTGTGGCCATCCTGTACCTATCATGCAGGTGTGATATTTGGATGTACCGATCCTGTGCAGGTGTTACACGTGGTCTTCCACTGCGAGGATGATCAGCTGTCCTTCCTGTCTCCCTGTAGCGCTGTCTTAGGCGTCTCACAGTGCGGACATGGAAATGTATTGCCCTAGCTACATCAGCAGTCCTCATGCCTCCCTGCAGCATGCCTAATGCACGTTCACGCAGATGAGCAGGGACCCTGGGCATCTTTCTTTGGGTGTTTTCCCAGTCGGTAGACAAGTCTCTTTAGTGTCCTGCGTTTTTAGAACTGTTACCTTAAATGCCTACTTTCTGTAAGCTGTTAAGGTCTTAACGACCATATCACAGGTGCATGTTAATTAATTGATTATGGTTAATTGAACATGCATGGAAAACATTGTTTAAACCCTTTACAATGAAGATCTGTAAAGTTGTTTGGATTTTTACAACATTATTACAACGTATCAGGACCCACTGCAGTTTGCTTATCGCTGTGGAGTTGGAGTTGAAGATGCCATCATCCACCTACTTCAACCAACCCACTGTCATCTTGACAAAGCAGGCAGCACTGTGAGGATCATGTTCTTTGATTTCTCCAGTGGATTTAACACAATTCAGCCTGATTTGCTTTGTCAGAAACTCCTGAAGACTGAATGAAATGTGTGCGTTTTCATTCTGCTGTTGCGTAAATGCATTCTTTTTTTGGGGGGGAACTCACTTTTCTCTGACAGCCACTAAAAAGAAGAGACTCGAGTTAGATTGGAGGTCTGGGACTCGTGCCTAGTAAACAATCTGTATATAATGTAATCAGTGGTGAAAAATGCATGTATAAAGGCCACAGACCTCAGCTCTGAGAGAGGTACACATTGTTCTGTAAAAGGATGTTTGATGTATCATTCCGACATTCGCAAACTTTACACTAATATTGCCCAAACCAATTTCCCTATGTTCATGTCAGCTTTAAAGCAATGACCACATGAATTATTTAAACTGCAGTCTGTGTTAAAAAATATCAGGTAATTTTTAAACAACAAAAATATATCTTCTTACATCTTCATACATCTCTCAGTATATGGCTTTTTCCATCTATTTATGCTGTGTATTTGTAAAACTAAATTCAAAAATTCAGATTGGGGGGTGGGGGTGGGCGTGTGTTGTTGGGGTGCCCCATACGTGGAGGCTGTTAGTCCTTGAAGCAGCCATCTGGGGTTCAATTCCCGAGCTTGTGGTCTTTGCTGCATGTCTTTCCCCCTTCCCACTATCTGCCCATTTCCTGTCTGATTACTGTCAGTAAAGGACACTAAGGCGACAAAATCTTAAAAAAATAGAAATCCAGAGAGTGGAGAAAAAAATGGAAAGCTAGTGGGGAAAAGGTGTGCATGTAAAACAAACAACACATGTCTAAACTAATGAAGTGGAAAGGATGCGGAAATTTCAGAGTTCCAAACTTGAGGGAATGAATAGATCCTGGTTTCTGAAAATCTGAGACAAGAAACAAAGACAGGAAGTGAAATGGAACACATAAGGAGAAAACTCATGAAATAAATCACTGTTTATGCATTTTTACAAAAATTCCTAACTATACTGAGGTAAAATACTGTGACAAAATGATTTCTTAAATTGCCCAATATACAAAAGAAAAGTCAGAAAATGCATTGTTGTAGATACACATATGTAGATGCTTTAAATGCACAGCAACAACTGTCTTAAAATTAATGATTACAAGACGATTTTGAGACAGTAGAAAGAAAATCAGCACAACTAGCTGTGACAGAAGCTGCCCGACAGAGATGGAGGAAAGATAATGGAATTAACTTAAATCCAATCAAATTAAATTGAACTGAACAGAATTGAATCACCCTATATTAACCCCCTAAGGGAAACTGTGTTCTGTCTGTTGATTGTGTTTTGGGAAATTATATATAATAAAAAAGTACATAGAAAAATAAATTATGCTGGGAAGAGTCATTTTAGAAGTTGGTAGCTTAACTGACCAAAGATGAGGCCAGCAAATCCTATTAAATGAGGTTCAATGTACTTAATGTCCAAAGCATTCAATGCCAGAATATGTGGAAAATAGACCAGGTAGTATTGCTTTGCTAGCATATAATCACAGTCAGAGTTGTTCATCAATGGTGGTTTCATAATGTCTGCGTGACAATTACTGTATTGTCAGCTCTCTATTTAATGGAAACAGGATTTTTTTGTGTGTGTCCTGGTTGCCAGAGTCATCATTCAGATCTTCTTCACCAAAATCCTATTATGTAATGGTCCCCCACTAACACACACACATGCACCCGCACACACATATTTACACACAGAAACTCAGTGCCCAAGTAAACTCAGTGGAACCACTGGCTAATATTTTTCTTCACACTTTTACACCTAATGAAATCCACTTGCTCAGTGTACTGTACTGCTCTCATTCTGTTCATTCCTTCCTTTTCAATGACTTAAGATGCATTTTTATGAGAAGCATATTTGAATTCTGCGTGTACACTGTAAAATACTCTGAGATGAGAGCTGTAGTCAAGACTTTGTGCTTGTGTGAGGGACTGGGGCAATTTACATATGATTGATTTCTCATTTTAAGAGTTAATTTATGTTTTCACAAAGGTATCTTTCTGCATCATTTGAATATTCAATCAGGACAAACAGGCTTACCTGCAGTCCTCCATAAAGTGTAGCAAACAGAGACTTAGAAAAAAAAAGATTTACCAACATTAACTTATTTTATTATGAAGACAGTGAAATTTAAACAAGAAAACTAAGAAAAAAACAAACTGCCATCCACTTGAAAAACATGTCTGGTGATAATGAAGATCCAGATGTGTCTAGATGTTTGAAGAGAAAGTTTTACTGAACATTAGGGAAACTGAGGTCTTATTTTTATGGAGTATGGCATAGAATACTTTTGCAGGTACTGGAGAAAGATATTCATATTTTTTGTGATTTCATGACTAGTTGCTGTTGCATGACGACTGCACATGTGCTACAGCTGGAGAGGAGAGATAAGTAGGAGCACATCACTTGGCAAGCTGATTCCCATTGCTGTATATCAACACCCACTTACTCTGTTTAATGAGTCAGTTACAACCTTTCCAATGTTCCTAAGAAAAATTAGGCCTATATATTTTATTATTCTTTATGAAAACAAGTCCTGCTGTCTTTGCACCTCAGGCATAACATTAGGACAAATCACAGATGCAAATGTTAAGGTTCATCATCTTGTTGCCATCCAGTGTTTTATCTTGATAACCTGTGTGTTCATAATCCAATAGATGGTTCTTTAAAGTAATGTGAAGTATGTAAGTATATGTAGTTCTGTGAAGTTATCAAATCACTGGGAGTTTATAGAATAGTAAAAAAAACCTTCTGAGCAGTGAAAGGCTTACAGCTGAACAGAGAGAATCCTTGTTTAAACAAACTGAAACGATTCAAATCGAAAACATTTTAGCAGTGAGTTACATCTCTTTAATTGTGTAAATTAAATACAGTTGTGTGCGAAAGTCAGGGCACCCCTTTAAAAACAGCATATTTTATATATTTAAAAATGTATATTCATATTTACTGTCTCTCTGGTATATGGGAAAAAAAGACAATATTGTCAGGAAACATTAATGCATAGTTACATTTTATTTTATAAATTGAACAAAATTACAAAAATTAAAAACATAATTTTGGCATGTGCAAAAGTTGGGGCACCCTGAGAGTTTCAAAGTTTCAGATTCTTTTTACAAGCTCAGACCTCTACCAGCTCATTGGTCCTGAAGCATGTGTCAACAATTGTCATTAGGGAGTGCCAGCTGGTGCCAATTTGAGGGTTTCTTAAATACGGCGACTCCACAAACCTTGTACAAACACTCAGCAACCATGGGTTCCTCTAAGAAGCTGTGTAAGACAGAAAAAATGAAAGTAATTGATGCCCACAATGCCGGGGAGGGCTACAAGAAGATAGCAAAGCGTTTTCAGCTTGCAGTTTCCACAGTGCGAGGCATAATTAAGAGATGGCAGGTGAGGGGAACTGTGGAGGTCAAGAAGAGATCTGGAAGACCAAGGACACTCTCGGAGAGAACAGCTCGTAGTCTGATCAGAAAGGTAAACCAAAACCCACATTTGACTTCAAAAGACCTCCAGGAAGATTTAGCAGACTCAGGAGTGGTGGTGCACCCTTCCACTGTGCGCCGATACTTGCACAAACAAGACCTTCATGGAAGAGTCTGCAGAAAAAAACCTTATCTACGACCTCATCATAAAATACAACGTCAAAAATATGCAACAGAACATCTACAGAAGCCTGATGACTTTTGGAAACAAGTGCTGTGGACTGATGAAGTTAAAATAGAACTCTTTGGCCACAATAAGCAAAGGTATGTTTGGAGAAAAAAAGGAGCAGCATTTCATGAAAAGAACACCTTGCCAACTGTTAAATATGGGGGTGGATCCATCATGCTTTGGGGTTGTGTTCCAGCCAGTGGGACAGGAAACATTGCTCGGGTGGAGGGAAGAATGGATTCAATTAAATACCAGCAAATTCTGGAGGCAAATATCACAGCATCTGTAAAAAAGCTAAAGCTGAAAAGAGGATGGCTTCTACAACAGGATAATGATCCTAAACATACCTCCAAATCCACCATGGACTACCTCAAGAAACGCAAGCTGAAGGTTTTGGAATGGCCTTCACAGTCTCCCGACTTAAACATCATCGAAAATCTGTGGGTAGATCTTAAAAGAGCTGTGCATGCAAGACGTCCTAAGAATATTGCAGAACTGGAAGCCTTTTGCAAGGAAGAATGGGGAAAAATCCCAAATAATAGAATCCAGAAACTTGTTGTTGGCTATAAAAAGCGTTTACAAGCTGTGATATCTGCCAGAGGGGGTGTTACTAAGTACTGAAGGTACTGATGCTGTAGGGTGCCCCGACTTTTGCACATGCCAAAATTATGTTTTTAATTTTTGTAATTTTGTTCAATTTATAAAATAAAATGTAACTATGCATTAATGTTTCCTGACAATATTGTCTTTTTTTCCCATATACCAGAGAGACAGTAAATATGAATATACATTTTTAAATATATAAAATATGCTGTTTTTAAAGGGGTGCCCTGACTTTCGCACACAACTGTATCTAAACTTTCCCAAGAGACTATTCGTCAGTGTGTCTCTATTTCCTCATCCAAGCAAACTTTGTGTTACTATGCAAAAGTATTTTGCCTATATATATATAGATATAGCCTCAATACTTATCAGGTTAAATAAGAATCAAGGGGTGTCGAGACTTGAAAGCCAAAAACCAGACCGTACCAGTTGAGTTGTTTAATATAAATTATGATGAGGTGGTTTGAAACAGCTGGCAGCCCCAATTAATGTAACTTTTTAGTAACATGTTTAGATGTTTAGCACTTGCTAATACAACCTTGTATCTTATTTATATTAACACTTTCAGTTGAAGATATTTTAAATTGCTAAAACTAATTAAACCAGGCTATGTCTGACTGTTAGCCTATTACCACATTTGACGGGAATATTTTGAAGTAATTAGAGTTAATTGATTGCTTACATTTTAGTAAATCAATCTGGGGAATATATCAAGTAGAGATCATTAAAGTGCTTAGACAGATGTCAGTAAGCAGCAGAAATCAGCAGGACACCATCTGACCTCGTTCCTTTATACTGCGTTTACTTGCAGCAAGAAAAAGCCAAATTATTGCCTTAGTCCAGTTGAAATCGGACTTTTGAAATGCACATATACACCTTTGGCCAGTGTTTCTCAAACTATGGGGTGAGCCCCACTAGTGGGGCGCAAAAGTATTGCAGGTGGGGCGTGACATCAACGGGATTTAAATAGTTTTTCCCCCCTAGATTCTGTTGTTGTGAATGTTTCACTACACTGTAAATTAAATCAACCAACTCCCCCTTTCACAAAATTAAACGCACCCAAATAAATTAACAATTGTGATCATCATTGTAAACAGAATCGGGACCTGGAACATCGGGCTGGGAGTTTGACGTTGGAATATATCGCAGCAGAACAAAACAAGCTGAAGTAGCCGCATTATCAGTGATTCCATCTACAAAATGTACAAATATCTAAAAAGATCAGGGAACGTTTCAGAGTCAGAGAAGTCACACGGTAAACCACGGAGGAAATACAGGGATGAGTATCTTGCTCTTTATTTTATTTATTTATTTTTATTTATTTTTGAAAGCTTTGTAAATTTGATAAAACTACAGCTTTTATTTTCTCCAACTGTGAGCTGAAGTTCTACATGTAGCAACTACTGACAGCATATATTTCTGAGCCGGTTTTATACCAGTGCGCAACCCCTTTTTCCAACTAATTTATACCCTTAAAAACTTGTAGACTAACTCGGCTATTTAAATAAATAAAACACTTTAAAAATCAGGCGTGATCACCACTGTTGGGGCGATAAAAGCAGCGGGGGCTTGTTTATGCTCCTTTGTCCAAAGTGGGGAATGATAAAAAAAGTTTGAGAAACACTGCCTTAGGCCGACTGAAGTTGAACCAACCTAGAGTTCGAGTAATCAAGCTAAGGCACCCAGATAATTCGATTGGAAAATCGAATTTCTCTGCCTGTAATTCCAACAACCCAGTGGGAAAAACAACAATGGTACAAAATAAAAATATTAAAGGCATAAAATTAAATAACTTAGAACATAAAATCTGTCTTTAACAGATGATGTATTACTTTCTCTCCAGCATTCACAAACCTCTCTCTCTCATGTAATCGGATTGATGAACTCTTACTCAAGAGTTTTACGTTATTCAATAAATTGGTTAAAATCTATGGTTCTTCGAATCAGTGGTTCTTTGCAGAATCCCATTAATACACAATTCAGTCAGGGAATATTACGTATTTAGGTATCAATGTCTGGCAGATTTAACAAAGCTAAACTAAATTTCACTTTTGAGAAAAGTGGAAGATGATCTTGTTAGATTAAAATCCCTACCCATATCACTTATGGGAAGGGTTGCATCAATAGAAATGATGGTTTTGCCCAGAATTAATGACTTTTCTCAATGATCCCAAACCATTACCGGATTGCTTTAGATCTCTGGATTCTTCTGTCTCTAAAATTTCTTTGGAAAGATAAACCCCCACGTATTGGCATAAAAACACTACAGAAGACCAAAGATACAGGAGGTCTAGATCTATCAAACTTTTATCATTATTTGTTAGCCCACAAGCTCCAATACATCTCAAGATTGTTTAAACATAGTTACCTAGATGAGTCCTGGATAGACGTAGAACAGACATTATGCAATAAGATAAATATTTCAGACCTACCATTTATTAGGTGTGGGGATCCCGGTGTTTACAGATGCATTCTTGGGTTTAGGTTACCATTACTAAATCTTGTAATAATAGGTACCATGAGCTTTTTAGTGATGCTGTTATTGCATTTATATATCTATTTGTGGGTTGTGGTTGTGTAGTTCTCAGTTTGCATTGTTTGATTTGTTTTGTCATTGTTTATTCCCCTCTCTCTGCCATTCTGTGGGTGTAGAGGCAGAATGGGATGTTTCCTTGTGTTTTCTTTGTTCCTCCATCCCCTCTTGTATCTTTAAAGTACCCTCTCCCTCTTAACT